>JAXCHB010000215.1:505000-1105000 GCA_036926305.1 Uropetala carovei
ATAAAAATGTTTGTTTTATATCTAAATTTAATGTGATGCTAATGTGAATGAAAATTTGTTATTGGGAAAAAACAATGAATTTCTAATATAAATATGAGGTGGGCAAATTAAATGGCTTTGGGACATGTCCAAATGTCCAAATCCACTATTGAAGGTAAGATATATTTGATTTACTCATTTCCCACAATTTGCATTTTTTACCATTTCCTAGAAAAGCGTAAATAAGGGGTTTTGCCGAATTCAGAAATAAATATTTCAATACATATATCTACACTTCAGTTATTTAAAATAATGAAAGAAACAATGCAGCACACTAAAATAGCAATGCAACATTCATCATAGAAACTCATGTATCTCCAAATTGCACAGAAAACAAGAAATTGCTGTGTTGCCAATGACAATACATACACTGACATGATACAGCATTGCCAACATGGTTATTCCTCATCCGTCATATTATTTCTATATACTCTGCATAATAACCAGTTCAACCATTAGTGAAAGTGATTTTGATTGTAGTCAACCAAGAGCAAAGACTTCAATTTCTGGTACTGGTGGTGACACCCATTATACTTAATTTGTTCATAACCTTTGGATGAATTTTTCAATGAAAAAATATATGGGTACTTGTGTATTAATGGATAAACGACAGAAAATTCAAATTTTGGCAGCAAGATGGTACAGTAAAACCTCTTTATAACGAAATTGAAGGGACCCAATTTTTGGCACTTTGTTGTAAGGAGGTTCTTTGTATTGAGGTTTTTTCATATTTATCATATTAGCATATTATTGTTGGTTATAACAGAGTCAGCCAAGCACTGAAGTGGGACGGACCAGATGCGAATATTAATGGGGGCCTCCACGATATTAATATTGATAGTAATAACGAATGATTTATGGAGTCCCAGATTAATATTATAACTTTTAAGGAGTGCTTCTTTATCGGAAATCAGTTTTCAAGTAATTTTTAGTAAAAATTTTTGCAAAATTTACACTCGATATTTGAATAATTCAGAACTTCTGGGGCCTCATTATTGGGGACCTGGATGCCTCGCATCTGCCGCATCCCCCCTTTGGCTGACCCTGCGTCATAATTTATTTAAACATTAACATTTTAGTTAAAGAATGTTTCCAAAAAATTCACTTTATGATAAAAACAATATATTACTTTTTCATTCCTGCAACACTTATCAATTTTCATAGTAAAAACAATCTATATGATGTGGCAATTTATGATGTAGGGCATCTCTGGGCTACTGACCTTTATCATTATTATTGATCAAAACTTGGATTAATTTATACTATATTTACTTTTACAGTATTCAAAATATTTAAATGGCAAATTTTTCTATTTTTAACACCATGTACATTAGAGAAGATAGTATATCAATAAATAGCCAAATAAAAGTAAATGAAAATATAGCACAAAAAATATTAATGGAAAAATATTTGTAAGTTCTTTATTTAAATAAGTTACGTATTCAGTTTGTCTTCAACGTTTACCACAAAAAGAATTTATATTTTATTATGTGTTTTTAATAAATTTTCATACCTAATTATACATACAGGCAGACCTCGTCTTTTGCAGGGGTTACGTTTCTGAAAACACCGCGAAAGACAAAATCGCAAAAGAGATGTAATAATTAAGGCAATGGGAAATACATGGTTTGGTTGGGAAGCAAGAATGGATCATTTGTCCTCTGTATTGGTGACCAGAGAAAAATAGAGGAAGAGATGGATAAATGAACGCCAATGAAAGACAGACTTAAACAAGATAAAATAACACGAAAAAGTATCAGAAAATAAAATTGTATTTAAGTTCCGTCCATATGTGCGATGTGAGCAATCCACATGGGCGGCCAAACAATGGGAGCAGCCAATTTATCATCAGACACGAACAGTATTTTTAACCGTAATATGGATTGTATTACAATATGCTGTATATCTACTATAATATATTTTGAAGGGTGTGTTTGTTGGTTTTTTCATGGAACTCCTCCTAAACGATAAAAGCTAGAATAACCAAATTTGGTATGATTCTTCCTTACATCCTAACTTAGTGAATGGTCAAGGTTTGGTCAAGTGGGATTAATCAGTGTTGCCAATATAGGGGATTAACATTTTTCCGTAAGATAACACATATGAATCCATTTCCTGACATGCAAGGTATTCTTCCTTCAAGCATTAAAATACATAAATATGGACCGATTTTTTTCGTTTTTGCATTATTCAACGAAAAAAACTCTATACTATCTTATTCCTGTGAAGTTTACATGTTACACGGTCGAAGTTTTCAGAAATACGCTATTTGTTTAGAAATTTTGTGGATTTTTCGTACTCTTTCCGGGCATTGCCAAGGAGTCTTTCATTGTTGTCTCTGATTCAATTAGTGCAAATTAAACATTCAATTTGACGAAAGTTTAGCGTTATTCACTTCGCACTTTTGTTTAAGCAACGAAATGATCGATGTTTATGGATAGCAACGTAAATACATAGTGATTATTATTCAGGAAGCATTTATTGATGAAAGTAATTGAACCTTCTTTCGTCTATTGAATACTGGAATCTCACATTTTTTGCACGTAAAATCATTATATTTTACATTATAATGTTTATTAACGTAAATAAGCTCACGTACTTGGTGTACATTTACCAGTCAGTGTTCAGTCATGGACAACTGTATGTTGCTTTTTCACGGGTTTCTTGCTTACAAGACATAAAAGTAAATATTTCAGCGAGGCATAATTACACAAGAAATGAAGCTGGATTTGACAAAAGTAATATGATAGGAAATAAAATTATCGTTATATTTGAATGCAATAGGCTCGGAAACGGATTGTTACAAGCAAATATAATTGTTAAGAAAAGCTAACTGTAATTTAACCCTCCGTCGAGCGCAATATATCTGTGAGATACGGAGGGTGCAACATTGTTGATCTCTCAGCAGTGGGGCAGGCGCCATCTGTCTCCTCATGAGTACCATCCTGTATAAAATTGTTTCACTAGTCAGTGTCGGTTCGACCTTGATTGAGTGTGTGCTTGCTCCGTTTTAACAAAGTTTTATCTCACAGATACATTGCGCCCGTTTGTGTGACTTTTTCCCACGCTATGTTCTTTTCATGTAATAATTTTATATTATCATGTTTACTGTTTAATAATATTAATTTTTATTTCTCATTTGGTTTTTTATGTTTTAAGTTTTATGTTTAAGTCAGTGTTTATTTTTAACCATATTTTGTATATGAAAATCAGTGTTTTGTCGTATTTTTTTTCGTTCCTGTATAAAAATGAGAATATTGAGTGTAAGGGGTTGAATTATGTCTGTGATCATAACTTTTGTTCCTAATAATAAACACAACAGTGTTTTATTTGAATGTGATCATTTATTAACCTCAAAAGAAACAAAAAGTAATAATTATCTCTGAGATACATTGCACCCGATCGTGTTCCACCAGCTATTGCACCCGACGGAGGGTTAAAAAGTATCTACTATATATTTTAAAGAGTTTGTATGTTGTGCTGTAGTAGCTTCACTAAATCCGTTGAAATTCAACGGGAAATTCTGCTAGTTCTTACATATTTATTGGCTACGAAAATTTATCATACCGTAAGGCATTTTTGTAAAGAACGCCTAAAAAGGGCAGATTTGCACACTGCTGGACAATGAGAGCCTTGCACATGGGCGGCCTTGAGGCACAGTTCTGTAGCAGAATTGAGAAAAATGAACAGTGGTTGCCTAGCTTGCAGGGGCTAATTTCCAAATACGGCAGACCTCATCTTTGTTGGGGTGTTACATTCCTGAAAAACTTCACAGAACTCTGCCATTAATAAATGATGCATAAAACGCAAAGCTTAAGTGTATGAACTACGTCAAACCTGAGCAAATACCCTAATGATCCTGAATAGGAAGGATCAAGTGTTGAGGGTTGAGTTTTTCCCGTCAGGACTTCCCTGTCATCAAAAAGAAATAAAGCTCCTGAACAGTTATAACAGTTTATATTTTGCAACTTTTCACATGTGAAGGGGCACAAATGCGTGGGAGGATTGCATCCCAAAAATATTTAAAAGTACATACCGTAATTTTCCGATTATAATACGCATTTTTTTATCACGAAAAATTGACAACAGTTAGAGTATTATATATGGTAACAAGCTCATACAACTTTTTTTAGTAAGGAAATATTTTATATTTTCGGACATATTTTTACCAATAAATTGTACATTTCAATGCATTTCGATAACATTCCTTTAAATATTGTTTTTCAAAACAAAAATAAGAATAATTATTTATTTACTTTAACTGTCCGAATCTTAGTCCCTGAATTCATTATTGCTGTCCTCAAATATTTTGCTGGCGATATTGTTCTCTCTCATCGTAAATGGCATCGCCGAGAGCATCATCTTCATCCTCTCTATACACTTCAGCAAAACCATCATCCCATATGATGTCGTCTTCAGAACCATCCATGGCATTTGTGAGGCAACACTTTTTTCAAGTCACGCTTTTTAAGAAAAAAATCAATGCAAGTTGCGAGCAAAAAATATTATTTTACATACCTTGTATGAAGGCAGTGTCAGAACTAGACGTGATAGTCACGTAAAATATCTCACTTGGCAGAAGGCGAGAACTTTTATTCCAACTCACCAAATTATTACACAATGCAACATGGAGACATGTTTTTATACACTGTATCGATATTTAAAGTGAGATTCAAAATTATATAGACGTAAAGTTTTTGCAAACACTCTTGCACATACCGTAATTTTCCAATTATAATACACACCCATGTTTTCACGGGTGAAATGTGAAAATTCTCTTAACACTATGTACATATAATACTCACCTATTTTTTGTATAAGATCAATGTAATTTTACTTGACTATGTGTAGTATTGGGACAGTTCTCGCCTTGCTGCCAAATGAGATACGTGTGAGACAGTTTACAAGAATATCACGTTATGTTCTGACTCTCCCATTAAAGATCGCTACGCTGTACAAAAAAACATTTTGACTCAATGTTGCCTTTTGTATTAATCTGGTCGGTTGGAATAGGAGTTCGCGCTTTGCTGCCAAACTACGTAGATATTTGTGAAAAAGTTTACGAAAATATCACGTTACGTTCTGACTCCCGTTAAAGATTGATACAATGTATAAAAACCTCAGTCTCAGTGTTGCCTTTTGTATTAATCTGGTCGGTTGGAATAACAGTTCATCCTTTGCTGCCCAGTGACATCATTCATACAAGCCAATCAAGGTGTGTAAAATGTTCTCGGCGATGAAATTTACGTAGACGATGAGAGGGAACACAAGATCGCCGAGGAACTGTTTGAGGACAGTGAGGGAAGTGATAATGAATTCCTAGGCTTTAGTAATTCTGACAGCTAAAGTAAATAAATAAATATTCTTATTTTTGTTTTGAAAAACAATATTTAAAGGAATGTTATCAAAATGCATTGAAATGTACAATTTATTTGTAAAAACATGTTCGTTATCGAAATGCATTCAAATGTACAATTTATTGGTAAAAACATGTTCGAAAATATAAAATATTTCCGTACTGAAAAAAGTTGTATGCATTTATAACGATATATAATACGCACCCTAACTTGTTGTCAACTATTTTGAGAAAAAAATGCGTATTATAATCGGAAAATTATGGTAACTCGTTTGGCGGTAATGCGAGAACTGTTATTCCAACTGACCAGATTATTACACAATGCCACATGGAGAGCTGTTTTTATACATTGTATCGACCTTTAAAGTGAGAGTCAAAACTATATAGACGTAAAGTTTACGTAAACACTCTCGCACATATCTCACTTCGTGGCAAGGCGAGAACTGTCTCCATACTGCTAATAACCAAGTGAAAAATTACAGTGATCTTTTTACAAAAAATGAGTTGTGTATTATACATGGTGATAAGATAATTTTCACATTTCACTCGTAAAAACATGGGTGCGTATTATATGTGTATTATAATAGGAAAATTATGGTATATATACGACACATTTATCTGATTTTTTAAATTAAGTATACATATTACATTAATGCACTTACGTAAATATTTTTACATTAGAATAACGCAACAATATATTATCAGGCCTGACTATGAGAGAAAATGTGAGGAAAACGCAATTCATTTCATATATAGAAAATTTCAGGTAGCCTTTTCTGTGATTTATTCTGTGAAAGAACATAACATGAGACCGCGAAAGACAAATCTGGTCACAAATGCAGAACCGTGAACGATCGAAATATGGGAAAGATAGAGCCACGAAAGATGAGGTCTACCCATCTACCTTATCACTCGAAGTTACAACAGATACTACGCTTCAAATCATTCAGGTGAGGTCGTATTAACAGTGTTAACACCCGCATAGATGGCATTGGTTTCTGCTTTACAACAGCGCATACAATATTCTTCTTTTTAAATTTCGGTTCTGTTTTATTTTGTAATTGGAAGGTTTCGTAATTATCGAAGGTTCATAATATAGAGGTTTTCTATATAGTTTTATTTGTGAATTTTTTGGGACTGGTGATAATTATCGTTATATGGAGTTCTCCATTCTAAAGGAGTTCGTAAGGTAGAGGTTTTACTGTACTATGTATGTGTCTGCCACAGAAGTCACAGAAGTTGTCCATTAAATTGTTAAGTTCACTTATTAATACAGCAAACCCTATACCAACCTAACCTAATACCAACCCAGCCCACCATATGTTACTTACGTATTAACAGGTGATGGTTGGTATTGAATTGGGTAGGATTTTGTTGATGTTGGGTTGGATTAGGTTGGTGTTGGGTTGTGTTGGTGTTGGGATGGGTTGATATTGGGTTGCAGTGTTTTAACAGGTGACCCTAAAGGCATGTACACACTGGACAACATCGCTTCAACTTGGCAACTTTCAACACCCATTCAACTCAGCAACATCATCGCCATCATTGTCGACAATGTTGGTCGGCAAAGCCTCAAAGGAATCGCCTTGTTGAAAAGTTGTCTGCTCAAAATGGGGTGATTTCCCTACCCTTCAACCATACCCCACCTCCAACCAATGCTTGCTGCGCATGCGTCTGAGTCAGTTATACCATACCCTGCCTCCACCCAATGCTCACTGCGCATGCGTCTGAGTCAGTTATGCATTTTACCTTTCAATCACTCACGACAACTGTTTTCGTTCTCCCATGCAAAGGCTATGACAATAACTAGCCTGAAAAGTTGAAACGTCGAAAAAGAAATCGTCCGCTGTGTGGATGCACAACAAGCTGTTCAACGTCAGTCCAACAACTTTCAATGTTGAGGACAATGTTGAAAGTTGCTGAGTTGAAGTGATGTTGTCCAATGTGTACATACCTTAACAATTTTATGGACAACTTCTGTGACTTCTGTGGTGGACGCTTACATAATGCTATCTTACTGCCAAAATTTTAATTTCTCTCATTCACCCATTAATACACAAGTACCAATATCTGTTATAGACTGGAAACTACGGTATGTTTTCTCAAAAAATAATATTACATTTTACACTATAATTTACTGTATGATTCGTTAACTCTATAGGCCAACTATAGTTCCTTGAAGAATAATCTAAACACTGCAGTCCAACTTTAACAACAGAATCATAACTAGGGTGTGATGAAGATGGCATTTGTGATAGGTGTGACTCAAAAAAGTTGCACCACAACTCCTGCTACCGTGTGAAAAAAATATATTTTTGTTAGAAAATAATATTCAGTTGATGTTCAAATACCACAACTGTTTTAACTAAAAAGAATTAGTTAAAAATAATATTCAACAAAACTTATTTTTGAAAATCTGCTTGCTTTGATTCTGCAGCAGGTTTCGAATCTTCTAGCTGCGACTCTGGTCAAATATGCCAATCCACATATGCCTTCAGAACTTCACAGTCTCTCAATATATGTTTCTTAATACAAGAGAGAGGTTTGGGTTCCAAATCAATAATACCTATATTAAACAAAAACTTCTGACCATCAGGACACTGGACTGCATACTGTTTATGAAGGTTAAAAGCTCTACAATAAAAAGAAAACAAGAAATTTGTAATTAATTATTCATCACACTGGTCTATGTTATAAATATAAGACAAATACCTTCTGTAGACATTTTATTATATACTAGTATAAGTGTCCGTCAAAAATGATGGGGATAATCGATTATTCTGAAATAAAATTGAGGCCGTCTTCTTTGACCTGAAATCATACCTCCTGCTGAAAGGGTTGCCTTCAATCCGAGCAAAGGTTCGAAACCCTCACTGCAAGTATCTATTGGGCTTCAAAAGTTGAGCTTAGTCCCCTCTTGCCAGGTATATTTATGTTTTTCAGAGCGTGACAGAGGGAGTGACAAAGGGACAGAATAAGGCTTTTATATATTACCGATGCAAGGTATTTCTTTCTAGCTTTGCCATAAAATGCAGGAGTTATACATCATAGATTAAACTTTTACTGAGAAAGACTCTCAGCAATAAACATATTGCATACAGAGCATTAACATACCGTATTCACCTGAATCTAAGACGACCTTTTTTTCCAAATTGTCAGCTGTAAATATCAAGAGTCGTCTTACATTCGAATACGAAGTATATTTACGCATTTAATTGATGTTTTTTACAACAAATGGTATGTAAGAGTAAACAATTCACAACAGCAAATTCAAGTACTTACGTAAACAAGTGAAATAAACAAATAGTAATAACAATAAGTAAAACATAATGGGAATAATAATTATTTAGACTAATAATCATCGTCGGCGATCATAACACAGACGACGTACTTTTACCTTGCACGTAATGGCAACCGCAAGGAAAAAAAATGAGAGCGGAAATCAATAGGATTCCCCTTTCAAATGACTCACTAAGTGTGACAGTAATTTTGAGTTGTGCATTCTTGTTTTAAATGCACAACCCTTAGTTAAAATGACAAATCATGTTGAAGTACGTGGCACAAATGCAAAGGGAAAGTTAACAAAAGGAATTAGACAGAGGTATGATGCAAATTTTAAGCTGATCGTGATAAATTATGCCAAAAAAACTAATAACTGTGATGCGAGTAGAAAGTTCGGTGTATCTGAGGCAAATCTGCATCGATGGAAACTCTCAAAACAGGAATTAGAAAAAGCCAAAGCCACAAGGAAGTCGTTCAGTGGTCCAAAATTAGGCCAATTTCATGGCATAGAAGAAGAATAATAAAGTTTGTGCGCACCATGATGCAGAACGGTATGCCTGTTTCAACTGAAAGTATTATACTTAAAGCTCATAAAATTGCTAGAGGACTTAATATATCATTACAAGAATTCAAGGCCAGCAGAAGCTGGTGCGTGAGAATGATGCGACGAAATAATTTTTCTTTACGGCGACAAACTTCACTGTGTCAGAAATTGCCAGAAGACTACGTTGAAAAACTTCTTGCTTACCAGAAATACGTAATTGGACTTAAAAAAAACAATAATTACCTTTTGAGCCAAATAGGAAATGCCGATGAAACTCTGGTTTTCTTCGACATGCCATCTAATTATACTGTGAACGAAAAAGGTGCAAAGTCCGTCCTAATTAAAACTACAGGCAACGAAAAAATGCGAGTCACGGTAATGTTGGCGCTTTTAGCAGATGGGACTAAATTACCACCATATGTTATTCTAAAGCGGAAAACAATGCCTAAGGAACATTTGCCAAGTGGAGTAATAGTTAAGTGTCAAGAAAAGAGGTGGATGACTAAAGAACTAATGAGAGATTGGTTACGTGTGGAATACACGGCCAGGAGCTTTACTAAAACAAAGAGCAATGCTTTCACTAGATGCATTCAAAGGACACTTATCTCCTGAAATTAAAAACATAATGAGTGCGATGAATACTGATCTTATTGTAATACCTGGAGAAATGACATCGCAACTTCAAGTTTTAGACGGTGCTGTCAATAAGTGTTTTAAAAATAATTTAAAGGTTTTGTATTCTGAGTGGTTACAAAATGGAACTCACACTTTAACACCAAAAGGAAATCTTAAGAAACCTGAAGTTGCAATGCTCTGCCAATGGATCAAGGCATCGTGGCAACAAATAAATGCAAAAGTAATAGTGAAAGGATTTAAGAAATGCGGCTTATCTAATGCCATGGATGGGAGTGAGGATGATGTTGTGTGGGAGACTGATGATGAAGTTGAGAGTGATAAAGATAGTGAGCGTGAGGAAAATAGTGAAGGTTGCATAGACAGTGATGATGACTAATACAATAAAATGATTTTATGCAGCACTTGGATTGAAATGTTTTTTTGTTGTCCTGAAATGAGTATATTCTGTCAATGTATTTACTTTATTTTTAATGTTATCTTAAAATGAATGCTACCATTTAATTTGTTTGAAAACCTGAATGGTTCTATTTGTGATGTGATCTTATGATTTTAAAATGTTAAAAGACAATGACATTCAAGAAAAGTATAGGAGAAAATAAATATTTGACAAGATTTATAATTTTTGTAGTAATGAAGGTCTATTGGAGCTTTTTTCTGTTTTGGAATCATCCAAATGGGGGGTCGTCTTAGATTCAGGGTCGTCTTGGATTCGGGTGAATACGGTATATGCGACCCCTCAGTTACAGTAAATTTCAAATTTTCACCATTTCACAGGCATTCATATCATTGAAGATGTTAAATTTTTCCTTAATGATATTTATTACGCAATAAAATATGTAGAAGAAAAGGAAGAGGCATATGAGAAATAGAAATGACAGTAATTTGGCATTTTCAGTGATCCAAGCCTTCCAGGTTTTCTAGATTGCAAACTATCTTCTAGAATTAATCTCCAAAACCATCTCCTCTGATTATCAATAACAATTTGCAAAAAATACTTTAAATACCTGCTATCCAGTTCTTCCTGAAAAGTCACCATTATTGAGCAATCTTTTGCAGTCGTCGCCAGGAGATAGCGATGAATTGAAGATAATACTGAGTCAGGATCCATCAAAGAAGGAATGTATGAAAAGTTTGAAAGATCACCAACTAAGTTAAGTTCATGGTGATATTCTTTATATACATGATCAGCTCCGCAAGTATCCAACTTTTGAACATTCAAAATACGTTGCAAAACACAATCTTTTGGGAGCCTATCCATTTCACAGGTGTCCCACTGGCAAGAAAACTCTTTTCCTGATTGCAATGCATTTAAAGCGGCTGTCTTTGCTGCTCTTAGAAGATCAGCCGGTAATCGTTCAATTTGGACAGTTGCAAGCCCTTCAACTTCACTTTTACGACTAACAATACCACATTCATGGTATCTTGGAGGAACAGAACCATTTACTTCATGGCTACTACCATTTTCATTTCCAAATAATGAAATGTAACAGCTGGCAGTATCATCACTAATTATATCATACAGTTTTTTACTGGAATTCATATCTCTAGTTAAGGTTTCAATGAGAATGAAGCAGAACTTCTGCAGCAACCTATCAGAATAAAAGATCTAAGTTAATATCTTTAGTTTATTCACATATGTGAAAATTTCACAAAAATTAAAAAATTCATATTTTCATTTTATTAGAACATGCATTTCCTGTTACCAATTATGAGAGTAACAGAAAAAATAATAGCATCCTACATAACAATTCTGATTGAATTATTCCTTAAAATTTCATTTACAAAAGTTTTAAGTCATGGTAAAACCACCTGTAAAGTAAATTAAATATAGCAGAAATGATATAGGAATAATAATGTCTATATTTCTTATACTCCAAAATTGTACTTTTTAGGTGAGTTGAATATGGTATTATGCTTAGTTTCAGGAAATTTACTGCACCTCAAAAATTTGGAGTACAAATTTCCATGAATGTGGAAAAGGAATAATGGCCATCATTATAAGGAGCCTGGGTCTCTCTTATTCGGGTATTAACCAGAAAAGTAAACCACTTCCAAGAATCATTATACCAAAAGCAAGGGCTAATACTTGAACATAAAATGCTATTGCAAGTCTTCCCAGATAAACAAATACTCAATAACTCATTTAAATCAACTGAATTAACCATCATTATTAATAAAACTTGTCAAATAATGTACCAAGGGATGAAAAACTTGAGAAACATGTTTCAGAATATGACAGATTACTCCATATTGTGAAGGAACTTGAAATAAAGTTCATCCAGCCACACAATATTATTCAATTCGTGAGTACTAATTATTACTATTAAAATTTTAATAAGTAAAAAGACATCTAATCACAGGGTAAGTGTCCACAGAACATTTCCAAATGGGGTTCATAACAGAAAAAATATTGCTGAATCACTATTGTTGATGACTGCTTTGTAGATGAAATGCATTTAATTTTCTGAAATTTCTTATAGCAATTAGAGAATTTTTTCTATTAAGAAGTCTGCAATATGAAAAGGTTTGGGAATCACTGAGATATGGGGATGTTTGGCCATTAAAAGTTGAAAATAAGTGAGCAGATTTACTGTTATAAATTAGGAAAAAATTAAATCCAGGCAGTCCTCAACTTACAACTCTCCAACTTGTGAATATCCAACTTACAATATTTTATAATTAAGGAACATGCTCCAGACTTAGGGCACCACTCCTCAAAATGGTTGGTGGTGAGCCAAAATAATCTTTTGCATCTGGTAAGTATAACAATAAAAACGATGTCATAAGATCAATCCAGAATATAATGCATATGCAAGTAATGATATGACACAGGATGAAAAATTATTTTATAATGTAATTCGATGGGCATATTCATGAATATCAGTATGGATACATAATGGCATAGTGGTTGTCATGCCATACTGTTCTGCAGGATGTGAATAGGCACTACAACATTTGTCTCTGATGTGATGTGTCATTCCATATCGTGCAAAATATTGGCAGATTAAGCTTTACATTTACTTATATATTTTATTAAATCAATCATAACTGCAAGAATACAATATTCAAGCTGAATTTTTTTTAAAATATGCTTTCTTGAACCAAATCCCCATTTATAAAATCAAGTCTATAAGAAAATGCATTTTACCTAATGATTCAACTTAACCATAAAAGCATGATTTTTTTTAGAACTAGACCTATCATATCAAATCATTATTTTGAGATCATTTATATGAAAATCTAAAATAACATTTCATATCTCTTAAATATTGAAAAACTGATAAAAATGAGAAATTGCATGCTTTAGGATACATATAAAGTGCAACACTGACATAAAGAGAATTTATAAAATTCATAAAAATACTCATTCTAATAAGTACTCGCAATATCCAAAAATGGTTAAAATAATCTTAAGGTGGGTCTCCTAAATTCTATGTGCATATATCATTACAGTAAAATCTCACATAGCACGAATTGCTAAGACGCGGTTTACATTTCACTACCAACCCTCACAAGATGCGGTGGTTCTCCTCGCTAAGACACGGTTTGAAAAGTCAAAGCTAAAATCATTCTTCAAATTTCCCGTATCCTACAAATGATAAAAACTTCAAATTAAAACATTTTAAAGAAAAAACACTGTCAAAGTGATTCATGTAATCATTTTACAGAAATGTTACGTCGAGAGATTCGTACACATGCTTCTCAATACATTATGGCCGAATTTGTTACACTGTTTCACTTGAAGTTGCAACAATGTTACTTCTTCCCCTGCCCTTTTGTCTACCAATGTCGTGTTACAGTTTCGATCTATCGCATGGCACTCGATAATTTCCAAGCTGAAAGAATTTCAGGGAGTAACCCGGTAGTAACCTCGTGTTCGTATTGTTCGTTCAATCAGCAGGCTCCCGTAAGTGGTTGTCGTAACCTTGACTCTTGTGATTTAAAATATTATTCTTATTGTTAATATTTATCTTTCTTATTGAAAATGGAACGTAAACAAAAAAATAGTGATTTTTCAAGCAAGAAGAAAAAAATTCAGCGCACAGCAATTACCTTAGGCCAAAAAATTGAAATTTTTGATAAACTTAAATCAGGACACAGAAGCACAGTTCCCTTTAGTGCAAGTGCAGGTTGGTTTGAGAAGTTCACAAAACGCTTCAACTACCACAACGAAAAATTAGTGGGCGAATCTGCCTCTGCTGATCAGCAGGCGACCGAAAATTTCATTCCAGAATTTACCAGGTTAATCGAAGAAAAAGGTTATAAGCCGCAACAAATTTTTAACATAGACAAAACTGCTCTATTTTGGAAGCAAATGCCAGAGAGAACATACATTTCGAAGGAGGAGCGAACAGCACCCGGATTCAAGGCTTCTAAAGATTGTCTTACACTATTGTTGTGTTCAAATGCGTCCGGTGATTTCAAGTGTAAACCGATGCTTGTTTACCACACTGAAAACCCATGCGCTTTGAAGGGCAAAAATAAGGCATACCTACCAGTCTACTGGAAAGCAGACCGAAGGTTTACTGACTGGTTCAAATTTTGTTTTATACCGCAGGTGAGAGAATACCTCGAAAATCAAAACTTGACTTATAAGGTCCTATTGCTACTTGATAATGCCCCTGGGCACCCAGCTACGCTGCAGCATGCTCACGAAAACGTAGAGGTGTTGTTTTTTCCACCAAATACGATGTCTGTCTTATATATGATATCCAAGAACCTAGGGTGACCACATGTTTGACGATTTTATGGGACAAATCTTTCAAAAAAACAGGACTGTTAAAAAATTTTCAGGGCTTTTTTAACCTTATGGTTCTGGTACCTCAGAAGATTTTAGCGCCCGACTGTCGGACTAACGAATGTAACTCGATTTCTAAGGATACGATAATCTACAATGTTACATTTGTCTCAAATGTCATATAATATTTTCCTCAAAATAAGAGAAAGTAAGAAGGAAATTGATTGGATCGCCAAAGGATGTAGTTTTTTCAGGAAAACATTTTCACTTGTTGCTCTCCCTCTCTCTCTCAGGATGTTATAATGCTCATGCAACAATGTATGAATCTTCAATGACGTTACAAAAATGTATCGCAAATATATATTCTCGATGGCTTGTGAAATCTAACGTGGAGTCCAAGGTGATCTTATTGTCTTCAAGGTATGTACGCATACAAAAAGATTCATTGTAACGACTTATAGAGGAACGAAATTTAGAAAAAATTGTAATGTGAGAACAAAATCAAGACTTCTTTTTCACGCCACGTATGTTTTCTTAAATAGATATTGATTATCGATGGAATTTTCCACTGAACATATCAGAAGTCAATATATTTCTTATAATAAAAAAATACCGGACAAAGTGCGTCTCGTATTGATTTCACACGGGATACGGGACATTTGAGGAAAAATTGGCCGAAAAATGGGACGTCCTGTAAAATACGGGACATGTGGTCACCCTACAAGAACCTAACCCCATATTTCCTATTAACGTAATTCTTCATATAACGCAATTTCATAAGATTTCAAGGAACACAACTACCGCGCTATGTGAGGTTTTACTGTATACTGCACTGAGTTTTAAAAGAAAATTAAAGTGCATAGCTGAGTATAGGTTTAGAACCAGCCCTAATTTTTCCAAACCAAATGAACTCATTTAAGTTAATAAAAATATGTACTTTATGTACAAGAAAAACACTGCACTTCTGCATACAATTTCAGGAAAAAATGTCCGTGGAAGTTACAACACACTAACTAAATGAAGTTGCCGTAAAAAAGCTCTCATTTCTGCATAATTTTTACATATATGTAACATTAAGAAGTTGACAGTTATGGTGTTTTCACTTGCTATAATGAAGTTCTCATTAAAGACCACAATCATTCTATCAAGGTTATACCGTAATTCATTTTAGCTATTAGAAATTCCAAACTAGAGCTCTGGTACACTTTTAAATGATGTTGCAGATATGCATTAACATTTAGTTAAGAGTTAAGACCTGTTTCCAGGAATGCATCTCTGCCATAAGCTAAGGACTGCCTGTAGATTAAAGTTTTTTGAAGATAACTGAGTTTTATTTATATACTAGCTGAAAGTACACAGCGATGCCTGGGTTATGCCACACGTCCTTGGCAAATAAAATTACGTATTATATGGTAATACAATCATTTCACCTTTTGCGTTTCCAAGTCCAAAAAACGTAGGTCAACTATGTGAATTTTAATAAGCAAAATAAAATAAGGTTGCAGGTCAAAATATCGATTTTTCCATGTTATCTTATGAGGAATGGAAATCATTCTTGGGAATCGAACCTGGGTCGATTTTGGAAATTTTTTTTTCGTAAATGGCTTCTACTTTAAGAACCAAACATTCCTACCAAATGTCAATCTTCTAGCTACTCGGAAAGTTTGTTAAAAATAGCATTACATAGTTCCGATTTCCCACCAACGACAACGAAGTCAATTTTATATATTATATATATATATATACACACACACTAGCTAAAGTACCCGGCGTTGCCCGGGGAAAAACATAAAAAACTGTTCTAACAAAAATTAATGTTTTATTTCAGTGCTTCATTGTAAAAAACGTTTTTGGTTTTTTGATTATTTACACGCGTACATAAGTTTTTTCTGGATCCAACTCTTGATGTTGCAACATACAGCTGACCATGCGAAAAAATTAGCATACAAAGTTATTTTGCTTTTTGTACAATTAATATAAAACATTTGGGATTAAAAAGTAGCCTATGGCCTTCCTATATATGAAGAAAGTATCTGTTGAAAGTTTGATTACTCTAGCTTTAACGGTGTGGAAATGTATAGATGCACAAATAAACAAACAAACATTCATAAATATATATAGTAGATATATATGTGTGTGTGTTAACAAAAATTCAGTTTTAAGCGAAATATTTAAGAAAAACTAAAATTTGACAGCTACTTCCAGCTGACCGATTGTTATCAAAATCTTTTCCAATCTTAAGAATATATATAAAATCACAAATATAGAATTTCATGCTGATCTGATGAATAGTTTTTGAGTTAGAGCACCCACAAAATTTCTGTCACACACATACAGACAGACACACAAACATTGAGAAAACGGTCAAAACGTGTTCAGGGAACCTCAAAAAGTGTATTTCCATTGAAATCTCGAATTCGAATATTTTTCCTGAAAACAATACTTTCACTATACTACGTATAGAGAAAGTAAAAATCAGTTAACTAAAATGGAATAAAAGTCTAGATCATAAATTTCATCTTAAAAATGATAGAAAGATACAAATCTACAAAAAGATAAGAAAAAGCAAAAGTACCTCGATAAGTGGGATTACACATGGATGAAATCTTAAGGTAAATTTTTTTATACAGATGGACTTTCATTTTAAAATGCTTACTTTTTATGGTCATGAATATTTGATGGACCACCAAGCCACTCTTTCAAAATTGGAAATGCATTGCAATTTATTTCCTGACCATAAACCAAGTCTCCTTCCTGCAAAAAAAAAGCAAAACCTTGAGTACATCATTAAAATAAAATATGAAAAAAATCATATATCATATCAAATACATAGCTTCAGCAAGTAGTATTTCTTGGTGATAATAAATATTAGATAAATTGTTTAATTAGACACGACAGGACTTAAACCTTCACATATTTTTAACAGTCTAGTGAGAAACACTTTGTATTAGTGAAAAATATCTTATTTACATCTTTGGTAAGAATGAATGTAAATCATATCACACTCTATGATTCCACACATTTTTAAAAAATATAACATACCACCAGATAAAACTCTCATTTTAAAGGAGACATTGATTGTTACATTATGTATAAGTTGCATAATTTGAAAATCTTGGATATACTACAGCAATGTTTCTGTCATTAGTGAAGAAAAAGAGATGGTAATGAATATCATGGTATACAAGTTGAAATTTTATTAGATGGTAGCTGTCTGGAAAATAATGATCTACTGATGAAAACTATGTATAAGCAATGATATCTTGCTAAGGATAATTAATATCCTCTACCACCAAGTCAACAATATCTGTTCAATTTAGATAAGAGTTCCAAAATATAAGGATTTCCTGTTTCTTATATACATTACTATTGGCTTCTCATTGCTAACCCTAATACTCTTCTTATGCTTGATTGTTATATATACTAAATAAGCCACAGTTTTGTAAAACGGCAGTTACATTATTTAAATTTTAAATGAGCGACATATTACCCTAAATGCTAACTACTAAAACCAGACCCAGGTGCTTGTAATTGGCAGCAGTGCACTATATTAAATATACTGCAGATAAATTCAATAAAGAAGAATAAAAAAGTTTTAATAGGACGATTCAAGTAGGAAGTTAGAAAATATGCAAATAAAGAGGTAAACAAGGAGGAAAAATAAAATATATAAAAACCTTTTGATAAACCACTAAAAAAGGTAAAAAATAAATTTTATAAAAATTGAAAAATATCGCTTTAAAATCTGAATATCTAGAAACTTAATTATTCAATGTATTACAAATTTCTTAGTCTATTCATTGCTATTTTTTAAATGTTCATTCAAAAATTTAACTACTTTTTATTAAATTAATGCAAAATTAATTCAGATCATAAAAATTTTAATTAAAAAAAACATTTTATTTTAAATAACACCTTTTTATTATTTTGATTTTATGCACTCAGAGGTAATAAGTTTTTTGGAAGCAATCATGACTAAAATTTCTCATCTTATAAATATTTTAGTGTGTATGTATGTATGTTCTTTATATGTTTTTACACCATCAAAGCTACCGAATTCAAAAGTTTCATGGGCCATCCTATGGACCAAAGGAATAACTTGGTCTAGGTTTGCAGACCGTGGGGTCTCTTATACCCCATGGGGTCAACAAAATACTATTTCCATAAGAATGCATGGGAAATGGTGTGGAGAAACCCCAAAATGCCATTCAGCCCTTCACTGATGTGGATATAAATATACCTAAATATTAACTTATGATCAAGGGAAATGGCTTATTTTATGCACGAAAGACTGAATATTTTAATTCTGTTCGTGTTTTGTCATATTACATGCTAAATCACTCGAAATTTTCCTTTAAGCACAAAATTTATCGGTTTAGATGACCATTTTCTAGGCGGCAACAAAGCTAAATTTCTTAATTGTTGCCCTCTTCAAAGGGAGATAGCCATGTAAAAATTAATGCAAGGAAAATCCATGCTGTGGCGCATTGTAGAGGAAGAATAGCCAACGCCAGGATAAAGGGTACAAATGGATTCATGCCTAAATATAGTCTATGAATACTTTTAAAGTGAGTCAAATGATTTTTAAGGAATATTAGAACATTGTTATCTTTTACCATTAACATTGAAAGATTTATAGCAACATAAATCGATACATCTACTTACATTTGTTTGGTAACCGAGATGTTGTTTATTGTTTACGTTTTGGCTAATAGTATTGACATAATCCACATAATTTTATTGCTGCTTTAAAGGCTTCAGTGTATCTATCCATGTGAATATTAAGTAAGACATTAATGCAGTCTGCCTTGATTATATGATGGATTCGCCATTGAGATACACCCACGAGCACAAGCCTGACTAAAATTTTTCAATTGTTTCTTTAGGTGGTAGTTAAAATCCCGTATGAACCTCTTCTCCAAATAACACATTTGAGAAATTTTGGGTCACTGACAGTGCAGAGCCCCGAGCAATAAAAATCGTTTGCTACTTAAAAGAAAACTCTTGCCCGAGCGAAGCCGGGCATTTCAGCTAGTTGTAGATAAAATGAAAAAGTAGAACTTTTTGTTTTGAAAATCGATTTCAGTTAATTAAGAACATGTCTGAATTTCCAACTCAGCCAAACTAAACTCAATTCTCACAGGCATCTCCCTGCTTAGTTATTGATTTTGTAATTTAATTTTAACTATTTTAAAAATACAATTTTATAAAATCTTGCACTAACCACCACACAGGAAAGTTGGAATATATATAGTCAACCAATCACCAAGGCAGTCTTAGTTGTTCAAAATAAGATAGCAAAAACTTAAACGGAAATATAGATTCAAATAGAAGAGTGCAATATGCAATACTTTTCCCAAATTGAAAATAATCCATAAAATAAGAACATAAAATTACTAAATCATCACAAATCACTATGGAACACAAAAGACTAGTATGATGAAATGATGAAAAGCCATTATATTACAAAATCCTGCAGCAAGACCTTAATGCCTCTTCTAGCAAGGGTTATGAAAATAATGTAACTTTTTAATTTCCCAAAAATCACTGCCCTAAGCAGGATGACTAGACAACCCAATCTTCTGAGATTCGTTCGACTTTTCAGTCCTACATCCAGGTGTCATGAAAGAATTTTTTGGGACAATATATTTTCTTTTTTTTAAATAATTGTATTATTTGATTTCATTTCATTGCATGGGTGTAGATAATTTGAATTTCTAAAATTATTTGCTACCTTTTTAATAAAATCATAAGAGAGCTATACACAATTCTTTTATATAAAAAAGTCAACATGAGAGATAAGTTTGAGAGTTGACCACCTCAGGTGGCACTTTTCCAGAGGGAACATTATAGCAATGTCACTGCAAATCTGCACCTATTTGTCATAAAGAGACATTTTGCCTCAGGTGGTAGATTTCCATGCAATGGACCTTATATTACAAACAAATGGCAAAAAGACTTAAAACGACATATTGCCCCAGTTATGTCCCAGTTTTTCTTCCATTTAACACTTTATGCATCAGTTGCTTTCTCAGAATCTGATCATCCTGCCTTATAGGAAAAAAAGGTTAATCGACAAAATAAGAAATACACATGGATAATAACAATTATTATCTTCTATGTATTGTAATTGGAATTCTCTGAAAGATTTCAAGAAGCACAGACTAAAATAGGCAAGCGCATAAAGAAAAAGATAACAGAAGCACATTTTCTTAAAGAAAAAACACAAAAACAACACAATGTATAATAACTACCCAATATCAACTGCAGTACTTTTGAAGAACTGGCAAGAAATTATATATTGTAACAACATAGCTTGGAAATACATTATGAACAGTGTGTGCAAATTTACTTCTACAGGAAAGAAAGTAAAGAAAAAATTAAGTAAAAAATACAGTAACAAAGTATAAGGACATGCACTCTTAACTAAGGATCTAGAACAGATAAACTATTTTATACACTTCTTTTATTTTACATGTACAGTAAGAAACCCTCATACATTACCACAGTCTTTTCCGCTTTACACAATATATAATTTTTCTAACTACCAAAATTGTAGTCAATGAAACATTTCTTACAGGAGACTGGTTCAAAATTTGTTCTGGCAACCATTCACTGGCATAACTTGCATCAATGCACCCAAGAACAAATTTGGAAAGTGGATTACCAACACTTTTGTTTTAGTACAGTAGAGTCTTGATAGTTCAAGTCCCCTTCGTTCGAGGTTCTGTTTAGTCCAAGGCGATAACTGCCTCGATTTTCCAAAAACCATGAAGAAAGCTGAATAGGAAAAAAACAGTGAAACTTTGTTCCTGTGGTTTTCACAGCAGAGATTGAAAGGAAGCCCAATCACAGGACCAATGCTCCAAGAAAAAGCACTGAATTTCCAGAAACAACTTCAAGATGGTGATAGTGACTTTACTGCTAGCGTATTATTATTCTACTGTTGTACTATTATATACATTTATATTCTAATACAATGTATATACATAGTATTAATACAATGTGTATATCATATATACGTAATCATATGCTCTAAATTGTTGTAATCAGTGTAGTCCGAGCTTTTCGGTAATTCGAGGCAACCTTGGTTCTGTTCACCTCGAACTATCGAGATTCTACTGTATAACGTCCCATCAGGGTCATATATTGACCCTCACCTACATAATTCACAGGGCTGTGAGGGTCAAATATGGCTCACAAACTTGGCTATGGAGGACATGTAGCCCACATAACACTAGCACTATAGTGTTAGTTAACTTTCAAACTGTAACTTTTGCTCAGAAGCTTAACGTAAAAATTTTGAAGGCACTGCCCCCCCACCGCCCACCAATTTTTCAAAAATTTTCTTCTGAAATTTTATTGATGGCATTAAAGGTCACACAAATAGTGAATTTTTTATCTATCTATAACCATCTGCTCAGAATCTTAATTTGAAAATTCTCAGGGCACTCCCAGTCAGCCACTTATTTTTTAAAAATATTTCTTATTGTTATTGGTGGCATTAAAGTTCACACAAAAAGTGAACATTTAAATTTTCTATCTATAACCATTTGCTCAGAATCTTAATTTAAAAATTTTGAAGTCGACCCTGTGACCCACCAATTTCTTCAAAATCTTGGGCATCATAGCTCACATGCATCCTGAAAATTTCAGTCTTCTATCTCTTACTGTTTACTTGTAATTTTAATTTTAGTGATTACACAGATGGACAGACATACAGACAGAGCAAAAACATAAAAAAAACAAAAACATTATAAAATAAAACATGCTAAAAATTGATGATCACATACTGAAATCACAGATAGAAATAAACTAATACAAAATGTATAAAGGAATGGGAGAAATAAACTAATACAAAATGTGTAAAGGAATGGGAGAAATAAACTAATACAAAATGCGTCAAGGAATGGGCCATAGGATTACTGAGTTTTCTCACACACCACCACAACATGGATAAAAGGAAAAAACTTGGAAAATACCTCTCTGGTTCTAAACACAACCTTGACAAGTCATTAAGGGTGAAATGGGAAATCCACATTTTCACAACTGAATGTCAAAAATCTCTTTACCAATTATCTCGCAGAATCATTATAATTAACCAACTATGAGGAATGTTCTCATTTGTAGAATTTTCAGTGGGTTCACAATGCTGACTAATTTCATCATTAGCACCAATATAATTGCTCTAATCATCTTTTGAGAATCCCAACATTACTGCAATTTAAGCCAAAGTAACAGCATGTATCAGTAACACTTTTTTAAAACAATTAAATTTGTTACCATTCCATGTATTACATTAAGCCACATCATGAACATCTACTCCTAACTTACCTAACTTGAGATGACATTCCATACATAAAAAGATACGATGATTTTTACAAATTCATCCATAATGAACAACTTTATCTAGTTGCTCTTTCCCAAACCTGAAAGGCACTATACCCTAACACTATGGCAATTATGACTTTTAACTTGTGGTACTTGAGCAAAACATACCATCAGTAGCATTTTACACTCAAGGAAAACCCACTGCATAATTATAAGTTGCAATGAGATTTTAAACTTATATAAATAAAAATCAAAATTAATTAATTTAAATTGTTTATTGCCAATTAAAGCATAAAACTGGTAGATATTATATTGCCCATTAATTGTGGAATATAACATCTTAAATGCCTTCCACAATTATCCACACATTGATGTGTTCAAAGGACCTCACTTTCCATTACAGAAATTATCCACACGCAATATAATATCTCTCAGATTTACTTCATGGTAGTGCCAACAGTGTGACTTCACTGGACCATGCGCTCTAAAAAATATTTATTGTACAGGCAGTCCTAAACATCCGTACATAATGAGTTCCTGAAAACATGTACGGAAGTCAAATGTATGGATGTCGAACATAGAGTAACATGTTATAGGGGGAGGGGGGGGTTCCATTCCCAGAGAGCCAAAAAATATTATAAAATCTCTAATTATGGTATAAATGTTTAGTTTTTTGAGCAGAGACCTTTTAGACAAAATTGTCGATTTTATAATATAGAGAGATAGGGCAAAATGCAATAAAATATTTAAATAATTGCACAAATAAACACTCCTGTACAGACAAAGATGCCGGCACGGCGGAAACTGGTGGCCTGGTGGCTGGCAACCAGCAGCACTCGAAATATTCGTTTGTCATTTCGCTGACGCATGAAAGTCCGAATTCGGTGTATGGAAGGCAGTTTAGGGTTGTCAATGTATAATGTATAAAAGTGCGAGTTTTTTTTCATTAAAGCATTTTGCTATTTTCATAGTTTTTTGTAATATTGCCTAATCATGGCCCCAAACAGAGTGATGATTGAAATGAAAGAAAAGTCAGTAAAAAGGGCGAAAAAAGTGATGAGTTCGGAGAAGAAAATTGAAATTTTAGATAGGCTTGCGCATAATGAATCTGAATTGGTAAATTACTTGGTATGACCGAGTCCACAATAAAATCGATAAGGAAAGTGAAGAACCGATTAGAGCTAGTGTTGCAAGTGGTACTTCAACGAGTACAAAAGTGTCTTTTGTACCTAGGAATCCATATGTAGAGAAGACAGAGAAGGCTTTAAACCTGTGAATCGAGACCCAAACTCGCATGAAAATCTCGCTGAGTTCACTTGTCATTTGCGAGAAAGCCAAGCAACTGCACAATCATTGTCTCAAATTGTTTTGCGGTCTGCTAAGAGGATATCGCCAACGTAATCGAAGCATATGTAGATCGGTTCCTTGCTTTTTAAAAAAATGTGGCGTTAATTCAGAACGCCACAGTACGTATTGTATTATTATATTTGTTCTTATCCTTCACAATTGAACACACATTCAACTGGTTTAAGTCCAATGAGCGTCCGATTGAAGCTAAAGATTCGTCGCTTTCGGCACACCTAATTATTTCCATATTTGTCTCATTCGTGTTCAGTTTATGAGTCCTACGTTTCTTTTCACTTGTATTAGCACTTTCAGTTTTCCATTTCTCACTCATGTTTATAAAATAACAGGTGTAAAATGCACAAACAAAGAAACATTGCTATATGTACAAACAAAGATGGTAACGTTGCCGAGACTGAATAATAATTTATTGATTATTAACCGACTTTACAGTGGTATTAATCTTGTCAAATTTCATTACATTAAAAAACATTACACACAAATCTTACATTACATATAATATGTATATTATTACATAGCATACTTTAATTTGGTAATTTATTAAAAGTGTTGGCTTGGCTGACAGACAGCGCCATTATGAGATAACTCAAAATGTTTGTTCATCAGCTGATGTACGAAAGTCCAAATTCGGAGTACGAAAGGCGGTTTAGGGTGAGAATTTATAATGTACGAAAGAGTGAATTGTATGGATGTCGAATGTATGGATGTCGAGGACTGCCTGTACATGTGAATTACTTTTTTAAAATCAGAAAAATATTGAGTGTGTGTATGTTAAAGTAAATCAGTCTCTTGGGCTATTATCACCGTAACATTACTTACATAACTCTACACAGAAGGGTCAAGGAAAATGCCATTCTAGCATTAACATAACCTAGTCCAGAGGTGGGGAACCTTTTTCAATCGGAAGGCCAAAATTCATCCTTGGGAGATCTCATCAGGCTGCACTCTGCAATGTGGGTCACATACATACAGGCACTTCATCTAGTACATTTATAAGGTTTGTCGTCGGTGCTTATATAAGTTTCCACGAATGAAATTCAATGGATACAGTCCTCACAAATAGAATAGCCATATGCAACTTTTTAAATCATGCTTTGCAGCACATAGTACCCACTATCTTTGTCACAATGTAGCTATCTCTTCTTGAAGCTCACCGAATATTAATACACATAGATTTACTTAAGATTGAGCATCATATATAATAATTATTTCAAAAAATAAGCTTGTATTTGTGACATTTTTTACTTAATCTTTCTGAGAACTTTTTGATTCACCATAGTATATGAAAGGCACTGTATCTGATCTTGCTATCAGTATGCTATGTGTCAATCTATGCGAGATAATAATGAGGATCCTGAGTACAACAATGCTATTGGTAGTAAATCGAACGTTTAAATAAAAAGTGGTTTTTTGATTAAATATCGAATTAAGCAAACTTTGGGCGATTTCGAATCTAAAGCTATATTCGATGGTAAATATAAGAATCCTTCGATATTTTCTTTTAAAATGGTTCTCATCCGTAATGTTATTCTTATGGGAAAATAGGCATATTTAGGAATTTCTGGAGTCGAACCCATAGCACTTAGAAGAAAGATGACAATTTTTCTGGTGGTATATCATATAGGGCTAAAATTCCTGAAAATCTCATATAAATCGGCTAGGTAGATTTAGCTGGACATGCTTTCTTATGGGAAATAATGGGGGTCATCTGGAGTCGAACCTGGGTCTTGTTATGAAAAATTGATATTGTCAACTGATAGATTTGGTGCTCTATTAACGTTACACCAAAATTTATTTCAATGCGATAACGGGAAGTCCCCTAAAATGATTTTCAATGTGCCCTCAGTGTTATTCTTATAGGAAAGTAGGCATCTTTGGGAATTTTTGGGGTCGAGCCCGGGGCACTTAGAAGTGATCTGACAATTTTTCTGGTGATCTCTTAGTTGAAGAACAAAGTATACAAGATGTTCAACTTTAACTCCTTTTCTTTTTAAAATGAAGTGAGCGGCAGCAATCCTTACCCAACAAGAACCCAGGGAGATTTAAGAGCAAATATGTATTTGCACGAAGGAGAACAATTTTAAAGAAATAAATAGAACCGGTTTCTGGCAAAGCTATACCGAGAGATTGGGTTTTCCAAATTCGATTAATAAAAGAAAAGGGGTAAGAATTTAGTATTCTTCCAGAGAAAGGATTCGTAGAGAAGGTCAACGGCACCTAGTTCAAGAATTGCCGCCCCAGAAGGGTCGTCTCATTTCGTACCGGATTAGCAGTGGCCCCACTAAGTGCCCGCCTCTTTGCTACTCCTATGGTGAATTGATCTTTTGCCGCTATTGTTTGTATTCCAGCAATCCTGGGCCATAAAAGAGGAAATTTTTCCTGGGATGTTGACCCATGTTAGGGTTTCGGATTTCCCCATTTCCTTCAGAGTAACAGAAAAAGCAGACCTTAGTCGACTATTGATTCAACTACCTCAAAGGGTAGGTGGCGCCCTGCTGGATCGTCCACCCGGATCGCACGGCAACACTGCATAAGGCCGCACTGGGTACCACAAAAGGCCGCAGGTTCCCCATCCCTGGCCTAGTCTTTCTGAAGAGTGACAAGGGAGTCAATTGTTTAATGTCCCTTTCAAAGGATAGAGTGCTGACTTGTGCACTCCTCTCAAACCTCATAGGTAGGTTACAGGGTGATTCCAGGGTGAAAAATCTGACCTCTGCCAGATTTGAACCCAGGACCACTAAGTGGAAGGTCAACACTCTAGCCACTCTACCATGGCGACACCGAAAAAATATCTAGCACTCTCGTAACGAGAGAAAAAGTTGCTTCATATATTAATATTTACTATTAAATATTTTGAATTTCGTGATTTTCCAGGCCAGCTCTGGATGTACACTTTAATTGGAAATAAACAATTTAAATTAAGTAATTTTGATTTTCATTTACCTATTTAAATTTAAATGTCACAACTTTTGGTTGACCCTTTAAAAACCAAGATATACATGAAGTGCTATATTAAAAAGAAAGCTTCCATAACTAAATCATGGAAACCATGATTTTCCAGAATCTAAGAGAACAAAATAATGCAAAAGATTTTAAAGCACACACCATAGCATAAACCACAGCTTTTAACACTACTTATTTTGCAATATTTACATAAGATCATAATATGTGATGTACTTTAACAACTCATGAAACTAATTTTAATGCATGGAACCATGGGCTTAACTAGGTAACAACAGGTACTGGTGAATCTAAATTAAGCGGATTCCCACACGAAAATGACTAATATTGGAGAAAGACAACTTACTAGCTCACAGGAAAGTTCTAATATAAAAGTTACTCACCACAACAAATATAGCAAAACAAGTGCAAGGGCATCTTCAAAGAGGTGGTTCCCTGGTTACCTCACAATGAGCGCATGCAGTACCTATGCTTTAGATTGAGACTTCTAACACCAAAGGCATTTTCCATCAAGTATAGGAAGAGCTAATAAAAAATGACCCAAAACGCAACCCCAATGGCACAATTTAAAAGTGGCCACTACCTCATGCCCAGCATGGTTTGAATTGCAATATATGGGATACTTTTGTAGCACTTCATTTTCATCAAGTTCTCTGAATGAATTGAAAATTTTGAAAATTATCTCATTTAATTTTATATGCTAATGTAGGGCTGTCCAACTTCTATGGTGTGGCAGGCCAAATATGCTGAAAGCCACTGACTGATGGGCCAGACTGGGGTTAGGGTAGGAGAAATTTTGTTCGACCAAAGATCAGAGATAGGCCGGAAAGTATGCGCCCCCAACGTGCATCATTATTGTATTGCCCATGCCCCCATTAGTTAGTCGGTTTGGGGACATTTCCAAGAGAAATATAGAACCATAACGGATACCCTTGTTAGTGAGTGTACGGGGGAAATTTTCCTGCTGCTTTTGTCTTCCCGGTTTTCCCCATCCGTTTTCACACATGGTGGTAAAAACTTCGGAAGGTGGAAGAGGCATGCAGGGAAAAATTTTTTATGACTGGTAGGGTTTAGGCAGCTTACCAGTATTCTATAGATACAAACAAACCTACGGGTAAGCACCCCTAGATCTTTGGAGCTCACCCGTACCTCGGGCTGGATAAAATCATGCCGCAGGACAGATGTGGCCCGTGGGTCACCAGTTGGACAGCCCTATGCTAATGTATTTCAAATTAAATTTCTTTAATGCCTTTAGAATTTTATAGATAACTTGTTACTTACATTTTTACTGAGCGATGTTTGGAAGCATGTTATCTTTCAAAAATTAGTCAAAACACAAGAATGCAGGTTCCCCAGGATATTTTTTATAATAGATAAAGGTTTCCTTCCACATACTTTTCTTGGTGTAAGAACGCGCTTTCTTAATCTCACTTTTCTCTTTCTCAAACAGATATCCTCTCCCGGGAAGTGGTGTCCCAATAACATCTTGCTCCAAAGTCAACATCTGACGTTCTTCACTTTTTCAAGCTGACTCCTCCCTCGATAAACTTGGTGAAAATGTTCACCTATAAGACTCATCCTAAATGCCAAATTTTTTATTCCCTTACTTATGAAAAAACTGTGTAAACAGACATGACTTCCGTCTTAAGAATATACATCTGTATTCTTATTTAATACAAAACATTTACTTTTCAATGGAAAAATAAAAAATAAAATTATATTAAAATAGTTACAGCATTAAAATAATTACAATAAATAATTAAAAACACAAAAATAATTACAACAATAAAATAATTGAAAATGTTACAGTAATTACAACATTAAAATAATAACCACAATAAAATAATTTAAAAACATTAAAATAACAACATTAAAATAATTGCAATGTTAAAAGCAAGGGCAGGGACACTGATACATAACATAATATATAAATAAAGTAACACATCTCACCTGAAATATTTTGAAATTGTTTTGTGGATTACCAAGAAGAGCACACAGAGCTTTCTCCATTCGCCATGGATTTCTAAACAGATGTGATAGAAGAAGAATTATCTAACTTTGTTGAGAATAAAAATATCAGTAAATAAGCCAAATAAGATCAGGAAAAAATTATTGCTCTCCACAATTATAACATGTATTTCTAACTACAATCTTTATATTTTCACAAATATTTCAATTTTTTTAATTACTCACATCTTTTATTTGAGGCTAAAGAAGCTCAAATATTTTTATAGGGGAACAAAAATTGTTAGCCTATAATAGAATAACAAATCTTCTAATGTTTACCAAATTTCATTTAAAACATTTCAGTAAATAATTCAGTCATATCCCATTATTTCATAGGGATGCTTTACTGAAAGGTGTCAAATACAGGATTTTTTAATGGTAGATAGCCAGATAGCAGATAATTTTTCCCATAGGAATTAATAGTGCAAGAAGAGACACATTTCTGGCCTAAGTTTTTGTTTGATATATTTATAAATAAATAGAAATATGTGATCCAAAAACATATACAGGTATACCCAATGTATGTCGAGAATGCATTCCTGAAAAGTATGACAAATCAAAGCAGTTTTTCCAATAAGAATCAATGGTATGAGGGAAGGGTGCATGCAGATGCTTAGGATAGTTCAGCATAACCGATTGTAAGAACCTCCCCATGTTGGCACTAGATACTCGACAAACTGAGTCTGAGTATGGACGGGGAAAAATGCAGGAAACAATATTACAGCAGCCCACACTTCATAAAGATGTGAAAATATTATCCAGGGATGATATGAATAAAGCTTGTCACTGAAGGTTAGTTTATTACGATAAAATCAACAAGAAATGCGCAATAAATTAGGATGCCAATTTAGCTTACAAGTTATGCATCATAAGTGCCGTATACACCCATGTATAAAACGCACCCACGTCTAACATGCAGGGAGGTTTTTGGCACCATATTCTGCGATTTCTTAATGTACCCAAGCATAGCACGCATATGTTTCTAGAATTTGATTTGTCACATGCTTATCATTCAACGGCAAAATTATTCGTTATATTGTTAATATCACTGAGATAAGAAAAATTAACGAAAATATACGTACTTCAGTTTGTACTAATAATGAGTAAGACAGCACTTCACTCTAGTCGGTAATAAAAATCCACCATTTAAGAAGAGAGCTGTTACATAGTTTAGCGCAGGGCCTTCAGGCCTTTTGTGACCTCAGTGCGGCCTTTTTTGCATACTCTTCCAAACAAACACAAACTGAAACACAATGCCAAGTTTTGTTCCGAGATGTTTATTTCCAAAAATTGCTTTATTAGTTCATCAATTTCATTTTTTTTGTTTCAGATGCTTCAATGATAAATAAACATGATTAATAACAGATCGTCAGCATGAATTGGCCACCAACGTCACCGAACAACTTCATAAAATCTGCCACAGCGAAGGTGTTTATTATTCCCTTGCTCTAGATGAGTCCACTGATATTATTGACTCTGCACAACTGTCAATTTTTATTCGTGCTGTTACTGCAGATTTTAAGTGCCGTTAAGAGTTACTGGCTTTGACTATTCTTAAGGGGAAAACGTGTGGAATTGACATTTTTGCTGCCTTTCAGGAGAAGCATCTGGAATCAAAACTGAATTTGTGTAATCTTGTTAGATGCACGATGTGCCTGCCATGACAGGAGAACGTGAAGGTTTTTTGCTTTGCTTTAGAGGAGACTACCAAAACCAGATGATTTAATTTTGTTTCACTGCATTCCACATCAACAGAGCCTTTATGTCCAGTCTGAAACGTTAATAACACATTAGGAATAGTTAGTTAGTTAGATGACAGTCACTTGAAGGCCTATTGAACCTGAAGACAACAGTGCTGGAACCAAACGTCAAGTTCTAAGTTAACAAAAAAAAACACGCAAAAAGTCATTAAATTGTGTTTGTTTCTTCGTAATTTTTATTTCATTTTGGTAAATGTTAAGGGATGCAGCATTTTTTTCTTTAAAAGTCATTAAATTGTGTAAGTTTCTTCATAATTTTTATTTCATTTTGTTAAATGTTAAAGAATGCAACATTGTTCTTTAAAAGTTATTAAAATTGTTTAATTTTTTGTAATTTTTAAAAAAATTTTGGTAAATGTGAAGGAATGAAACATTACTTGTTCGATTATGTACATATGCATTATGGGGAAAATACAATCACTTATTTTACATTGCGCATATAATTTCTACTGTTCACGATAAACTGCAGCCTTATGGGGACTCCTTGGAGTGATTTTTGGCCTTCTAATGAAAAAATGTTCTCCACCTCTGGTTTAGCGGTTTCCCAGCATGAAGGCGACAGTTTTAAATATCAGTCGAAACAGAATACACACATAACTGCAGTTCAAATGCACTTCAGACACATCAGTGGAGGTCGACTGGCATCATTATTTGATATAGCCAACTCCGCTATTCACGTGTTAGTCACCAACGTAAATGTAATCGCGAGGAAATTACAATGTGGAATTACGCAGTGGAGAACGTAACGCTATCTTCCGCGGAAGATGATTCCAATACCATCGCCGATGAATGGAGCAGTGATAAAGAATTTCTTGGATTTTGCGATGCTTAATAATGTTCTTTATTATTTTTACTTTATTTGAAATATCTTGTATTGTACATAAAGTATAATTATTTAATAAATTTGGCATTTTTGTTCATTAATTTATGTTTTTAGTTAAAGTTATTACTGAGAAAATGCATGAGAGTACCATCAGAACGTTTAATATCATCCCAATATCGAGTGGACGTAAAATCGGTGACATTTTCTAACGTCGGTCCATTATAATAAATATCCTGGTAAATATATACACTCGTATAAGATGCACTCTGCTTTTTAGCCAAAATTTTTAGGGAAAAAAGTGTGTGTTATATGTGGGTATATATGGTAAACTGTATCCTGATCATAATCAAGTAACTTATGCCTGCAAAGACCATCAGTCAAGCTCAGAATCATACATTGAGAGGTTTGCACACAAAGCACAAATGCAGTAGAGCATCCTAGTTATATGGTACTAGATGAACAATCAATCCTTATATGGTCATGAAATAGGGATCATCACCAAATTTTTGTTAGCAATAAACCAAAATTTATTATTTTAACTGCAATACAAAAAAGCAAGTTTTATTTAATGGGGTTATTTAAAATTGTAAATTTAAATTCTTTTTAAGTTTAGTAACACAATTGTATTAAAAACTTAATTAAGAAATTTTAAATTTCTATCTTCCTATAACCATTTGCTCGGAATCTTAATTTGAAAATGTTGAAGTTACCCCTTTCTCCAAAACAATTCTTTGGCAGCATAATAAATGGCATAATAGACCACAGACATGCTGAAAATTTCAGTTTTCTATCTCACAGACAGACACAATGAAAACATAAGTGTTTTATAAAATAGAATGTGCTAAAAATGTGGATTATGCCTGAATAGAAGTGCTAATTTAGCAGAATAATGCATGTCAAACAATGGGGATAATACAGAAATACACATCTCAAATAGTCTAATAAGAGATCATTAAATAATGAGATATGACTGTATAATCATTAATTTCTCATACCAACTTCATAGGTTCAGAGAAAAAAGTTTTCCTTACCCAGAAAATAAGTCTAATGGACAATATTCACTTAGGTTTTCCACTTTCCGTGTCATCACCTATATAAGAAAATAGAATATTATTACTTTTTGAAAAAAATCGCATTGACAATCTCAATAGAAATTTTAGCACAGATATATTATTTCAAGTCACAAAATAAATGTAATTCTTCATTCATAATCTGTTTTTTGTCAATTCAATCTAAAACGTTTAGGAGAAATAAAACAACATACAATAAAAGCCTGTTTGACCAGCACCCATGTGGACCTGTGTTGTGCCAGTTTAGTGAAATGCTGGTCAAGTGAATGGTTAGCTATCTTCTGTAGGGCAAGGCAAACATATGCAAATGATGTGCACTAAATAACTAGATTCAGTTTGTTTCATAGCTTTTTCTTACCTATTTATTTCTAAACGCAGCCTAAATGCCCTTCATATGATAAAATAAAGAAATTTTTAAAATATTTCATTGAAATAAGTTCATAATTTTAAATGTTAAACAAATCTACTTACATATTTTCCAGCCAACTGCTTTGGGTACATTATTACAGTGCATATAACAACACGAATCATTCATTATTTTCAGTTGCTAACTGGAATTTTTTTTAATTACAAAGTAAATCTTGGGTTTTTCAGAAAGGATTGCAATTAAATTATTAATTTAAAAAAATGCAAACTTCATTATTTCTGCCACGCAAACATTCAAGCTCTTGAAGCTCCAAGTTCATTTGTTTTGCTATTGAAAAATATCATAATTCTCCTCCTCTACTACTGGCCTAATTCATGGTTTACCAGGTATTCTGTAGTTGCATGTAATTCTTCAGAATTTTTTTAATAACCAAGTAACAAATCTTACATTATCGTTAAATCTTTGGTGACTAAGTCAACCACTTAAACGGGCTGAAGAACATCACAGAATAATAGATGCTGTAGCACAAATGTTATGGTATGTAATGTCAGTCACAGCTATGTCAAAGTTTATTGTCAGACTAGGATGTATCTGGGCATCACAGATGCCAATCATGCAAGTTTGCTGGTGGCAAGGATGCAGATAAAACAGGTTTTTAATGTATGTACAGTAGAACCTCATAAACCTGGCAACCTCGGGACCTAGCATTTGCTGGGTTTTTGAAAATGCCAGGTTTTTAAAAATTTATAAAAAATCCTTAAGTAATGTACATTTTTGGTAACTGATTATATAATTCAAATGATAACAATTAAAAGGGAACCCATTATCAATAAAGACTATTGCTTATACGAGGAATTATATAAGAACAATTAAAAAGTAAATAACGAACATGAAATAAAGCGTATATCTAATACGCATTTACAGCATTATTTTCATCACACATTATTCTAAGAATTTCTTTTAAACAGATCAGGAAAACTAGCTTGCTTCATGCATTTTGATTTTTCCTTCATAAGTTTATCTTGTATTTGATACAAACACGTAATCTCTTTAACCCCTCAAGCCGGTACTCCGTACACGTGTACGGACCTTCCTATCGCTCCCAGGAGCGGTAGTCCGTACACGCGTACGGACCCTGACCTCACTTCACTAAATCCTATATACGCACTCCATCTGTTTATGTTTTGACCAACTAAGTCTTCTTCAGCTTTAGAATGCTTGGATGATGCTCCCCTCTATTCTTCTTTTTGAAAGCATCTTTAGTTTTGTGCTTAGTGATGATGAAATACAGCAAACGTTTCTTAGACGTAGTAAAGAAATCATGGCGGACCACTCTTCGCGTTCGAGTATGCCAGTGAGTGATATTTTGTCTTTATTGAATGATAGTGAGAGTGAAAGTGATGGTGATGAATCATCAAGTGATACTTGGATTGTGATGTAGGTTATAGCCAGTTAATTAGTATTAATGAAGACATTCACGATGAATTTAGTGATTCCAGAGGTCGTGATACTTTTAATTGGAAATAAGTTGATGAGGCATACAGTCCCCGAAAAATACCATTTGTGGGTAATACTGGACCACAACTGCAATGTGATAATATTTTGTATAGTTTTCTGGCGTATTTTGATGCGGAGGTTATAGACCAAGTGTTCAACTGCTTGTGCGGGTAGGCCATCAGGCAATCCTCCTCCGAAGCGCCTAGTCGAACGACACTTCATTGAAAAAATCCCTCCAACCGGAAAAAAGGCAAAGCCTCAGAGGACGAAAAAGGGAGAGTATATATTGGTGCCCTAACTGCGAAGTTGGACTTAGTTTTGAAAATTGTTTCAAGACGTACCACACAGTAGAAAATTTTTGAAAATGGTAAGTAACATTTATTTCTTCAAATAGCGATTAGTATTTTCCAACTAGAATTGAACATATAACAACGATAGTGAGTTCATTTTTTCTTCCACTCGACGAGAGAGCATTTTTCGTCTACAAAATGCGTCGACATTTTCTGTGCTCGGCTCACACTTCTGGACAATATGGAAGAACGTAAACATCTTCGAATAAATAATCTGTGCAAACTCTCTCTCTCTTTCAGAGCAGACAAAGACTTCATTCTTTCTATAAATACATTCCCTTCGTGAAATGCTGACCATCCTCATGGCCCAGGCCAGGGATCCTTCGCTTGCAATTTAGTTATCAAGTGTTGACACACGAAAAAAATATTCATTTCAAACGTGTCATGCCTCTAAGAGCAGATACACAGCTCCAAGATCTCCTACAGTGCATATTATCTTGAGAGCAGAGTTTGTTTCATCTCGGCTCTCAATAGGGATTTTTTTTAATAGATAGTAAACCTGAAATCGTAAAATGAAACGGAAAATTAATGACAAAGTTTAACATAAAAGAAAATTAGTAAGAAGAGCTGCAAATTTTAAGAATGAAGTAAAATAAAGAATAAATGCATAGTTTTGAAATATAACAAAGATTTTTAAATTTAATCGAATGTATTTCATCAAAAACAATCATGCGCTCTATGCGCACTGTACAAAAGCATCAAGAAATAGTATATAAAATCGTCATAATAAACTCGATCGGGTAACAATTTAAACAGAGTAATAAATACTTATTTATAAACAATCTGTAAAAGTTTCGAAACAATCAGAAAAGTACTTTCTGAATAAAATAAAAATACGTGCAAACGTGTATCTAGTAAGGAATTGTAAAAATTTAAATACCGCCTATAGGGTCAACCAGAGTAGATTTAAATACCGGCTTGAGGGGTTAAAATCAATGCGAGCATTGTTCTAAAGCAGATACTGTATCTGTGACCAACTGTATACAGCGATCTATTGACGGTTTGTCCTTAACTATCTCTTGATCATCATTACTTTCATTTTCTTCATCTTTTTCATGGTCAGGTTTCAAAACCATGTCCACTTTTTCCACTATTTCACATCAGTTAGCTGAAGTACGATAGGCATATCATTGTCGATATCAACCCAGTTTTCAATGTCATCTTCTGCCACTCTTTTTACTATTGTGAAAAATTTTCGCTTGCTGTATCCGCATTAGGCCTGAAATAGGTACACCTTCACTTCTTTGCTGACGCAACCACTCAAACAAAACCTCATCAACAATATTTACCTGGGACATGTAGTGTTTTACGGCTACACAAAACTTTAGGTGTACCACTCTGTGCATAAAATTTCAATATTTCTGTTTTTTTTCATCTTTAAGTCATACACAGTGGAACTACCAATGCTATATTCTTCACAAAGTCTCTTCACTGAAGTACCTTTTTCAAGTTTTCTTAGTAATTCCACTTTTTTTCAATCGTGAGAGTTTTCTGTTTACATTTTATAGCACCACTTATGGGTGTCTTAATTTTTTTGAAGCCATGTCAAAATAAAATTTAACAAAAGTACTAATTACATAAACGAAAAACAATTGCTATCACCACAAATCTAAACGTGGTTCTAATGAGGTAAACGAAACAATGAAAATAGATAAGTGTACATCATTTAAAGTAATTTCTAGAGTATTAGGATTTTTTACATATAACTTTCAAAAAAGTGCCGAGTTTTTGAGAATGCTGGGTTTTTGAATGCCGGGTTTATGAGGTTCTACTGTAAATAAAAATACATGCAACCATTTAAGCATTTCAAATTAGACAAACTCTAGCACATCACAGTGTTTCCTTGGTAATAAAGTATTTTTTTAATTCTTATTTTCTGAGAAAATTAACATAATCCATGCAACTGAAGTGTCACAGACAACATGTAAATAGCTAGAGTTACCTTAAGATACTGTTGCAAACAATATTTACACTTGTGAAGGTGTCTGTCTGGCTTAGGAACCCAACCTTGCTTTGGTTTTATTTCGACGCAAAAAGTAGAAAACCTCTGAGAACTTGATGATTCATTCTTCAAATGAGGTGGTAATAAAGTATAATCCATATAAACAGCAGCATCAACTGACTGAATACCCTTGTGGAGCCTTGATGCTGTAGCAGAAATTATGCATAGAAATTGAAAATATAAAATGAGAATTTAACAAATTGTTAATACCATAATTAACACACTACTAGGCTAAATAAGGACATGAGAAAAATATATTTTTTAAGGTATTACTTTCTAAATAAAATCACGTAAGATGTGTAGGATGAGATAGTTTAATACAGCTAGTCTTTGAATTACGTAGAGGATACATTCCTGGGAAATGCAACATATAATGAAACCTGATTTTCGTGACCACGCTCTCCAGCTTCAAAATGCCATAGCACCTCTAATTTAACCTCCAAATTGATATATTTACAATATCTCTTTGCTGAAGTGCTTTTTGCATGTTTTTTAGCTATATTTAAGGGTTGTGCGCAATTTAACGAATTAAAAAATCAACCGGAACACAACACTAAAAAATGGGCAGACCTTAGAGCTGCCTTGAGGGAATAAGTGATGCTAATGGGAAGAAAAAACTCTTTGACTCAATACATGTCCAGATCTGTTTGGTGTTATAAATTAGACAACTTTGTAGGCATCATCAGAGAAGAGATACATTGTATTTCTTCTATGATGGTGCCTCTTATACTGAGAGGGAGGGCCGCACATTCGGGCATGTCTGCTGACTCAAATAACATTCCCCATACTCTTTCGCATTCGCCTGCTCCTACACTCGAATCGACATTGCTTTTAGATACAAAAAGATACATCCAGTAACAATGCTAAGGATGAAAACATACATACATCGCTTGTGAATATCAAGCATTGAGGACTTGCTGTAAAGTGCAGAAAGTCACATTTTAGGTTTGATTTCCAGGGACCTAATCACACAAAATTATATTAACTTAGGATTACTAAGCAATATCATAATCATTAAAAAGCATTAAAAATGAATGAAATAAAGTAATCAAAATTGTTTTTAAAAAATAAAAACAATCACCATGTTTAGGGTTGTCAGGTGATATTGCCCCATATTTCATTGCCTTGTCCCATTGTCCTGGAAAGGTCTATCAGAATGTATAAATGTCCCATATTTGAGTGGCCCTGATAAATTGTCTTGAAAAAAAAGCAATAAATCATCCAGGCATAACACCATAACTGCTCCAGTTTATGAGGTAATTCACTGATTACACAATATAATCATTTATCTTTATTTATCCTTCCCCTCACTGTAACACTCCATAAGTTTCATGTCTTCCCCCAATTATGCGACAAAATGGCCTTCCTTCCTGCTAAAATTATGTTTTTGGTCAGTGAGCTGGAACCTCAAGTAACATTAAGGCAGATAATATTTTCTACAAATTTGCAGGAGGAAATAAAAGTGTCACAGATGAGTCATTTGGTTTCGGGAATATATTTCAAATGAATAAGTGCATAAATAAGAAATCACACTTAAAATCTGTCACATACATCTACATCTACATGATACCCTGCAAATCACCAGACTGGTGGGTGGCAGGGGGTGCAGCACACTGAAACCTACCTAATAACGTCCCTCATGGGAATCACTCTCCCATTATGATCCCGTATGGTCCTTGGGAAAAAGAGCCCTGATATCGTTCGGTCCTACAGTCGATCCCTCGTATTTTATCCTCGTGATTGTGCCTGCCCATGTACGTAGGTGCCTCTAATATTCCTGAGACCTCCTCTAAGAGAACTTCCGACCTAAATTGCTCCAGAAGCCTTAACCTAGTGCTAATTCTGCGGTCCTCTAGCGATATCCAATTCAACTCCTTCAAGAGTGATGTGACGCTTAATTTTTGCTCATATTTTTGCTTAATGAATCTGGCTGCTTTGCAATAGATTCTTTCTAACTCAAGTATCTGTCCCTTTTCATACGGATCCCATATGCTGGAAGCGTATTCGACCTGAGATCTGACCAATGATAAATAACACGTTTCTCGTACCTGTTCTGTGCTGCCTCTTACTATTCTGCCTACGAAGCCCAGTTTCTTATTGGCTGCGCCTACAATCCTTCGAATATGCATATTGCACGATAGATCACGACAAATGGTGACTCCTAAATATTTAACGTACTCTGCAGATTGGATATTCAATCTATCAATTCTGTACTTCGAGTCTAATTCATTGCTCTTACTATTCCAGATACTCAATAGGGAACATTTGCTGTGATTAACTTCGATTTTCCAATCTTGACACCATGCTGAAAGGGTGTTTAAATCTTCCTGGAGCAATTTTTGGTCATCCTGGTTCATTATCTCCTTATATAAAAGAGTGTCATCTGCAAAAAGTCTTCTTTTGCAGATATCATTTATATATATATATATATATATAAGGAATAGTAGTGGGCCTATGACACTTCCCTGTGGAACATCTGATGCGGCTTTTACCGGGTATGAAGATTTCCCATCAATAACTACTATCTGTTTTCTGTTGGAGAGGAAGTCTTTTACCCAACTCACGATATTTGGGTTTATGCCATACTTTCCTAGTTTTCCTATTAATTTATTATGGGATACTTTATCAAATGCTTCTTTAAAATAAATGAAAATGGCATCAACCTGAGTGTTTTTCTCTCCGCATTGCAACAAATCGTTTACGAACAGGGCGAGCTGTGTTTCGCATGACCTACCTTTCCGAAACCCGTGTTGGTTTTTGCTTAGCGAAGAGCGACCATCTAAATAACGCAGAACAGAGCTAACGATTATATGTTCTAGAATCTTACACGATAATGACGTCAAGGAAATCGGTCTATAATTTTCGGGGTTCTCTTTATCACTGCTTTTGTGGATGGGCATTACGTATGCTAGTTAACATTAATTCAAGGCATTATTTTATCTATTTTTTCTTCCCTCCTGAAATTGTGTGTTCCGTGTTTGGAAGTCTAACTTTGAATATGTAGCATTAATTTTATAGTATCTACATATATATACAACTTTTATCTTGTGTTATTTACATTCATTCATTATTAAAATGAAAAACAGACACTTTTTATAGTTTTTACACTCTCGTGTAAACGTTTTTTGGATAACATATGTCCCTCATTTTAATGAAGACTTTCTTAACATGTTCTATATTCTACTAAAGAGGATATTCTCTTTAGTAGATTATTTTCACAGGAGTACCCACACATTATTATTATATCCATTTTCTCAAGCTCTACATCAGGCAACCTTATCCACATTAGAATTTTTTGTGATATTTTATCAAACGCAACACATATTCCTAATAACAAATGAGCATAATGAAACATACAGGATCCCCAAAAAGTTTAATTATCAACAAAACTTATTCTTAAAGGAAATAAGACCTCATCCAAGTGAAAAATTATGAAGTTGCTAAAAAAACATACCAGGACGTTGATGAGCCAGCTGAGCTTCTAGTTCAGAAATTTCTTGACGATTGATAGAAATTATAGTTGGTGGATTAACAAAGCAGGAACTAAGCAGAGGTATCATTACTTTGGTATAGAATTTAGCTTCCAATGAGAACGTCGCTGAATCCTCTGGAGAATATAGGCCATCCTTGGTACTTTTCCGAAGACGAATAACTTTGCGTTCCTGCAAAAGATGAAAAATTCAAATTTTGGAAGTGTTAAAGAGGCACATAATCTTATTTGATTAGATCAGTTATTAACTACATAAATCACTGAATAGTAAAATAAACAGCAAAAATTATGTACATACACTAGAAAACTTCAGAGGTTCAAAGTGATTCTATAGAAAGGATTAGCTTTGAATTTTTCAAGGGAGCATGATGACAAAGCATTTTAGTAATGAAAATAAAGTCTTTCTGATGCTATTAAAACCCATCAATGAATAAGCAAAGGTATTCCGAACAGAAATTAATGCAAATAAAACTAAAATAATGAGATTTACTGAGGTTGAAGAATCATAGGTCAATGTGAAAGAGGAAGGGAAAAGTGTAGTACACATGATATATTTTACTTATTTACTTCTGCTGATTCAATAGTGAAAACGCTGATATATAGGGTCGCATTATGTAGAAGTGAGATGGGGACTATTAGGAAAGAAGATCTTAGGACGGTTTCTACCAAACTTTTTGCAGGCGTAGGACCACTTCAAAGATAAAAATTAGTAGGCAGTGGCACAAAGTAAAAGGATGGAAGGACCAAAATGGGCAGTGAGGTGTGGTTAGGAAGTAAATGGCAATAAACAAGGCAGCATCTTCGGGATTAGAGACGATGTAAAATTTCAAGTTGCTCCAGAATATTAAGACTATGTCCTTTATTTAAAAGTTGGGAGGGTTTTGGGGATAAAGTTAGTTGTGTCAACTGTCTACAACAGGCATCTCAAACTCGCAGTCCGCAGCCCACATAGTGCATTTATGTGGCCCACAAATTAATTTACTTTCTACTACACTGCCAAATCCCAAATATGTATCATTTAAAATATTTGTACATAACCTATTAAGTGTATTAAATCTGTACTATTAAATATCTGTGGTTTATTCCTCACTCCCATTTCCAACAGCCTGCACAATTACCACAAATTTTAAATATCAATTAAGTTTAAATTATTTTAAAACTTTTTTAAAAATTCCTATTTCATTCAACATTTTAGCTCTGAAAAGATGTTACAAAACAAAATACAGCCATACTTAACATTATGCAACTCCATTTTAAGCAGATACATTTTAGTGCAAAGCATGCCCCTGCCTACAGGGTGTTCAAGAAATTGAGGCAACCTAGCCATAAAACTGAACTCTACCGACAAAATTATAGGGGTAGTAGGGAGGTTCGTGTAGAGCATGAAACGCCTTGTCTCAGCTTCCAGAACCGCTTAACCCCCGAGATACGAAGTTTGGAAGTTGACGCCACACACCTCAAGGTAGACAACCCAGTCGTGTGGTAAGTCACATGTATGCGATGCGTTGGCGTCCCTTTGCTGAGGTACAAGAAGGAAGAGTGAATGTGACTGGCTCTTTGTGTAATGCAGGTTTTTAATACCCTTACACCATGCTCAGCGACCACAGAAGTTGTTCAAAATGGTGGCCTCAAACCTCACATCACAATGCGCACTGACGTGACATTGATTGCCGAACACGTTCAAAGATACCAGGCGTTCCTAATTACATCACAGGCAGCCTGAATGCGGGAGGGCTACGATGAAATTTGGAACATACCTGGTATCTCTGAATGTGTTTGGCAATCAATGTCACATCAGTGTGCACTGTGTTGTGAGGTTCGAGGCCACCATTTCAAACAGCTTCTGTGGTCGCTGAGCATGGTGTAAGGGTATTAAAAACCTGCATTACCCAGAGCCAGTTACATTCACTCTTCCTTCTTGTACCTCACAGCAAAGGGATGCCAACATATCACATACATTTGATTTACCACATGACTGGGTTGCCTAACTCGAGGCGTGGGGCATCAACTTCCAAACCTCATATCTCGGAGGATAAGCAGTTCCGGAAGCTGGGACAAGGTGTTTCGTGCTCTACGCAAACAACACCCCTAATACCCCTATAATTTTGTCGGTAGAGTTCAGAATCACCCTGTATACAAATATGTATTAGAAATTCCATTTTTTACAGGCTTGCGTATTTTATTCAAATCTCTATGGATCTCCATCTTGGGTCAGGATGTGGCATATGCATGCTGTAAAAGACACCTCCAGTATGATATACTGTTTTTATCAATCAATCTATGCTTATTTTGGCATTCTTATTTATAAAGACAGGTGTCTTACCAAATAAAATTCACCAATTCATTTAGGATTTCATTCATACAGGAAATAATTACACAACTGAATATAATGAAGATTTTAGTTTTCTATGTCATTTGAAAATAATGAGAAGGATTAGTTATTGAAAACATATAAAGATTTACATCCGACATTGATGGATAGAAGCCAACAAGAAGCTGACATTGAAGGATTGGAGTTATTTGAAAAAAATCAAAGACTTACATTTAAACTTTAATAAAAATGTGCAATCCATAGAAAACTTCAATATATTAATGAAAATAACTTGTGTATTTTTCAAATTAATCTATATCATGAGGGCCTGTCCTAGATGTGAGCCACCGCACTTGGCAGAGGCTTCAGAGGAATGGCCTCATCAATATTTAGTGTTTTTTATTCATTTCACATTTTTCAGGTTAACAGTGTATTTTTATTAATATTACACTTTAATTCTTGAATTTATGGAACATATCCTCATTGACATAATGTATTTATGACTCTGTTTTTCGTGAATTTTTCTTAGTGCAACATTTTCAGGAACCTATCTGTCACGTAAAGTGAGGTACTATAGATGTATATACTGTATATACTCGTGTATAACTCGCAATTTGAAGATCAAATTTTCAGGTCAGAAAAACCCCGCCAAAAATAAAATTCATTCGGATTTTGGATTGTTTCTTTAGTTGTATCTGCCGTATATACACGTGTATAACATAAAGTTTGGAGACCAAAGTTTCAGGTCATAAAGTAGGGGTGCACGTTATACATGGGTAACACTTTTGTGCACTTAAAATCGGAAATTAAAGTGAACCTACCTCGCACCAGATTCTCGCTTTTTCAGAGAATTAAGGGGAAAATCACAATAATTATCGATAATCCAGGTTATACATATATCAATTATACATATAGAACACCTTATTACTTCTATACAGTTATAATTCCATCCTCTCCAAATATTCCGCATTTCACAAGCGCATCAGCTGATTGCTATAATTTTTGCAAAATCACCAGATAAACTTCCGGCAAAACACGCATCGAAAACAAAGAAACAGAATAAGCAATTTGAAATAATTTTATTTAGTTAATGATTCTAGTATGTACAATTAACAATGTAAGTAATTTAAAACCCGTAGAATGACGTGTATGAACTTAGTCTTATCTGTCACGTTTCCTGTTTCCAGATTTGTTTGTTACATTTTCATGTTATTCCTTCTATTAAGCAGTTTTAGAATAAGATAGAAAAGAGAGAACCAACATCCACTATAAATCAAAACTCTATCCATTTTATAGATCCCTTTTTCTGATTTAAAAGGATTGGAAACTGGTTTTCTATGCGACATCAGTTTGGCCAACTTACTCTATGAAGTTGATGCCATCTCAACTCAATCACTTTCGTTATTGATTATGTCTCTCTAAGACGTAATGTGGAGCTTATTGAACTTAAATCTTATGGGCAAGTCGAAGCATTTTAAAATTTAAAAAAATCCAAGGAATTTGGCTCTACTTTGTGGTAATTGATACTCATATTTTCTTTGGAAATGTTTTAAAATTGTTAACTGGCGATAATTTAATGCTTTAACGTATTTACTTACGGTACTCTAGTTAATACTTAACATGACGATATAATTTGGTTCTTATATCCCACAAAAATCAAGGGTGCCGTTATACACAGAGTATGAGAAAAAGTCAGGATTTTTTGGCAAAAAGTATGGATGTACATTATACAAGAGTATATTATTATTATTAAGCACACTGTTATAAGTTGGCCATACGGCCAGGTGGCAACAGTATAATTCAATATAAAGTAACATAAATATTCCCCACACATATATATTGTAGGTAAAAACGTTTTTTTATTACTGAAGTTGCTGGAGGCAGTTGTTATACTTTAAAATGTAAATTCATAAAAAAACTTAAGAGAATTTCTGTAAAGAAACTGTTTTTTAAAAAAATTAAATTTTAATGAATTAGTTTCAATGATACAAACAAAAAAAATTCAATGATTTTTCAAAAAAACTTCAAGAAGTGGAGGGATACCACTTCATCTAACCAATAAATATCAAAGCACCTTTTTAAATAAATGACCAATATACTATGTTTATCAATCTCACCTGAGGAAGGGCAATAACCACATTTGCATTTCCTTCTCCCCGGTAAGTCCATTTCTTTCCACATAAAGTTAATGAAAATACTTTTATTGATCCATCTGCACTCATCCTGAAGTAAAATGAAAAATAATTAATTAAAACGTGATAAAAATACTTCATTATAAAATAGGTTTGACACATTTAGTTGTAAATACAATAACATGATCTCATTAACAGCAATTATACAATATACTTGTAGATCTAGGCATATGTAACATGTGCCGCTGCACTCAGGCAGAGGCTTCTGAGGGGTAGCCTTTGGGTTGCTTCTATATATATTCCACTTATAAACATATTGAAATTCATGTTTTAAAACTAAATAATATTAAATAAACTGTATCAGGCATATGTGGGATAACACACACACACCGAATGCACGTAAATCAAGGGATATCTGTATTTGGTTAAGCGAGAAATAGGGGTCAAATTTTCCTTTGCATACCTGTAAGAACCTTAAGACTGGTCCTGGGTGGCTATGTTCAGTGGAATGTTTATATCAGTTGAGGCCCATAGGCACTGTGATATTATGGGGCCCCTATTGCTATAAAATTTTGTGTATTTCAACTTTTTGGGGGTCCCTAACCATTGGGGGACCTAGGCATGCGCTTAGTGCGCCTATGCCTAAACGCGCCTAAGTTTTTTTTTACTCTAAATAAGAACAACAGCATAACTGTTCAGGTGTGACCCTTTAAAGTATAATCCATTGTTTACCAAATGGCAAATAGAAAATATGGCCCTTATAGCAATTAGGAAACTGATACACCATATGAGATAAAAAATACATTCACATTGAAACAATCACATATTGTCATAAATCATGACTTGTTACATAAGTTGATCACAGTCAAACAATCATTTAATATGTTCTTCTCTCTCTTCTTACTTTCCTTTTAAAAATGAATTTAGAAGGAATAGTATTAAAATCATAGTAATGCAATGTTTAAATCAAAAATCCATAGCAGCACGATTCATAAAATTTTGTTTAGAGCAGTGGTGCCCCAACTGTTTTGGCCCAAGGGCCACATAATCTATTACTGCACTCATCATGGACCACATAGCTCAATTCTGCCCTCTTCATGGGCCACACCCAGTAGAAAATAGAGTTTAAGAACAACTTAAGGAAATTAAGGATTTAGTTACGAGTCAAAATTATCCACTTGTTTTAAATGCATTTATATACTATTGGAGTAAACACAAACTATAATTTATTTATAATTTTCTGTTTTCCTTTTATGTCCTTGTGTCCTTTAATTGTTAAACTCGTGGAGGTCCGGATGTGGCCTGCAGGCCGTGGTTTGGGCACCACTGGTTTAGAGCATTAGCACATGAAATCCTAAATTACAATGATGTAGCTTTCAACCTTTAATAAGAATTGAAAAGTAAATGTATTTAAATATCAAAACAACTTTAAGGAAAGAAGTTATCTCCTTAAAAAAGAAAAGGCTAATAAAAAATATTGTAGCATAAAATAGATAATCAGTTGGGCAACATGAAATGCTTTCTTAAAATGGGAATCAGGCCTTGGACTCAGTTAAGTTTTTCATTGCTTTAAAATAACAACTTAATTTTTTAAATGGATTTCATTCACTACTATGAAAACTTATTTTATCACAAGTGTCCTCATATTAGCCTTTCTCAAAACTTGCAAATTATTTTCAAATTTTTAATAAATTTTTTAGAAAAATGTTTAAAATTAAATGTGGCAGTGACAATGTCTCGCAATAGTACCAATTCAAATTTTATTTAATCTATTATTAAGTAGATTCAGCACTTCCTGGTTATGATGCAGCTGCTTATACTGCAGGTCCTCCTACATTTAACATTTAATTTAAAAACATTCTACATTATTATGAATCGATGCCTTTATTGATTTTTCATGGTTTGGAGTGAAAGGATAAAGATAAAAAATTAATGTTCCATGTCCTCATCTAGAGCATGGAGGTCATATAACACAAGCCTTAAACTTAAAGCCAGGATAGGAGCCAGGAGGGTTTTTGTGCAGCCTGCAAGCTACGATGAAAATGTAATCCGAAAAATTTAACACAAATTCATACTTTTATGGAATTTTTTATAACAAAACTTTTAATATTGAAGTATTAACTGTTGTAGAATTGATTTGCTCTAATACAGCACCTCAGAATACATAGGTAACTCCTGATTGAAACTCAAATCCTAAAGAATTGGAAACTTCCAATGAAGCACATTGAAGGATTTGCAACCACCAATGCAGCCTGCCATGAAGATAAAGGTTGGGCACCACTGGTCTACACAATCTTTGAATTTGACTTTAATACAGAATCAGAAAAAGGGCAAGGGCAGCTAGGAATCTAACTTTGCCATATCATGCAAGGAGATGCAATGCTTCTGTTTTTAATTTGAAATCACATTATTTATTTGGTAAGAGATGAATGGAAGAATTTACACAATTCTAAGGCAGCACTGCTTTCATTCTAGGCTTTTACTTATTTTTTAGTACAATTAGTTAGTTTGATGTATGACCGCAACAATATTGTCTAAATGTCAAATGGTTTAATTATCAATGTGTAAGGTATACAATGCATACTGTAGAGATGGGACTCCCATAGAAATGTTGATAATGCCTAGCATGTCAAGCAACTGCCACAGATTCATATATCATAAAGACACAATATTTGAGGGATTAGTATGATATCTTGATAAACAGTTAAATTAACATTTTTCACATTAATAACATTTTAACTATAGAGGTTGTCCTTCATTAAAAACTCGAGAAAATATATTTTTTTAATTTATTTTGGAATAATTTATATAATGTAATATATATTTTCATTTTTATAATAATACAAGTAATGTAAAAATACAATTGAAGTTTCATTTCTTAACAAAAATGCAATTTAAAACAAAAATGTTGGCAAACCATTCTCCGAAGTGCAACCTTACAGAAAGCAATTCTGCAAAGATCTCATTTAATTTGGAAAATTTGCGATTCTCATCTATTAGCTAGCATCAATTGGTAGTGAAGATACATTGAGGGTGCACAAAATAATCTTCTCTATAGTATATCTTATTTTTATAGTGAGAAAGACTATGCAACCTATTCATTCAATTTAATCACTCATTGCAATTAATTTACCAATACACCATTGGCTAGAACAATTACTGATTACAACTCATCATTATGGCTTCAACTAGAACATGCTTAATGATTTTTATTCACTTATTGCAGAAATTTAGGAATACTAATTTAAACATATGACACTAAATATTTTTTTCTAAGCTGTACATTTATTGAATGAAACATAAAGGAAGCAATTTTATTACATAAAATTTGTGTAATAAGAAACATTGGCCAAATTTTGTGAGAATAAAAACGTTTATAGTTTTGATCAAGCCCAACCCAGTCAGCAATTATATATAAGCAAAATAACTTAAATTCCTCATTATTCACCTCTATAATAAATTCCAGTTACATCATTAATGCTAGGGAACCAGATAAACCAAATCTTTAGTAATAAGTATGTCCATAATTGTTTCCAAGGGGGGCAGCCAGAAAATTTACTTTCAAAATTGGCCTTAATTTTCACAATTTTGCCGATTTTGTCGAGGAAGTTGTTAAATGTTTTTGTATTCAGATTAGAAGAATAAATATTTTTTAAATTAATTTTAATGTTTGCTATTAATATTTGGTAGGTTTCTTCTTTTTTCAATTTGGATATTTTTCCAAAAATCCAGGAGGGGACAGATGCCTGGCTTCCCCCCCCCCCCCCCCCCCCCCCCCTCCCCCGCCGCCGGCACCCATGAAGTATCAAGATCATGGATTCTTTATTTCCACCTGAGGCAAAAAGACTAAATGGCACCCCAATTCATGACACAAAGGTGCAGGTATGCGGCAACACTGCCACCCCAAGAAAAGTGCTGCCTGAATCACCTTTCAAGTGATGGCCCTGGTGACTAATACAACAGCAGGATTCTACCTGCAGTCCAAAAGGAAGGCATAGTATACCAAGGGCCAATCTGAGGAACCAATGATCCAGGCAGCTGCCAAGGGTGCTTTCCTGACAAACTCTATATTTTACTTGTAAGTAAATAAATGTTAGCTTTCTATGTAAATAAACAGAAAGCAGAATATCTATGCGATTCATTCAAGTTTTTTCATAGGTAAGTTTTAATTTTTAAGGAGAAATTAATAAATAAACGTACATTTTAATGTCATCTTAAAATCATTTGAACTGGAAACAAACGTATTCTTGTCTGGGGTGGCAAAATACCTCACAACTCTCCTGAATATACCCTCACCGACACCACTGATGGTGGTCTGTGAGTGCAAAATGGCTGAAAACCTCTTCTCTCATGCAATTAAGAGGACACAAAGGGAAGGGAAATAGAGAAAGATACAATCTGGCATATTGAAGGATAAATTTTAAAATGATTTGCAATTCATTAAAATTTTAATCATAAGGATAATAAATCTTGGTTTATTTGCACTCGAGCAGGAATGTATTCCTGAGAGTATGTCCAGAGTTCTTAAAGGGCATGCAAAAGTGATAAATATTATAATTTTTCTTCTGACTAATTCCTGCATGAATGACTTCAGAAACAGAAGTTGTGATGTTACGATTAACAGTAATGTTATAAAAAAGAAAATGCCACAATAACTGTAAATTATAATGTTACAAACACAAGTTATCTAGCAACTGTTATTCATTTAATCATCCATTAAAATGTATTTGGGGTATGCAAACATTAAAAATATGCTCAATGGGATGTCATCAAATAAAGGCCTGGCACTAGTACATAGCACATAACTTGAATGACCAAATCATGAAATTAAGCCATGTATGAGTTGAAATGCAAATGGAAATAAAATCTTGAGAGCAGAAGTTACAAAAAAACTAAACTAAAAACTTTTGACTACCAAACAAGAAACTGACAAATAATACATCACTGAAAGTTTTGAACTTATTAACATGAAATGTCTTCTATATTAAAAATTTTTAAGTTTAATTTATTCTATAGTAACATTCATAAAAATGATACATATCAATCTAAATTTACTTTTAATTATTTAACTACCCATTTATGTATACATTAAAATCCTGTAATAGCGTTGATCAATATTAAGCAAATTTAGATATAAAGCAGGGCAAACCATGCCCCTCAACATATACATGTGAGTTTCTAGAAAATATTATGACCTATATATGCATGTAATAACTCATGTACAAAAAGGTGTTGTGTTGTTATATGCTTATTTATATTGTTAATAAAAGATGTAAATGAAATCTCGTGTTGGTTTTTCCATAATGCATATTTATGGAGGTGGTTTATATTGTGGCAGTGCAAATCTTCTTTATACCATAGATAAGCCTAGAATGCGAGTGTAAACATGTCCACTGAAACCATTGTCAACAGTCTTTTACTGTATATCTATTTTACATATATTTTAGTATTTCAATGATATTCTGCTACCAAGTACAAAATTTTGATGAAATAATATGTAGATATAATTAAATTTATATGAATCTAGTAATGTCTTCATCTTTCTGTAATTAGATTGCTAATGCAACCAAGCTTGAGAGACAAATATTATTTAGAAGTTTCTCTACAATGAGGTTTGGAAAAAATACTTCAAGGATTGCAATTGAAAGCAAGCCATCTTTACCTTGGTGATAATGTTTCTTGCACTTTGCCATAATAAAATTCTAAACCTTGCACAAATGTCACAAAATGTCCTAAAGTAACTCTTGTATATTTTAATGATAATTCCAATGACATAGTGTCCATGTTTTATTTTATAGATATGTCACATCTCAATTCAAATGATTATATGCACCACCTGATAATTTCCAAAATACTGGAAAGGAGCAGGAGTCATCAGATCTGAATTCTGCTTCCTTTTTAACACTACTATTTGATGAATAATGTCCATTCATTTCCCTAATTATAATACCTAAGTTGAAAATTTATCAGATTCTTTGTGCATTAAAAGTTTACTTTTCTAAGTTTCGACAGTATATTTAAAATATCATTTACATTTTAAGATTTATTTATATTCTTAAAGATTCTTTAGGGATTCCCCTAGCAAAAGCTTAAGCTGAATACTCACCTATATCCATAATGCTAAAGTTCCTCTGAAGGTTTTTGCATACATGTACATTTACTTCACATTTTTCATGCATACAAAAATTAATTTATTCTCTTGGACTTTAGAAAATGCCTTTGCATAGCATTCTAACATAGATCCAAGACTTCTGATATGAAGATGAAGCAAAACCAAGATTTAGTGCTAAGTAAGAATTATGGATTATGAAAGAAAGTTGCATGATGTTGCACGTTAAATCCATGAATAATCAATTTTTAAGTCACGAATGTTAAATCAGTGTACACGATAACCCCCCATGTATAATCAACACCAACAGTTTTGGGTTTACTTTGGAGCAAAAATGAAGTATCTTCTAAGTGGCAATGCCCAATTAAAACTTCTGTACCAAAAATCACTTATCAAATACAAAGGAAGATTTGGATCTTGTTCATTATCTGGAATCATTTGTCAAAATATTGCTCAAAGCATTTATTTATAACATACAAGCAAACAGTGCAGTGTATAATAAAAAATATATTAAAAAGAAATTAATATTAAAACAATAAGACGTTTATACTACTGGGGTGGCCAAAATGCTGTGATGACATCTAGGATAGTTTCAAATGGATCACAGTAATTGAGCTTTGTGGGTTAGGTTGGGTGGTGGTGGATTAAGAAGTGGCTGGCCAAAATGCTGCGATGTCATTTAGCATAGTTTCAAACGGATCACTGTGATTGAGCTTCGCGGGTTGGGTTGGGTATAGGATGGTGGGTTAAGAAGTGGCACACTCTCCTGGGAATGGATTAACGAGAGTCCCACTCATTATCCAGGAAAGGGAAGTTGATGAAATTACGGCCACCCCTCCCACTGCCCCAACCCCTCACCTAAATGATTCCACACTGCCACCAACCCCTCCCATAAATGATTCCACACGGCCCCCATCCCTCCAATAAATGATTCCAGATAATTGACAAGATCTGAAGATGCACAAAATATTCTTGATTAACCTGACAAGTTAATAGATTTAGAAAACTGAACAAAAATACAGGTTCAAAATATATTTCATTTTAATGCCTACAAGAGTATGAAGGTCATTATCATGTTCCCACTATTTACCCACATGAAAGGAAGTATTTTTGAAATGTGGTAACCTTTGGTTTTGCCATCAATTAGTTTTTACTTTCTCCATATGTAGTATAGGAGTACTTGTGAAAAAAATCCCATTCGAGATTTCAATGAAAATAGATGCTTTAAGCACCCTGAGTATGTTTTGATTATTTTCTCCATGTTGTCTGTGTGTGTGATAGGAATTTTGTGGGTGCACTAACTAAAAAACTAATACCAAGATGAGCACAAAACTTTATACTTAAGATTTTAAAAAGAAAAGCAAGATTTGAAATGGTTTCCTATGAAACTGGTCAACTGGAAACGGAGGTTTAATCTTGTTTTTCCAAATATCTCCTTTAAAACTTAATTTATGAAAATATTTGTCTCTACCAAAGTTGTAGACAAGATAAATTTCTACAAGTTTTTGTTTCAAACATTTTTTTATAAAGTCAATTGTTTAAGAGACATTTCGAGTTTTTGTCTGAATTTTTATGTACATTGCTAAGTGATACAATTGTTTGTTGTTATAATAGAATTTATTAACTGTTGATAGCGACATGTACACTGCCAAGGGTTTGTTTAATTGCCAATCGATATTTTTTTATCCATAGCAACAGCTAACAATTTGGTTTGTTTATTGTTTTTTCAATGTGTAAAGTGATACGAAGTATTTTCCACTGTGAAAATTGTTTAAAAACTATTCATGAGTGTAATTGCCGAGAATTATTCTTAAGTATGCTGATATCTAGAGCATTCATAATCACTATATTATATGGAGAAAGTCATGTGGTGGACATCAGAATTTTTTCATTTCTATTATTCCTGACATTTAAAATGTTATTGTGACGATATCTGTACTGTCCCATTAAATCTAATGCACCATTGATGCACTGTGGCTCTATTGTGAACTCTATACATTTCTTTCTCATTCCCTCTCCTACTTTGCAGTAACTATGCTATTATCACTCAATGTTTACAATTGTCACCTAATTCCCATTCCAGTAGATCTTACAAATCTAATTTTCAAATCCTACAAATTTGTGCAACGTAATTAGCCTAGAGTTGATTGCATAACTAAAAGAGATTCTTGAAATTCTTCTTTTACTGATCAAAGTAATTGCTCCAAATTTATCACTTAAAATATTTCCAGGAAAGACATTAAATTAGCTTCTCCTGGGATAGTGAGAAGGCTTACCTGGTTAGTAATGTTTCTTTTTTCCTATTATGCCTTTATAAATAGGTTAAATAGGAGTTTGATAGTTCACGACGTAAATACTTTTGTGTAGATTACACAATTAACTTGATATTGACTTCATTAATACGCAAAAGAACATTACAACTACCATAATTTTCCAGTTATAATACGCACCCTATATAATATGGACCCATGTTTTTCCGAGTGAAATGTGAAAATTCTCTTATCACCATGTATAATACGCAACTCATTTTTTGTAAAAAGATCACTGTGATTTTTCACTTGGTTATTAGCAGTATGGAGACAGTTCTCGCCTTGCCACAAAGTGAGATATGTGCGTGTTTACGAAAACCTTACGTCTATATAGTTTTGACTCTCACTTTAAAGATCGATACAATGTATAAAAACATGTCTCAATGTCGCATTGAGTAATAATCTGGTCAGTTGGAATAACAGTTCTCGCCTTGCCACCGAGCGTGATAGTTTATTTGAATATCACATCTAGTTCTGATTCCATATTCATAGAAGACGGTTGAGGTATGTATAATAATATTTGTTGCTCGCAACTTGCATTGATTTTTTCTTAAAAAGCATGGCTTTAAAAAGTGTTGCCTCACAAACACCATGGAAGAAAACATCATACGGGATGATGATTTCGCCGCAGTGGATAGTGAGGATGAAGATGACATTCTCGGCGACGCCATTTACGTAGATGATAAGAGAGAACACAAAATCGCCGACTAACTATTTGAGGACAGCAATAATGAATTCAGAGGCTAAGATTTGGACAGCTAAAGGTAAATAATTATTCTTATTTTTGTTTTGATTAATGATATTTAAAGGAATGTTATCCAAATGCATTGAAATGTATGATTTATTGGTAAAAATGTCCAAAAACACACATTATTTCCTTACTAAAAAAGTTGTATGCGCTTCTTACCATATATAATACGCACCCTAACTTTTTGTCAATTTTTCGTGAAAAAAAATGCGTATTATAAAGGGAAAATTATGGTAATAATAATACTGTCATTGGTAGATCTTTCTCAATAAAAAACATTAAAATTTCCACAAGGATTGACTATTTCCTTATCTCAAAATCTTAAAAGGTTACTACCATTAAACAGAGTTTTTAACTAGAAAAAACACTTCCTAAAACAAAATTCTGGCTCAAAAATCAACTCCATCATTCTTATACCAAGCCAATATTTGTCACAAAGTAACAGTACTTCTTCCCCTCTCTCTTCATCAAATGGCATAGATGAATGTCTTCCTCACCTGCATTTCTTGTTGCCTTTGTTATAAAACAGCATCAGAACCTCCCCTCTTCTCTTTGTCTTCTATAAAGAATATCTGCTAATGGTGCTTAACATTCCAAGATATTAATAAAATTGTATTCTGGAGGTATGATATTTTTCTACTTTACTAAAGTTGAAATCTTTTCAACAGAGAATTATCAAGCTAGTCTTATGACTGAAAAAACTCAACTTTAAAAAGTAACTGTCTTAGGTATCTCCAGTAGTCGTAACAAGGTTATAAAAACCATTTTTTAACCTTGTGGTGACTACTGGAGATACCTGAGACAAGTACTTTATTAAGCACTTGTTCTTGAGTTGAAATCCTTTATAAAAGTTTTTCCCCAAGTCTGTGCAATAACAGAATTTAGCTATGGATTCTAAATGTCATAAATGATGCTGCTGTAAAATGGCAACACTGATGTTTATCATGAAAATAAATTGCTATAATAATCTTTTTCCCACGAGAATTTACAAGACTTCAAAGTATTTGCTATCACAGCCCTTCTATTAAGAAAATATAAATTTACTAAATAAATACAAAGAAACCTTCAAGATTTTCCTTTGTTAGAATGACGAATTTGTTTATTCTTGCTAAAGATTAATGATCTAATTGAAGCATACCCATTATTAAAAAATCAGGTAAGAATGCTCTGGTTTTAATATATTTTAAAAAGTCATGTTTACATGTAAGATTTGAAATATGTAAGTGATTTTATGTTGATTGCATTTGTAAGTAACCTCATTGTCTACATTTCTGAACTAATGGGAATTGATGTATGCATGTGTCACTTATAGTCGCAGTTTACATGTGCTTCACTAGCATGTAAGTTTTGTTAAATTAAAAAAATATTAAATTAAAACAACTTTCGTTTGTTAATTTAATGCTTGCATCGAAATAAAATAATGAATAAAAACTCAAATAACATTACCTAATGCTTTCCGTTAAAATTTTACAATTCAAGCACTGCTACAGATCACCAAACTTGCAATGGCTATCCAGCCAATTTTATGATCATATTACCCATTACAATACTACAGAGCACTCAGTAAAAGAAAGCCAACATTAATTTATTCTTTTTTTGTATTATTGTACTTGTTATGAAGTCCTGCTAAGTTTCGGCTTCTTCAGTGAAACAAAATTTAATGACGCTTGTTTTTTCTGATATTTTTAACGTGATGCAAAAGAGATAAAGACTCCAAATATCATTATTAATTAATTATTCACAAGATATTTACCAAGCTCATCTTATGAGTGGAATCCAATTGATAAGCTACATAGCTTGAACAGCCGTAAAAGGATGGCAAAATCAGCAACCATCATCACTGTTCATTCACCAACAGAAGAAACTAAAGAAGAACGTTTAGAATCTATTATCGGTAGATCACCACTTATGACTGCTGTATTCAAGCAGAAATGTGTACCTGGTTTTCCCAATCTTTCCATGACAATAGGATCTACATAGTTAATATATGGAAATTATGATTAAGAAATTTTTGTAACAGAAATTATCAGATAAATACGAATATGATACACAAGTTAAAAATTGATAAAACTTGGCTAACTTAATCACAGCTGAAAATTTTATGGTAAAGAAAAATTGTCTAAACCCATCAAAGTTGGTAGTTTTTTCAACATACCATATAAATACTTGAATGCTTATAAAAGAAATTATCTTTTCTAATACCCTATTTGCATGCCATTAAGAAATTCTTTATGACCAATCAGGGCCAGACTTTGACCTTCTCAGGCCCTAAGCTATGTCAAGCTTAAGAGCCTTGATAAAACTTGAAATGCATTATTTTTTTATATTTTTGAAGGCCTAAGCTATAGCTTAGTTAGCTTATGCACAAGTCCGGCATTGTGACCAATCTAACACAAGCCTACATAAAATTAGAATAACTGCTGAATAATCAGTGCTGTAGTGGAGGGTATACGGTGGCATACACTGTATACCTTCCGCTTTTTCTGAATGAATATGGTATACCCTCTGCTTTTTCAAATAAATAGCATATACCCAATGCTTATGAAAAATTATACAGGTCAATTGAAAAAACAACTCTTTGTTTTCTCCTGGCATTGTAACGTTACAGTTGTGTAATTCGCTCTAAAAAATTGGGTAAGAACCCTCCCTCAAAGTTTTACTTTAGCATAGAGTACACCCTCTGCTTTTTTAACAGCTACAGCACTGTGATTAATTAAGTTTTTAAGTCAACAGAAAAAGCTATATCTTGGGTGCAAAAGAGCATTTGTTTTATTTAATTATAAAGATGAATTGGAGAAGTTTCATAACGACCACCACTGTGGGCATCAATATTTCATTTCATTATTTCCATCAAATCAATGATAACCATATTGATTAATAGTTCCACCTCAACCAAGCCACTTTCAAAAGATCTTCGCAAAGAAAATAATTCATTAGTTTGAGTAACGTACTGACAAATAATACAATAATAATATAATACTATGTTAAGAAAAACACAATAAAGCTATCTCATAGTTTTAAAAGGCAATAGCGATAAAACAGGTGATTTAAAAACCTAAACGACATAAAATAGCTCACATAGATAATTCGAAAATAAATAATAACAATATTCGCATTCCAAAAATGTTTCAAGTTACAATGAATAAAAGATTAAAATGTACCACAGAAAGTCATTTTGTTGACAAAATTACGGAATCGTTGGTATATATGAGCCAAAATCCTAATTTTTTGTAATCGAAGAAAAGATAAATTCAGAACTGAATTAGTCTGAGAACTAAATTTTTCTATACTTAAAAATATAAAATTACAGTATCTCGCATGGAAATTTCGAGTCTAACCTAGGCATTGCATCTTTTTTGCAACTATTTCTGGATAATTACACACCTATGAAGGCATGTTGAGACAGTTCAAGATACAATCCAATAATAGTACAGAGGCTGGGGAAAACTTTCATCTTCTCCCAGTAGCGCACACAGGATTCTCTCACGGGGGGGATCCGAAATATTTGCCAAGCACAAAAGTTGCATGCAAGGTATATCAGTGTCGCGTATTGCATAATTAATTATATTTATGTTGGGGATAAACCGTCTCTTACTCCTTTCTGACGGCGCCCATGAACCCAAACAAATTAACGATGTGTTTTCACAGTTGAGAAAAATCACAATTTTCCAAGGGGGGGGGGGGGGGGGTCCGGACCCGATGGACACCCCCCCCCCCGTCTTCTCGCAATAACATGCCAATCAAAGGCATGTTTTAAGAGACCTGAAATTATTTTGCACGTGTCTTACGACATCATAACTATTTACTAAAGCTGAGATGGATTAAAAACTAAGGTTGAGCGAACAGAGGCGTAGCCAGAATATTGACGGTCCAGTAAATGCTAGTATTCATGAACACGAATAAGCGAATATTTGGTATTTCGATTTCAACCAGGGGCGGATTTATAGGTATGAGCAGTGCGCACAGAAGTAGAGCCCCGTGCTACTGAGGGCCCCCCAAATTCCAAAATTATAAAAAAAATAGGGCCTCGAAAAAGACTGCGCGCAGAGCCCCACTATCAACAAATCCGCCCCTGATTTCAACCAATCATTAAGCGTTTGCATAACGTATATAATTGCACGTACATTACAAGGAGTACTTTTTTCGTAGATTTGTAATTTACGGGAAAAATCGAAACATTTAAAATTTCATGCTTGAGGAGTTCAAACGCCTAAATACTCCCCTTGACTACTCCAATGATAAAGCCCCAAGTAACAAATATTAACATTTTGACATGTAAAATTTATATGGTTTCAAATACAAGCGAGTTACTTAAATGAATAAACTTTCGTTATTGCAATACTTAGAAAATCTAACAAAAACCTCTAATTAAAAAGTTCTATTCGTGTCCCCATTTCTAACAAATGTTGTTTACCCGCCAGTGAAATTTAAACTCGAAAAAAGTACACCCTCATTCCCTAACAATAAAAAATCATTTTTCACATATCAGGATTATTTAAATCACATCATCATGAACTGGTAAGATTTTCTTCTTAATATCTAGCAAAAATATGTTTTCATAGTCGTTAAAGGACGTCTAATTTTAAGAAAGTCGGAGCGCGGGGATGAACCGATTAAATTAGGTACTTTATAAGCTGAAATGCTCTTTATCCGTGATAATGAATATTGTTTTCAGAAAATAGGAACTGGTGTTTCATTATTCTAATATTTCATATTAGTGATAAAAAACAATGAAACAACCCGAGAAAAAATTATAGCAATTCCCATTAATTTATAACTGGCATACTTACCTCTACTATTAGAGACATTTAGCCAAGGAAAATTAAACCCATATTGGTACTCCAGAATAAATAAAAAATAAGGATACACAATGCAACCTTCACGATAAAATTGGACGTTTTCTGAATAGAAATGCTAGTAAATTTATAGAATTCTGTCACGGAACACAACCTATTAAGCGACATCTTTAGAAAGGCGCAAATGAGCCTTAAAATTTTCAAATTACACTGTGAAACGTGAAAAGGAAAAACTAGATGAATTTCAGCTATCATTTAAGAGGAATGGCCAGGCGATTAGCCATAAGCGTAATTAATACTGCTCCAATGGTCTTCATCTAGGAGAACGTTGCCGTCACTTACTCATTGCCGACACCTTCTTCTACGGCTCTTTTTGTGGCTTTCTGTTGGTACTCCATTGATAGCAACACTATCGGGTTCTCACGCCTCACTGTCCCCTTCAAACTTCTCGAAATGGGAGTTAACTCTCGGATGACGTGCATACCGGTAATATCTGATAAGAGACTGCTTTGATTCCAAGAATAGGCCTGCATTTGAAAGTAAAGCGGAAATAAGGAACCTTATCCCCGTTCTCTCGAAAGAACACTGAGCCATTAACTTCCGACTGAGATAAAACAAAAACATTAAGTAAACCTTCCAATCGTTCTCGTTCTAATCAATATGTACCCTTAAACGAAATACTATGAGATAACATGGAACAATTATACCATTTTAGTAACAGTTAAATTAGTCGAAACAAGTTTGTTAAAATTTAGAATCATTAAAGACTATTCAATAGCTGATAAGAAACCGTGCCTTCTCGCTTTCTTGGTTTGCCACTACGTGGCAGGTAAATCGAATAACGATTAGTGGAATTTTTCGTTAAATTAGCAACAAAACGTCAATTCAGATAAAGAAAATAAGTGACTCAATTAAAGTTCATTTCCTGCGTGTTTTTTAATAAAGAATATATCGAATAAACTAATCAAAATACTTTTTAACCCTTCCGTGGTTATGAGAACATTCTCCAAATAGGTTACAATATGGTGATCAGGGCTGTAAAATAAGAGAAATATTCAGTAAATGAATGTTGGTATTGTTGGCTTCATCGCTTCGGTAATTGGAAAAATATAGCGTATTTCCCAAAGATGTCCGCACTTCGCTTAAAGATAAAAACAGCCACATTGACTATGCAGTGATGTCCGCAGTAAATATGTGAAAATAAGAAATTTTCTCAAAAAATGTAATTTTATCGTGGCTATTAAATCAAAATTCCCATATAGTAACTTCTTTGACTATGCAAATAGCAATTTGAACAACAATTACCAAATTTTACTTGTAGTCCTCACACTTCATTGCGTAAAGAACATTATTATTAACTTTTTCATCGCAACAAGGCTCTCTCTGTAGCGTTTGTATTGATCCAGAATGATATAATGCATAAAATTTTCATTATCTCAGAACGAATTACTAAATATCCAAAACATTAAATTAAAGTCATTTGAAAAATTAAGAGAAATCATAAACACAGTTCGTCTAGATTTTTAACTCATAGGGTGATTGGCTTGAGTGGAAAGAGGAAAGCTGTCTAGGAAAGCGTTCTCTGAAAACATTGAATCAAAAACAATCCCGGAGAATGGATTGTTTTTGCGTTGTCCTTTTCTCAATCAGATTCCTACAGCGTACATTTTTTAAATCATAGATGTTGATATAATTAAAGAAATTTCTAGGTAGACAACGTTAATCCAACCATCGGTTGCTTTTGAGTTGTTCGCGTAATTATTTAGGTGAGGTTATAAGAAACGATTCAATTTTATAGTTTGTAAATTTAATGAATCGATTTGGACGGAGGAAGTTCCTTATAGTTGCTTCCTATTCAATATATTTATTTATTCGATAATAATCCCCCAAAACACCACAATGGCCAATTACCAAGGGGCAAAAAACAATAAAAATTAACGTATCCAACGAATGTTCACTTCGATTACATTACATCACTTACAATCGTTTTCACTTTCTTTCCGTTCACAGTTTACGCCATGGGAATGCTAAAGAAAACATTTAGCCATCATTAAATCACCACACAATCCACCAGCAATCAAAAACATTATTCAACCAAGGAATACATTTTTTTATCACCATCAACAAACTTCTAGATATTTTTCCACCCTCTTCTTTTATAATGGATGAATCGGACGACTGCATGGGTGATATTTTAACCTCTAGTGGTTCCGTTTCGGCCCCTCTCTTGTGTGTTAGTCCACTGCATATTTTGATTGTAAAGAATTCAAGTCTGCTTCAGCCGCCCCCGCCTCTCTTTCAGAGAACACAGCTGCGCCTCGCGCCTAGCAACAGGAGTGGCCTCCTTTTTCAGTCACCATGAACACCGGCTGGGTTAACAGCAGGCAAGAGGTAGTGTGAGGGACGGATGTGAGACTCTGACGTGGACGCCCAGCCTATCTGGAATCGGCAGATGGCTGTTTCTAGACCACACGCCGACAGACGCTTCATCCTTCCCCCCTTCCGTTCTCGTACTCCTTCCCCCACCCTTCCCTCCCCTCATTCTGTCCGCTGCAACATCCAGCTTGAGATAAAAAAACAGCATTTGTAGACGCAATGGAAGCGATACGTAAAATAATGGGAGTACGACTGTTTTGAAAACATGGTCTCGCGAGGAGGAAATTCTTCGATATTTTCGCCAATGCTGCGAAGTGATAAATATAAAAATCGTGTTTATAGCGTACTGATCTTTTTTTAGTGTTACTCATCGGTGGAAGTGGCGGAATTGTTGATATTTCACGTCACTAGCGAAATTGATAAAATATCTTGTTTTTTCCGAGCTCGGTAGGAATGGAATACCATTTATTTTTAGCCTGAAGAGTCCTCCCCCAAGGTTTTCGAACTCCTTAAATAACGGTCTTCGTGTAAAAACAACGGCACAGATGTAGGATTTTTATCCTTTGAGGTCGTATGAAAGTGCCGTCTTGTAAATATGTGGCTCCATGTATCTTACTGCTATTATTCGGTTCAGGTTCGATTAAGCGTGCATGGCAAATTTGTCATTGCCATCCAAATTTCCGAAGAGCTCAAAAAACACCAGATAAACCATTAAACTGGACCTGTTGTTTGACCGCGATGACATATTCATTCCTCTTAAAAGACGAAAAGATCAAAATTAATTTACGATCCATCGGCAGTTATGAATTGTATTAACAAAATATGAACCGGTTCTTTGGACGTGTGAGCGAAAAATGCGGAAATTGCACTTCCGAGAAAGTCACCATATTTGGAAATGTGTTATTCCCATATAGTTGGATACATGTTCTTTCTTAAGAATTTAGTATTAGTGAATTTCCACTAAAGACTGCTGCTTAGTAGAAGAAATAACTATATGATTTTGTGGATTTTTAGTGGGTATAGCAGCTACCTAAATTTTAATTAAATAATTGATTATATAATCTCAAAAAAGTTACGATTTATTACCTATTGTAATCGAAAGCATGCATTTACATTGCTATCGTGCAAGTAACGTCTGGATGTCACCGCATCAAACATATCCTCTAACTAAAGCCTCTATTGTCCTGTCTTTACAATCGACTTGAAAAAAATATAACAAGGACCTCACTCGTAAATCCGTGGATTTTATTCGCCTAGGTACGATTGACTTAAAATTGAATAATTGATCTTATTTGTGATAAAATAAAGAATCGTTCAACTTTAACAATCTCACAGCTACCGCGAGATCATGCGCAGTTTACCACACCGTCGAAAGAAACGCCAAAGAAAAGCCTAAAATGAAAAAAGGAAGAATTCAGCAGTAAAAGGAACTCGCTGAAATGTTTCTTATTAGTTAAACATTAGCAATTAAGATACTCCATCCAACGCTCACAAAACGTTTAATCATTTCCCAATAAGTGCGGGTTCCAAAACGATATGAAACGTAATTTACGCGAGCCTTGGCTTCCTAAATTGAGGCCGTAGTTTCCACGCCCCCACTCCCACAAGACATCAACCTCATTGAATTTCACCCATCCTTCCCTTAGCCTCAAATGCAAGCACTTCCACGGCGTTCCTATTTTTCATTCTCTTCCTCAAGCCCTTCGTCGCCGCGTCTCTATCTCTCTCTTTTTCATTCCCTCTTATCTTCAATTCTCCTTACTCCTCATTATTCCATCCCAGCCCTAACATCACTGGACTTCCCTCCCCTTCGAAACGTCAACAACAACAACCGGGCGGCTCGATGCGGCGTTGCCGCTTCTCTTTCGTTCACGGGTCTATAAACACGTTTTCCCTTGATGGCAGAAGGCGAACGTGACTGCTTGGCCGCCTGCGTCCTCTAAGCTGTTTCCTTCCCTTCTTGTCTACACATCCCCTCCACCGAAATTTCCCTCCCCAACCACTTACCAATTCCACAAGCGTCACCCTTCAGCCCTTCCTCTGTGAGACTAACCACTCTAGCCTCGCAAAGCTGCGTCGGGAAAATATAAAAAAATATGTTCTACCCTTCGTTCGGTTCCTTGCTACACGGTAGCCAGCATGGAATCTGAACGCAGCGTTCTCGTATAAGTGCATTACGAGCAATAATGATCACAAAAACCCCTCTTGGTGTGCTTAAAATGACATTTTTGGAGACCAAAATAAGCACAAATGGCTTTCATTGCTCATAAAAAGCATCAAATTCGGGATTATTATCTGAATAAATGAGAAAAATCAGTACTAAATTCTTTTGGTTACACTTGGAGTATAAAATTTGCAATCTATGGAAATGTTTATATTATTTTTTCATGAATACTCTGCGATAAAATTTCGGTCTATCACGGAGTATCATTTTAAGCTACTCGTACGGGTATGAAAACACCATTTTAAATGATAGAGACAGAAATCGAGAATATCGTAATACCGATGAGGCAATAAATCGAGAATTGTAATATTTGTAAATCGATACAAAAATCAATACAGAAAGTCAATCAGTACAATATCGTCAAAATCAGCACAATACTGAATAAATCAGTACGGTTGGTCACTCCAAGTATAGCGTAATTTGCAACGATTAATTCCAGAAGAATAATCGCTTGCTTTAATCAAAAAAATGTAGATTAAAATGATAAGATATTCACCCTTACAACGCTTTTAATATTCAGTTGTTTGTAGGACTAACATCGTTTAGCATGAATGTTTTATCAGTCCATCCCAAGTCGTTGAGACTTAAAGAAAAACATCTATCGTAGAATAGCTGTTGATAAATCGCATACGTGATCCGCTCCCCGTAGGATTATTTATTTAGGTCGACGATAACAAGAAAACATAGTATTTTCCATCTTATAAATTTCTTGGTCGATAAGCTACAAAATTGTGCGCGACTATTTTCCTAATGCCGTTATTTTCCAATTCTAATAAGCACCCAGATTCATGAAAACTCGAATTTGCGTTATAATTTGCATCGTCAGAATTTCGAATTAATGAGGCCGATGTTGACTTTCACGGCACTATAATGGAGGAGAAAGCATCTATTGGATTTCAATCTTAGATAGAGAAGAAACCCGATTCCATTACAGGAATTGTAAATTATATTTCATTTACGACGAACTTTCAAGGACGGATTGAGGTCAACCGAAATTGTCCAAAGTCGTTCTCGCCCACACGAATTTCTAGCGTTGGTGGATCTTCCGACTTAACCCCGAAAATTTTTAAAAGGTGTCACCGAAATACGTATCTCGACGATTACTGGAATCCGGATATTCGTATCGAAAACATTTCTTTAAAATACTTCCATTGTCGGTGACGATACATCCGGAAAAACTTTTTAACCGATGGTTTAAAAAAAACTTTTTTTTTGTGGTAGCCGTGTTTAATACGCGCCCTTATTTTTTTAGGTTTTTGGCGAAAAATTCATGTTGTAGTCAGAAAATTGCTGCAATTAAAACTTTCGCCAATGAAATGAGTTTTTTTTATCGTGCATTAAAATATTCCCGAATGTATTTTTATCTGTTGGTTGTACGCCCACTGAAAAGTCATGTATTTATTCGAGTTTGGATTTTGTACACGACGAAGGTTATGTAAGTGCTCATTATCCCGATATTATCTCAACACATACCATAAATTTGATAAGAAGATGAATTATGTGTTTGTTAAATTAACCATGCCCGTCCATCCCTCCGGCGACTCTTATTCTCCTTGACCCTTAACCCTTTTGGTCGCCAAATTATTCAAAATTAATCTACATTGATGATACCATGTTTTTCAGCATTGGAAATAGAAATGGTTTCAAGGATCCATTCTGTTAAGATTTCGGAGGTCAATTTTCCTAAAGCAATTAGTGGGACATATTGTTCCCAATGAACTTTTGTGAAACAGAATTCTCTAAAAAATATCTAAAATTGTTACAAAAAATTAATAACGATAAAGAATTTTTCATGGAATGCTGAAAAACAGGGGAATATACTATTGTACGTTTCTCTTGTTGTTTTGCACCACAGTCTCGGCATCTTCTTTTGGTATTTGACTTCACCTGTAAATGTTCTCCAACCTGCTGGAGACAGGCATCGCCAGGGACTCCCGTAACACACCTTTTGTCCCTCGTCGTGAACGCAGGGCTTCCCCTTCTCTTCCTAGAGGATAATCCAGCTGTTTAGCTGTCTTGCGAGATGCACTCGAAAGGTGAACTGATTCATTCCATCTTTGGTCGGTGTCTGATTTATTTATTTTTATTATTTCAGCGTATGTATGATCACTCTTTTCATTCATTTCTGTTCTTATAAGGCGCTCCTGTGGATAATGGATCGTGGGTCTCCTGCTCTTTCTCAGTCGACGCACACACGCATTCACACTTGAGGGGAGGAAGGAAACTCGGTGCTGGCATCAGTCTACTCACAAAGTGGCGGATTTTGGCCCTTCTGGGGTCCCTGGCGCTAAATCACTGGTGGCCCTGCTTTCTAAATATATGCCGAACCACTCCTAACGACCCCTCTAAACAATAGTTTATATATGGAATCATGGAGAGTAACCGCTAATTTTAAAATGGAGATATTTCATATTTCTGAGATTATGAATACGAACATTTTTTCGATGCCCCTTATTTCAAGGGGTCCGTTGCGCGCTCAAAGTGCGACCCCCCTTATATCCGCCACTGAACTTATTATGAGGAAATGCATCATGAGGGCACACTGTTCAACTACCCTTCCCAAGGAAGGAATTCTGTACTAACATGTCCTCACAACGCACAAGTCGGGACGGAGCAAGTCCAGGTTGAAAAAACCGGCCTCCGCTAGGATTAGAACCCGGAGACACTACCTGGAAGACCAGCTCTCAATCCACTCCATTCCTGCATATGGATGATATTACTTGCCAAAGGACGATTGAGTATATGCTATAATTTTACTCACGTGTTAACACGCGTGGCGCACGTTGTACGCGATTGTAAACCTCCATCAACAAAGCACGTGTCTCATAAATACTAACTAATGCATTTATCAGATTGTTTACAGAATATTAATAATTTATTCATCATTAGCCAACTTGCAAGTGGAATGTATTTCTTCATAGTTACATAAAAGGTTTGTAATGTTAAATTAACCTGCAATTTATTACGATTTTTGAATCAGATAACTCATTTTCAAGAAATACTTCGATAGAATAAAACGACTTAGATTTTATCCACGAGCAAAGGGCTTTAAATGCCGGTAAACTTACAGATCGTAATTCACTAGGTAAGTTGTTAAATAATTTTCCATAATGAAACTGAAATATTTCTTTGTTTTTGTGATCCTTCGAAGAGATTATGTCTTGTGGAATATTTTTATACCAACATTGACTGCAAGAATTTTATCATCCACCATACGAAAATTTGCCTTTGGAAAACGATGCAACCTTATTCCTTATCTGTATTGATTACAACGCTACGGGCATTCTCCCACAGAAATTCGAGCCAGGAAATTAATCGACTGACCTTCTGTCCAAATGTCTTTTAACCCTGGGGTTGGATTAGGTATGTTTCTCTGGTGAAGTTTAGCCTCGAGATGCTCCTCATCGCCGTTTTAAATCGGCCATCTCTGTATTGGGCGGTCGAAGGCTAGTCAGAGGTAAGTTATTTGAACATGGAGACATTATCTCAATAAATGTTATCAAAGTTTAGGTTGATATCAAGGGCTTCAGTCAAACTCCTCCTTTCTTCAAGGAATAAATTATGGAAATCTTAAATTACCTGTTGAAAAATCAACGAAAATTTGACTTTCTAATTAAAGTATTTTCAAAGTTATTTAGCGATGTATAAGTAAGTTTAAATATGCGAATACATTTTGTACCTGTGACTAATGAACCCATTGCCGAAACCACGAATCACTACGCCGAGGACGAATATTTATAATTATCCCTCCTACTCCTAATTTGCTTTCTTTTTAATGAGTGTCTCCCTCTCTCTAATGAATGGTAAGACCAAGAAGGGCAGAATAGTTTTTATTTTTCATTATTATTATTTTTTTACATTCATATTTGTGACTTCTGTTGCCCCTTAAACAATAAGCCCACGGCAGACATCCGGGTTTTGCCTCACCCTCTTCCCGGCATTACGTGGACCTTCTAAACCAGTGGTGAGAAACCCACGGCCCTCGAGAGCGTTATATGCGGCCCACGAGGGCATGATTAAAAAGAGATTTAAAACAAACTTATACCATCTACATTCAAATTACTACCATAAACCACTTTGAGATCGAAATATTAAACCTAAAACCCAAATTTGGACTTGATTCTCACTGATACGATGCATCAGAATATCTAATTAACGTCCGATTTAAACTCTAATCCGGCCCGCTGAAGGATTGACAACTTGCAATGCCCGCCACCTAGAAAAGTTTGCCCACCACTGTTCTAAACAAAATTCTGGAATGCGTTTTTGTCTGCGCATGCATTCACGCTATACACTCCACGAAGGGTCGATTCTATCGAATCTGGTTAATTTTAGGAATTTTGAGAAAAATATTCCTATCATTCTCTGCCCATAGCGATAAAACTAAATACCGTCTCCTGATGAAATAACAAAAGCACCAGCTTTATTGCCAAAGTTCCAACGAGTCTCTTATGAGGCGAAAGGCAAGCGATGCTTAAATTTTTTTTCGATCCAATATTGAGGAGGAGACGACAACAACCCGTCATATTACCAACAAACACATTATTTTAAAAAAGAAATAACAGTGGCAGTATGAGACGATACTCGTTGTTTACTTTCCAGAAGGTCCATAAAAACAGCGTTATGTGGCAGACTGAGGAGACGAATTCGAGCACAAAAGCGATATAAAATCAAGATCTATTTAAAAAATATATTGATTAAAAGCGTGAAACGACAACGATTTGACAGAGAGGATCAATTGTTTTGAGCGAACGTTTTGGTGATAAACACGACGGATGATAACCCGCGGAAATCTATAATCACTTTTGCAATGCGACAGATTATATTGAAAAAATTATTGTCATATAACATCAGGCTGTCAGCCGCCTTATGAGGCAATATGTGACAAACGAGTCGTCGTAGAACCCTCAGTTTACATTTACATTAATACCATGCAAGCCGCCAGAAGCGTTTGGCAGGGGGTGTCACAGCACCAAATGAACTCTAACGCCTCTGTTAGACTGTCTTATCGCGTCCGGGAAAAAAGATCCGTAGTATTTCTCGGTTCTAGCGATTGTTTCGACATATTTTCTCCTACGATCTGATCTAACGTTACGTTCGCTAACACCGATCTCAGTGACGCTATGGGTGGGTCTCTACCGTGAAACTCCCTGACGTACGACCAAAATACTTTCGGGTTTTCTTTCACATTATTATGTATAACTTTCTTTTTGAAGTCATTAAAAGCTTTTCACGTTGTTACCCTAGCTTTCGACCAGGCCTTCATATACTGTTGTCGTATCATTGTCCTCTGTTCCTCCGTGACTTTAGAAGAATTACAATTTATGCGAGCGTGAAGTTTTTTTTTGCCGTCTAAGAGCGCATCTAACTTTCTGGTTGTACGATCTTGGTTCTGCACCATCACGTTTAAGTTTGTGTGGAATGAATTTATCCGTACACTCTAGCATAATATCCCTGAACATGCACCAGGATTCCTCTGTACTAGCGTTAATTGTTTCCTAGCAAAAATTAGGGAATTACGAATATAAAAATAAAAAAGACCTAAAGCGCGAGAAATCGCCTTTGGCGAACATATATAGGCGCCTTCTTGCCTTGTTTCTAAAGTTTTAGCTTAAATTCCACATACACGGAATTATGATCGCTTATTCCTTCTTCTATAGATAGGATGTTCATACGCTCAGGGTAGTTTGTTACAAGTAAATCTAATATATTTTTCGATCTCGTGGGGCACCTAATTAGCTGATACAACGAGTGTTTAACGAAGGTATCTACCAGGGCTTCGCATGATTCACCCTCTCTACCGCCGGGATCAAAGCAATTATGATTCCAGTCAATTGAACGTAGGTTGAAATCACCCCCAATCATAATGGCCCCCTCTTTATTTTTCGAAATTAGCGTTGCTACTTGTCTCTCGAGATTACGAATAATTTCTAAACTTGAATTGGGAGGCCTATAAAAGGTGCACATATTTACTATTTTAGAGTTGTTTCCTCTAACACTACACCAAACACATTCAACTTCGACATCACTAATTCGTAATGGAAAACTTTCGTATGCTTTTCTGACTGCAATAAATACTCTGCCCCCCCGGACCGGATGCTACGATCTTTTCTAAAAACTCGCTAGTCTTGAGAGAATATCTCCTGACTTGCCAACTCTCTGTACCGATCACGACATCGGCGTGTAGATTGCGAATTTTATGCTCAAAATCGATAATTCTCCTACGGATGCTGCGGCAGTTCAATACGACGACATTTAATTTCTCACTATTGCTTCTCATATTTACCTCAGCCTTTCCATTCGAATTCGTTTAAAGAGTACATGATTGCTCATTACAAACAAACTAGTCCGTGGATTTTGCATTCGAATTCTATCGCTTGGTTCTTGTCTTTTCAAAAATTAATACCGGAAAATTTACAATGGTTAATTTCTATTTACCATACTTTGCACCACGAGGAAGTAGCTTTTAAGTCTATCTGTAGGGAACGACCGAACCTAAAGTCATAATTTATAAAAAATAAATTAAATATTTGAGTCAATAAAGAGAAATATGTATCACCAGAGGCAGGAAAAGAAGAAACGATCACGAAAATTGGAAACCATACCGCCGAACTGCGCCGAAAAGTAGATGTTGCATCAGTTTTAAAAAATACGGGGAAGACAATAATGTCGAAAAAACTAAGTTTCTTCTGTAGCCATAAAAAAGCTGGGACAACTAAATGGGCATTTTGGATAGAAAACATGCACCAACGGTGGTGATTCACCGATAGTGGTTTCTAAAAATAAGATTCATTTTTGGTTCATTTTAAGAAGTTACTATCGGTGAATTGCCACTTGCGCTTTATAGCCGAAATGAGGATCTTGTTTACCCAACCTTATTACGGCTATTGGAGAAATCTTTTTTCATTTTTATGCCAGCGATAAGCTGAGATCGATAATTCTTTCTGGAAGACGATATTAAATGATAGAGTGAACACATAGTTCCACAACATGGTGGAGTAACCCATATGCGCATTTAAACGACGCAGTCTGCGTCACGCAGAAGCTGTCTTCCGTTCGAATTAACAGACAGCGAAATATCACGGATAACAAATAATATTTTGTCGAGATGTGGATTTTTGTGTAACTATTTTATGGCTATAAAAGACATGAATTTTATGTGTGATAAGACGAACTCAAACGATTCGTTTTTTTTTTCAAAGAAAGACAGTGATTGTGTCATCTATGCAGCAGGAATTAACGGCGTAATACCATTTTCTCCAGAACTACAAAGCAGTCACGAAGTCACGATTTGAGGATCGTTATATCAATATAGAGGCATCAACGAAAGATAAGTGAAGAAGGGATGTGCAAGCAGGAAAGAATACTGCTTTGTAGATAGACATGGAGAGGTAAAAACGGTAACGTAATGGAAAATAATGATTGAAACTAGGAAACGAGTGGAAAGGAGTCGATAAAAGCATGTTTACGAGGTGCACTGTTTATTTCAGTTGGAAAGGCAGAATGCTAAATAGAAAGACCTCTTAGTATAACGATAGCGCCAACTTTTTCAAAAGGAATGATAAAAACATTTGCAACGGCCAATCGCGGGAGAGGGCCCGTTCTGGAGAGCTGAGCAAAGCAGCCAGATTCGTTAAGCAAAAATATGAGCAAAAATTAAGCGTCACATCACACTTGAAGGAGTTGAATTGGATATCGCTAGAGGACCTCAGAATTAGCGCTGGGTTAAGGCTTCTGGAGAAATTTAGGTCGGAAGTTCTCTTAGAGGTGGGCTCAGGAATATTAGAGGCACTTACGTACATGGGCAGGCAGGATCACGAGGATAAAATACGAGAGATCGACTGTAGGACCGAGCGATATCAGGGCTCGTTTTTTTCCAAGGACCATACGGGATCATAATAGGAGAATTATTCCCACGAGGGACGTTATTAGATAGGTTTTGGTACGCTGCACCCCCTGCCACCCACCAGTCCACAGTGTGCAAAATGCCCGATCTAGGTGGACAAAAATCTTAATATATAAAATACCACTTTTTTGTCATTTAAATTGTAGCGCATTATGAACTGAGTGTTTTTAATGAGTTTTACATTTTTCCCTCGAAGTGAACGCATATACCGAGGTCATTTTCTTTCGAATTTTCCTGTCATTATACTATAATTTGAGAATTACTGAACTACATTTTTATGAAAGAAAATATGTATTTCTTACATTTATAAATGCACAAAGAAGCATTAAATAGTTTATTTTATTCACTTTCCGTGTCACTTGCACAACGCGAATCCTCGTGGGAACTAGTGGAAGGTGGAGGAGGGTCCAGCAATAGGTCCAACACTTCAGGAGATAAATTTTTGCTTTTCTTCTATGGAAGTTTTCTTATACTAGAAATAACTGGATCGGAAGAGATTAATAGCATGGATATCAAGTCTTCGTTAGTAGCAATTCGCGAGATTTTTCTTGTATGACCTTCCCTAAATCTTACATCTTTATTGCGTGCCTCTTGACCCTCTTCGGAAAGCTGTCCTATGGGTAAAATGCACGATTTAATTATGTCAGCACGGTGAACTAAAATTTTGTGCACTGTAGCAGGCATGTAGAACCAAGGATATAGATTCGAATACATTTTCCTTGTTTTGACTGTGTACGTTTCAAAAGCCTCTAAATTAATGTCATATCCACTAGTAATTGTTTCTAAAATCACGCAGAAATGATGTATGAGGTCTTTATTGACACCTGTTATGGAAGCACTTTGGTGAGGGTCTTTAAAAAATCTTCTTGCTGTATTACCTTCATTTGTAGTGCCTCTGCCAGGCTTTGGTTGGTCAACCAATAAACGCATTTCATTTCTAAATCGTTGCCTGATTTCTTTTTTTCATGCTTCGCACGTTGACTTGTCACTAGCACTTCTAATCTGGCATTTCTTTATACACAATCGATATGCTATGTGCAGTAAGCATTCAAAACAACGAATCCACGCATGTAAAGTAGAAAGTCCGAAAGCATAAGTTGTAATATCTGCTACCCTCTTTTCATTAGCTGTTTCTTCATTATTCATTTCCTTAGGAGAAGCTCCGCATATGTAGCACTTTTGTGACGATTGAGTTTGTGCCAAAGCATTACATACCTTTCCATCTACCATTGTTATTAACAGTCGTTGATGTACATCAATTTCGGTGCCATTTACAGTCACCTTGGTAGGTGAAAGTTTCTTTATTTGTTGTTCTAACTTGGCTGTTTCTTGTTGAATTAATGTTGATGATTCTTTTTCAAAAAGCAGCTTCACTGGACGGCAATATCTGGTAGAGGAAGTTCTCGGATTTTGCCACAAAATACGTTTATTAGTGTCATTAATATGAAGTTGAAGAGGAACAAGAGATACGAGGAATAGATTTTCGTCATCGTAGGTGTGGTCTTCTTGCTCTTCAAACTTCTGCTTGAAAGTACTATGCCCTGAGCTACCATCACATCCCCATTTAGATATTAAAGTTAAAGACTGAGCACTGCACTTAGATAAAACTTGACCAAGAACTTCATGTTGTACTTTAACGATGCGCTCAATTGTATGGTTCAGTAAGGCTTGGAGGTTTATTTCTGCGCACGTTTCACTAACATACATTGCCTCTCGTGGTGGATAACACATATTTTTTGTCTTCTGAATCACATAATACGGTGGATAAATACCACAATTTCGTCGTTTTGCTTGAGACTGTACCAATTTATATTGATGTGTCGTGAGGTTCGCATCGAGAAAGAAAGCTAACGCCTCTTCATCAGTATAAGGCACAGGTTTTGACGTAGGCAACCTTGATTTCTTGAGCTTTGTTGCACTTTGCGGTGATGCAACCGATAGCTCCTTGACAATATCTGCTGCATCCCTTTTTCCCATAGCTCGTACGGTTGTTTCTGTAGCGAAAGAAAGCTCTTCGGGACTTCGAGATTCCAATAACTGTTGCACTTTTCTCCGCTTACTTTTACTAGTACTCTCACTAAAAATCTTCACAGGGCGACCTCTGCTCTTTCCAGGCGCACTTCTAGTGATTGTGTAGCAGCAACCCTCTCCCAAACTTCTTCAGAAAATTTTAATTCTTCCGCGAGCCACTGAGAATTTGTTTTTACAAATCTGTCCAAGTGTCTACAACTTTTTTTCCACCGATGATTAATTTTTTATGAAAACAGTTTAATTGTATTTCTGATATGTTGATGGATATCATCAGGACAACTATGAAGGTCAAATATACTAAGGATGTAATCAACAAGGTCATCATTTCGCGTCTTCCTACTGCCTTGTATCCAAATGTCGAAAAGTAGTTTTCGGGAAACCGTACGCCGCGTCACTAGAAAAATTTAATATCGGTAAATGGCGCAAGTATGCGCAGAAACGACTATCATATTTGTCAAATACAAGGTTCACACAATACAATAGTATGAGTTTTACGGTGGTACCTCGTGGAACTTTTTTTGTAGGGCTGCTCAAAAAATAAAATCCTAATTTCTTGAGCATTATTTTTTTATGTAATATTTACGTTAGATTCTATAATTCTGAGTCATATTATCTACAAAATAATACTAAATATTAAGAAACATACCTGTATCTACAACATCCATGTCATAAATCAAAAGAAATATCCCGCTCACTCACAATTATCGCTCTTCACATAACGCTCTACAAAACGTTACTGCTTCCAATAAGCATACCGATCCAACAGATTACAATGTTTGGACCACATCTGAGTCATGAAAGAGTTGCCAAATTGTCAAATAAACACGACGCAGTATACTTTGTACATACATTCAGCAACAATGTTTAATATCGCTCAACTAGCTAGACTAGGCAAATTGCACACTGTGCAGTCTGGTGATTTGCAGGGTATGATGTAGATGTAGATGGAGTATGGTCAAAATATTCTGCTCCTCTAAAAAAATATTACCCCTAACGGTTATTGGGGCCAGCAATTACCACCTTTTTAACCGACTCTAGACGCCATTCTGACTCATATTAAATGTTGTCTTGTCTGCCAAATTTACCTCATAGTTTTGACTCTTTAGTGCTTTAATTCTTATGCGATGATCGTCCCGGTAGCCGGGGAAAAGCCCCGGGCCCACCCGGAGATAGAATGCGAAGGCCTTGAAAAAATCTAGCCCCGGGGCCCGCGCAATCCTGCGCAACGAATCTTTCTGTTTGAGCGCATTCATTAATTATCCTCTTAAAAACGCAAGGATTGAAACAAATGGCTCACGGTCGCACGCCTGTGTGGATAATCAAGTAAAATTCAGTAAATGAAATGATTCATTCATTGCAAAGAACGAGCCTCAGCATTTTTTTAAAAAGGGAACTCTCATAGGCTACTTCGCATTCGCAAGGCTTGCCCCTCGAATAATGGAGGCCCCAGTAATTTCGATATCTCGATTATCCAAGTGTCGACTGTAAATTTTGCAAAAACTTTTACCAAAAATCACTTGCCAAAATGATTACCAATAATAAACTCTGAGAAATTTATAATTTTAAATCGTTCGTTATTATTATAAATATTAATACCGTTGGGGCCCCATTGGCATTCGCATCCGGGTCCCCTTCATTGCTTAACCGACTCTGCCGCATTGGATATGTCTCATAACATTTTCACAGACCGTATAAATGACACTTCATTGCCAACCTCCCAAATAATACTAGTTGAACCACTGCGAGGGAACAACTTTTGAACCAAAGAAGATTATTATCGCAAAATTATCAAAAAAGTTTAAACATGGGTAATGTGGAGCAATTTTTGTTTAAAAAATTATCAGCTAATAAAACGGCAAGCCGTCAATATTTAAAAGGTTAGAATCTCTACCTCTCTAGGTCGGAAATTTCCGCACATCGGCAACACTCCGAAAGCAGTTACAATCGATCATTCCGGAGACATCTCTAACTCGGAACGAAGGATTATGGCAAAAATAGCGTCTTAAACAAGAAGGACAACCATCCAAGGCAAAACGAGACGATTCATAAGCCCGTCTTTCGAAAAAAATAGATAAGCTAATTTGTGAAAAATCCATTCATTTTTAGCGGACAGAAATGTTGACCAATAGTTACGTGTTGTACAAAAAAAATCACGAGAGGAAAAGTAACAACGAAGACAAAAAAAAACAAGTTCAGGTATGAAAGAGATCGCTGGTTCCGGATTCTAAAATACCTGGCGTCTGAAGGACTTACGAGCGATTAAAGCCAACTCACTCGGTCGGTCTTCTTCCAGGTCTAAACGGCCCTTGGAGGAAAAACTTCATTTCGGAAAAAATCGGACCTTCAAAACCATGGTCGAAGCTGAAAATACTTCTTTCAGATGAGAGCATGTTGATCACTGCGATGATAAGCGAGTTGCCAAGTCGACCGCCTTGTGTATACACATCAAACGTTATAATTCCCTATCAAATCGCATAGGTTTTTAACGACGAAATCGAATGAGGAAAAAGTTAACGGCTGAACACGCACGGATCGCATCGATGGCGAGATAGAAAACCCCACGCTGAATAATGTGACCAAGGTAGAAAGCGCTGAGAGGAATCGAAATCATTATTCGCCTGGTTGTAGGAGTGACGCGAGGCCCCTTTCACTTCCTCATACGAACCTCTACCTCGTGCTGTCTCGAAAGACCAACGTAGCTCGGTGTTTCTTATTGTTAGCCTTCGTAACGTCTTTCAGATGGAACCGTGGTTTCTCGCCTCCTATCACCTTCGATTGGATGGCCAAATGTATGATTAGTTGGTTCTACATTTCAAAATCGCGTATTCTTAGTGCGACCTGCATCGAAAAGACGAGGTTAACTGCAATAATGTTTTACAAATCGATTCTTCGGTCAAATATTTACATTTATTCCGGGAGAATTCACTTGACCTATTCACAAAAAAAGCTGAAACGTTCGAGGATTATCATTAACCACATCACCTTATGGAAGGAGGACAATTTTGTTATATTTCGTTCTTTTCATAAATGTGGCGTCGTGTCACTTAAATTAAATTCGTAATCCGTAAGGTGAGGTCGTGTTATATTCATAGTTAGAGAATTAATGTTTGTTACAAATTAAAATGGTAAATGGAACGAGTGTAACGAAGGTACAGGAAATTTGAAACGAATTTGCAAGGCCGATAGGTATATTTTTATCGAGTGAAAGAGACCAGTCGTGTTAATGATAATAACGAACTATTTTGATAGGAAACAATATGATTATAGTTTCCATCTTATCGACAAACATATTATCAATGAAGTTATTTTTTAAAGATGGCAATCTAAATAGGAAAACAAATCAGTAGAGGAGTGTTTGAAGCCCAAAGAAGGGAAACGAACTAAATAGCCGAAACTCATCAAAAAGTGAATTAACCCAAACAAAATGTCATATTTCCTCCAGGAATAAAGAAAATAATAAAAGATTGCCCCAAAATTACAATTCTGACACCGAATTGACTGATTATAATAATTGCAAATTGCCATAGTATTACATGAAAAAGAAGCTCAATTAGCATATATCGATGCAGACACCTCGAAAAGAAAGCGGCGATGATTATTTAAATAAATATGGTTTGAGTCGTAATTAGAGGCAATTTCAACTCATGTTACATGAATTGAAAGAATCATTGCTTCGAACCCACCGTCACAGAGGCTGGATCGTATGGATTTCTAATCGAAACCCTTCCTAAACGCTAGCTTTGAATTATTCTAGGATACCATATGGTCGAAAAACGTATTAGAAAAGCTAACAACAAAGCTTCACACAAGAAGAACTTGGCGACCACGAAGCCGTGTAAGGCAGAATTTAAGTTAGAAACTGAGAAGCACATCAGGTCGAAAAGAAAGTTGTGCTTATTCATTAAAGCCGACTCTCTAATCTAACGCGGTGTTTGCGTATGGAATATCAACATTTCCGTGAAGCAACGAAACATACAGACGTTATAATATCCTGTTAGATATTGAAACATATGTTAGTGTTAAGTTCATAACAAGCCAAGTCTAACACAAAGTATGTACGTTGCTGGTTCAATCAGAAAGTTACGAACAGTCGAACAAATTTTCCCTTTCGGATAATTAATACGGGGCTTACAGTATAAAATGAAAAAGAGTCGGGTTAAAACAACAAAATCGGTAGCGGCGCCTCTGGAGCCAGAGAAATCATTCGTAAGGCTCTTTACGAATTAAGAAAGTATTAAACCAGCTTCACGGCTTTCTCTTCTCATTATTTATTTCCGCACTTGAAAGTTCAATGGGTCAATTTTCGGCGGTGAATTGTTTAAAACAAAAGAAAAATCGGAATTAACTAGATGTACATTTTTAGATATCTCTTTCTGACCACTAGAAAATAGGACAAAATATTAATCTATATGAAGCGGTCACTTAAAATTTTTCAATTTGTGGTCCTTGTGCAACGGCAGTGATTTATATTGGAACACAGCGGAATTTTGTGGCGAAGAATTACTTTTGCGGGTTTATATTGTTATTTCGTGCATTTAAAAAAAATAGACAAATAACAGTTCATCAAAGGTTCTGCAAAATATTTTAAAATTTTTGCAAATACCATGATGTTATGGCTCCATCGGGTAACTCACTATTTTCCTAAATCTTTTCATAGCAAAGCAGTTTTCAGTTATAGCAATGATCATCATTAAATTAACTGCCATAAAACTGCAAAACCACCAAAATTTAACCTCTTTTGGATGCTGTCTGAGAAATTCAAGAGCTTTATAATGGGCAATTCGGTGTATGAAAATGGAATATCGACAATTCGCCGACATTTCTGACGGTTATCTACGATATGCTCAAGAAAATGAGTCTTGCGTGATATTAAAATTCATAAATAATCGTATCTCCCTGAATGAAGAGAATACACCTCGACCCCAATTTCCAAACTTCTCAACTCACGATCATTGTTCCCTCATCACCATTCCCTCCCATTCTACCAGGCTTCTATTTCCATGCACAAAGCCTTACTTCTCAGCAAGTAATTGTTCTTTTATCTTTAAACTCCTCATTCTTTCCATGTTCTGCAACAGCGCTCACCCATATTCAACAAAAACTTTTATTTCTGCATACATATTGTTCTCCGTGTATTGGTAAATATCTTATTTTTTCTCTTCCTCTCAATTCTTTGGATCCTTTATCTGCTCTTTTAATATTGGCAACCATTAATCGATATCCATCCATATTATTACATGTATGAAAATTTTCCTTTACTGAGTTTTCATTGTAAAAAAGCTCTTTATAGATACAAACAGAAAGGGTAAGGCGTCATTTTATTTTACAGCAAAAAAAACTAACATTTTCTATAGTTAATGCCATCGATAAAATTATTTTTATCTGACGCTCCTTAAAAGCACCTGAAATCCTTTGGTGCAAATAACTCATTGCGAAGATGTAGGCTATTTTTCGAAAGACCATTTCGTAGCTGAATTCGTTTCTCGCCTCTTAGATGTTCGTTATACCTCCGTGTTGACAACACGGTGGCGATATTAGCGATACGTTATAACATCAACAGAACGCATGACTTCATTCTATTATCGATTATTAGATGGATATAACCAATATGGTTCAATGAAACCATTTTAAGGAATCTATGTACGTTAGAAATCTCATAAATATCATAAGAGGAAATAATATATTATCCTAAATAATCATTTTCCGCCGTAAATGACGTGCTTAAATGAAATTTTAAGCGCAGTTTTGCTTTGAGAGAACAATTTTTAAAAAATAAGCCAATAATACCAAACACTATTTGTTATAAATTATAATAATCATCTGAGTTTAGTTGTCATTAATATAACTTCACCTCTCCTTTCTGAAATACACGTTCATCACCAAGAAAAATGCATCGCTCGGTCAATTTGTTTTACTCTATCTTCAAGTTCCATAGCAACAGCGAAGCATTCCGTTTAAGCCTTTCGGGTCAACTGCACTTCTCCCCTCTCACCGCCATTAACTCCCCCAACCATCTCCTTTCCGGCCATCTCCTCCGCCCCTCGTCCCACCCCCTCCTTCCTACCCCTTCTAACCTCCCCCCTCGCAACCCCCACCCACCAATGTGGCGTGATCCAGTCGAAAGGACTCTCGTCAACTGCAGTAGAAGTGGAAAGGGTGAGAAGGCTAACTTTGTTTACTAGAAACCATATGATTGGAAAGGTAGGGAGCGAGTTCGCGCCCGATTGGCTCCCCCCTCCTGTGACGTAGCGAGCCTCTAGTGACGTACGTTCTCTTTCTGCCTAACACATTCAGTCGAGGCGTCGCGCCGTTCAGTACGAGGTCGCAGGGAAGTGAGAGAGGACGTGTTGGTCAGAACATCAGACTAATCCCTACTTGTTGCTTGAATTGTAGGAAACCGGTGGCCGTAAATTCTTAAAAACGTCACTCGGGGTATGCAGTAAGGCCGTACCACCTTTCGAAGAAAGGAATAAAGATCCGTTTCAATTTTTAAGTTAGCCGCGCGTTGTGAGTTGTGAGCAATAGCTCTTCTACCGCACATTTTTCTACTCAAAGTGTCGTACCCACGGTGCCCGCGATGCGGATGGAGATACTCTCGGCGGCGGACTTCCTAGTCCATCTTCTTCGTCTCAATCAGAACCGCATGTCTGAGCCACAACTAGAACTTTTCAAGGCGTCCCTGACGGAAGTTCTTCGCCGCAGGTACCGAGATCACTGGTTCCCCGAGAGACCAACTCGAGGATCTGGTTATCGGTGCCTGCGTATCAACGGCAAGATGGACCCCGTCATCGCACAAGCTGGGGAATCTGTCGGACTTCCAGGACCATATCTTCATAGTCTCTTCCCTTCTGAGCTCACCATGTGGATCGATCCCAAAGAGGTGTCGTACCGGATCGGCGAGAATGGTTCCATCTGTGTCCTCTACGAGGAGGAGAAGTCGGACGGAGGTGAAGAATATGTCCTCGATCGGGTAGGGCCATCATCTGGGAAGGAGAACTCCTGCAAGGAATCGTTGCGGAGTGTGGAATATTTCCTTGACCCTCGAGGAGTGCCCTTTGAACAACTGGCGCCCTACGTCTCCAGTTGAAGAGATTTCCCGATTTTACGGGAAGCCTCCGAAGCTGCTCTACGACACCCCACCTCCCTGCCAAGTTGTAAAGCTCTCGCGATCTCACCCTGTAAGTCACACTTTCCAGTTGTAGATGTATAAAAAAGGGACCAAATGCGATATGATGGCCAGGCACGGAGGATTCTGGTCTTGTTTTCCATCTCCATCAATTGCGATAATAAGAAGGTAATAACTGTTGAATATGACTGAAAGCGTTGATATGACGTGAATAAAGTGAGTGTGCTTGCCTGTGATTTATTTGAAAGAAATGTTGACAGGGCTAACAATTTGACAGGGTATGAAATGGTACTTATTGAAATCAGGGCTGCCATATGAAACGAATACACTTTGTATCGGTGATGAGAAGTGGAGGACTATACAAAGAATTGAACTAACTTAAACAAGGTACAAAGCTAAAACTAGCAGACTGTGATTTTGGTAACAGTATTTTATTTCTTTACAAGGATTTTCTGAATAATTTCATTGAATAGTTTCGAAGTTAATAGACTGTCATTTTAAAATTTATTTCAGTCTTTTCTGAGTTACATATATAATTGTATGAATTTATTGTAAATAATCTTGTTTAATTCAAAATTCGTCCAAATATTACGTACACATGAGTTTTTGTACAGTGAAATAAAATGTAAACTATATTTAAATGTATCGTAGTTCTTATTCATGAAAATTGAATGCATTACGACGCTGTGCTAACACATCGCTCTTGGCGAGAATGGCATTTATGGTGAGTATTAGAGAAGATGCAGAATTCTCGACGATTTTTAAATCCCTGGTGCTAGAGTTTAACGAGTGACATCGCGCCTGGTTGAACTTCGGATCCTATTGAAGGTAAGCCTTACCTTTAATGCGTGTTGTGTCGTGTCGGATGTTTTATATAAGCACAGATTCTGTCACCTGTAAATTATTTTCATTGTGTTTCTTTAAATTAATGTGTTACACGAAGAAGATTTAAAATTTAATGTGTTGAGTGAGTGATGTGTTGTATTATCTTCGAAGACTTGGTTGTGTAATATTAGTGTTTTCTAAATTTTTGGTGCTACATTCTTGGCAAGTGGTAGTTTCGATTTATAGTTAACGGTGTGATTACAAAGTGGAGAGTTGGCGTTTGCCAGAGAAGCCATGTCATTCGTGATTCATCGCAATCTGCGCGGAGCAGTTGAAGAATATTTAAAACATCGTATCTCAACGATCGGGTGTTTATTGAAGTGATTGTAAATGCCAGGTATGTTGACCATTTTGTCAGTTCACCATTGAAGGGATATGTTACATTTCTTACTGGGCTCTCGAGAATTTCAGCTAAGTCCGAGGCCCATTTATTGCTACATTATCCCAGAAATGGAAAAGGCCTGGGTCATTGTTGGGATTTCATTAAAATAACTCGCTGATTTAACATTAAGGGTATCGTTTTCGAGATAGCTGGGAATTTTGCGTCCGCCATCTTGTCTCGGCAATGGGGATTTGGAGTTGATATTTTGTTAGATATCAGCGTAGGTGTTTCATATTTGCATTGCATTTATTGATCTGTGTGTATCTGTAAACATGCGCGTCAGGTTTAATGTAATTCATAAAGCAAGAAAATTTCCCAGATGGTGGCGCATGAATAGTATTGCTTTTGTTATCGCGATTTTTATCTACGACGCTTTCCCTTCCAGATTAATAAGTGACCAAGTAGACGAAAGTAATAATTAATGTTAGTTATTATAAAAAGTAATGGTGGCCATTTTTCTAAATTCAGGTTTGTATGAAGGCTCGCTGACTGGTATCGTTTTCGAGGCCATTGATTCTGGCCAAGTTGCTTTCCCTTCTTCAGTGTGAACTCTCAATATGGCGTCGCGATTGTTGAAAATCGTTTTTTACAAGTTAAACACCAAAAGAGGTGACATAAGAATTTAATGATTGTTTCAGCAAAAAAACAATGTTGCTAATTCAGAATCTCTTCGTGATAAGTTGGAATTGAATTTAACTCAAATAATTCAACTTTTAAAGTCATTTCGTTAATTATTCCCCCATAGTAAAATCGCCTGCATTTCATTATAGTGTTGTCTCCACTTATCTTTTTATTGCTATTAAAAGATGGAAGGATAAATAGAGGTTCCAGTCGGAACTTCTGTTCAATGTATTGCATCGTTTCGATATTAATTTTAACGTTTGTTTTTTCCGCATAGTATATTTTTCTAGAGCATATTATTTATTGCGGTTATCTCTCGTTGTAGGATTGATTGCTTGGGTCTTGCTTTTATAGGTTATCCGCTTTTGGCGTTTGGATTCAAGTTCATAAGTTATTGATTTCCCACGAAAGGGAGGTGTCGCTCTCGTGACGTAGCCAGGAGGGGTGAAAGAGCAATGTTGACTTTCTAAGAGTATATTTGAAAGTAGTTGCACTTATTAAAGCTTGACATTTATGCCCGGGAAGCTGCTCGTAGTATACTGATTTATATTCTTTTATTACTGATGAGTAAAAAGATAGACCGAAGTGGTCAATGCTTCCTGTCTAATGTTGCATCCATATGGTTTAGTCGGTGGCTTTGTTTTGTTTCCTTTGGCATTTCTCTGCACCTGGCTTCAATATTTGGCATACCTTGGTGGTAATTACCTTGTAATACACCCAATGAGTGGTGGTTAGCGAAAAAACTACTATTGCTGCTTGTTCTTTAAAAGCGTTGGCATCAGGTAAACATAGCGTCTTCATTGGTAATAAAGGTTCTTTGTTGTAGCACAAATACAACATTTTACGTTTGCATTGTTGGATCAAACAAAATTCAAAGCTGGGCCGTATGTGGCAGTCTTTAAATTCTTATGATTTGCGTTGTTTGAATGTGATTCTGCATTAGTCACACTCCAACTAGTAAAAGACGCGATTAGGAAAACGGTATTTTTTCTTCGTTCTCGTCACTAATTGGGGGAATTAAGAGCAGTGGTTCAGATCAATTTATGTCAACAAGCGTTATGAAGTGGTTAAAGTTCAACTTTTAATGAATTTCCTCACAACTTAGCAATTGTTGTCGATGAACTCATTACAGGAGTTCTGTTTAATTTTGCATTTCCAATAAAATTTAATGATAAATCAATGATCCGGGAGTATTGTTAATAACTGAAGACGTGAATGAAAATTTAATGTACCTGAGCGGGAGAGTTTTTATGGATCTGTTTACCTTGAGCATTTAATGTCTTAAAGTGTTTTGCTTTGGTAATTTTCCTTTCTTTAAACGTAATTTAATCGGTTTCAGCAAGAGTTGATGTTACACATTCTACACAGGCAATTCAAAGGGAGATACTTTTCCAGTTTACATACTAAATACGTGGTTGGGTAAATTTTCAGGTTTAACATTACGACATACACTGGCCAGTGGCTCTGCTGCGCCATATCCCACCCACCATGTTGATTTCCAGGACTTCCTACGTAGCAGCAGGAAAGCAGTGGCCTGACACGGTGGTGCAGGGGTTAGGGTAAATTTGTTTTTCGACCGATGGCTTAGCGGGAGACGGACTTTTTGTTGAATTGATAAGTATTATAACATCTGTGAAAAGTGGAGGATATGATCGTTTCCCTGTTAGGGTTTAGAAATTGAAAGTTTGTTTGCGAAATGACTGAAGGGCGAAATACATTGATCAAGATATACATTTTTTGTTGCATTAACTGCAATAAACGTAGGTTGCATATTGGTTTTCGAATTGAATAAATTGGTTGCTTGATTCAGAATATTATTTAGGCAGTGAATCTGATGGCTGGAATTGTTTATCAAGATTGTCATTTTCCTGTTATTGTACATAATATAGTACCCCCGAATAGGAGAAGCGGTATGCACCCTTTCATCACGATGTAAAACTTTTGATGGCCTTAATTTTTGTGATAATGGTGGATGGGTAATGCGCAACATATCGATGGCAGGCTTCAGTTCAATATACCGCGTAACACCAGCCAAAATTATAACATCGTTAATCCAGTAATCCCGTCTATTTCCTCAAATGAGCGAATGAAAATAAAGCAGAAGCTAGCTTTATCCAGAGCAAGCTCTTTAGTAATGTATCGAAATTTCTGCTCTATAGCACAAGGAAGGTGGATTTGATGACTTGTTTTTCTTGTTCCAATTAAAAGGTAAATAAAATGGTGCTAGTATCATACTTGCATCCCCTTTACAGCTGTTAGGTTTTATGGAACCTTTGGCATTATTTCTTTATGAATGAAATCTGGAATTCTTAATTTTATTCAAATTGTCTAAAGACGCACTCAGGCCTTTTCCATTGAACATATTAACAATGTAATAGAGTAAAAGCAGATAGCAATAATAGAAATAAAAGGAGAGGAATGCATCATCGATGAGCGAGGCGCTCCACTGAGTTGAGTTTGAGTTATGCGCACAGTGCTTGTGGTAAGAGAATGAATGAGATCGGGTATCCGTGTGGTGCAGGATGGAACACCTATTCTAAAGATGGGGTCAATTCGACGGTTCTTTCAGTGTCATTTACAATTTTAAGGTACTTGGGGTCCATGGATGCTTTCAATTGGACGACGTTAATAAACAGTGACCAAAGAATATGAATCGAGGGAGAAGACGGCGAGTTAACGAAGAAAGCATTTAGTGGTCTCTGGAGGTGCTTGAGAGCAGTGGGAGACACTGAAGATCAAACACAAGTGCTCTAGACCAGGGGTTTTCATACTTTTCTCTCCTTGTGGCCCAATAACAATAAAAATGTGCGTTATTCGGCCCACCTATATTCTGCATTATAAAATATTTTAAGTAGAGGATACCTTTAAAATCAAATCGGTGCAATTTAACAACCTTTAAATTCCATTACTCGATTTCGGTTGAATTTGCAGCAATTTAGACCAAATTTAGCGTCAGAGTATCTTGGATCCATCCTTTATTGAGTCCTTTACTGTGCGTCTATAACAGTGGTTCCCAAACTCTAGTAGTCTTGGGAACCCCTTGATACGGATATAAAATTTCGAGGCCCCTAACTTATAAAAGTGACTTAAAAGGTGATTTAGCAATTACACAAAATAATTATTAATTAATCTTAATGATATATATTAAGTACGTATTCTATTAAATGGCGTTCATTATTAAATGTAGCTTTTTGTTATCAATGCAAAACAATACTCTCGACTGACGTGGGTGTCCTCCCCACTATTTAAACATGGTGACTGAACAGTACCATACTAAGAACAATACCTTCTTTCAGTATACCGTACAATTTAAATATTTCAGTATTTTTTATCAGCATATTGTTTATTTAGGAGTTCAGCATCTTTCTTATCGACCCTTCTTTCCGGAGGCCCCTCGGTCACGCCCCCACTTTGAGAAGCACTGCTCTGGAACAGAATAAAAGAAACAGTGAAGATGCTCCTAGAAATTTTCGCACGGCCCGATTAGCCGTTTGAAAGGTGATATGTGACCAGCAGTGTCGTACATAGCCCTTTTGTTAAAAAATATGGTGACGCCAGCTCTGGAACAATGTTTCCCGAAGTGGGGACCATCAAAATATGGACCGATAACAAAGTTGCTGAAAGAATTATCGGACTAAATAAAGAATGAGCCGGTGAAAATCATGTATTCGTTGAATGATACAGTATAGCGAAGGGGGTCTTATTGTTTTTACTATGGCAATGTTTTTCATTCGCCGTGCTAAAGTAGGGGGAGGCACCCATGTCAGTCGGTCGCTTTTTTTAATTGACAACCAAATTTAATTATAAACACAATAGAAAAATACTTCATAGATATCCTTATGGTTCATAGGTATTATTTTCTGGAATTCCTACATCGCATTTTAAGTCAATTTTATAGGTTAAGGCAGCGGCTCTCAATCGGTGTGCCGCACACTCCGAAGATTTTTAATTTTTAAATTATGTACTTAATGTACAATAAAATTATATTATTGCTTTACGAATCGTAAAAATCTAATATAACTGCGACTTTTACTTGTTACGCTAGTTTTTATCTTTAAAAATGAGTATTTACGCAGTGAAATTAATTAGGGGTGGTTCGGTGTGTCGCGATGTTCTTAAGCATGCATTAAGGTGTGCCGTGGAGCGAAAAAGGTTGAGAAGCACTGGGTCAAGGGGCCTCGAAATATTTTATTCACATAATGGGAGTCTCATACTATAAGAGTTCGAGAACCACTGCTCAAGACGAGGGAGGAAGCATCATCTATCGAAGAGGTTACGGAGGGCAAGTGTATCGGAAATGTTGGTGACACGATAGCTTCGACCAAAAAAAGGCAGCCCTAGATGAAACCTTATTTTTAAAACTGTTCGTCGTATACGAGATTCTCGCCAATTGTAGTTCCTCATATAAAACATTTATCTATAACAGGAATAGGTTTGTAATATGGGAGTTTTCCACGACTGATCGGCAGATGGAATTAGCTTGCGTAACTCTTACAAACTCCCGAGCTTTTTGCTCGTGAGATACTTGAGACGATTCCCGTGCGCATCGACCAAGAACTGCGTTCGAGGAAATGTTTTTATGTAGATGAGTCAGGTATTAACATCATTACTCCGAAAGCTGCAATTGACGTGTGTCATTACCCGTACGAAATATCTGGATTAAAGCTAAAATACGTCAGTAGCTACAAATACCCAGGAGTCACACTCAGTAGCAATTTGTCTAGTAGGGAGCACAGAGCGGCTAGATTTGTAAAGGGAGAATATCGGTATGATGCGAGTGTAACAGAGATCTTGAGGGACCTGAAATGGCAGACGTTGAAGAGTAGAAGAATTGAGTACAAAAGGAAACTATTTGAAAAGTTTAAAAGCTCCGAATTCGTTGAATACGTACGCGGCATAATTGCGCCCATCGGTGTTAGTGAACGTAATGTTAGATCAGAGTGTACGAGAAAATATGCCGAACAATCTTCGAGGAGGGCCTAACTAGAGAGCTCGAAATGGTTCAGCGTAGAGCGGCTAGATTTGTAAAAGAATATCGGTATGATGTGAGTGTATCAGAGTTATTGAGAGATCTGAAATGGCAGACGTTGAAGAGTAGAAGAATTGAATACAAAAGGAAACTATTTGAAAGTTCCGAATTCGTTGAAGACGTACGCGGCATAGTCGTCCCCATCGGTGTTAGTGAACGTAATGTTAGATCACAGTGCAGGAGAAAATATGTCGAAATTACCGCTAGAACAGAGAAATACTACCGATCCTTTTTCCCAGACGCGATAAGACAATCCAACAAGAATTAGCTAGACTTCACTTGGTGTTGTGACACCCCCTGCCAAACGCTTCTAGCGGCTTGCAGGGTATTGATGTAAATGTAAATCGCTAGAACTGAGAAATACTACAGATCTTTTTTCCCAGACGCGATAAGACAGTCCAACAGGGGCGGTAGTTAGCTGTGACACCCCCGCCAAACGCTTCTGGCGGCTTGCAGGGTATTAATGTAAATGTACACCACACGCTAGTTAAAGACTTTCTATTTGCCTTCCTTAACACATCTGGATAAAATAGTCTGTAGTTCTAGCGTTTATTTAAACGCATTTTCTTGTACAATGACCTAATCCTACACTCAACAGCACCAGTGAATAAGACAAAATGAAAGAAATGAACATATACATTATACGTGTTCTTAAGTTACTGTATGTATACCAATACTGAGATACCTTTTTCATAAGCTTCGTCGCCTATATGAATATGCAAGACGCGAGTTTAACGCCTTACATTTCAGTGTACGATTAACAAGGCTGATTTATTTGGGCAATAAACGAAATGACAGTACATCAGCTAGCATTTGTATGGCTTGTCGATTGCATGACAGCTTATATCATAATCCTTTTCCCTTTAGCTGTGCTCAAATTTTAGCCTATACAACAATACGTAATGGCTGGTGGCGACTTGTAAAAGTGGGCTTCAAACCTAGGGATGTAGCTTTTGTGAAATGGTCACGAAATGAAAATGCGTTAGGAAAAGAATCACGATCAGTTAATCTTTCATTTCCTGTTAGCGTTCATTAGGCTCATTTTCATTTCATTTTATCGATTTCCTTTGCTTGGTAAATATTGTAATTATTGAATCTAGGGATGAGCTTTTCATGGTATTATCCAATTGAGAGGTCGAACACTAGTTTTATGCTCGACAACAATTAATTTACGGCCCTAGAAATACATGTTTTCTGTGTTTTGCTCGTGGACTACCAACTCCGAAGATATTTTCTTCAGCGTCGAGAATGCTGGGAAGCAGCGTTTCGAGAACAATGAGAGTTAAGGATAAGCCCCCTTCCATGCTTGCTGTCCTTCGTGCAGCTCCTCACTCCACGGTCCCCCTTCGTATTTCTCCCCTCGTTACTGCCTCCATTTCTCCTCCGCCTCCCACGGCCTCCCCCACTTCTCCCCACGTCACCCTTCATCCTAAAGTGCCCTCTCGTAGCAGTATATTTCTTCTGGGTCGCGCTGTTGCCACGTTTACCCGCCGCGGCTGCTGCTCTGAGCGAATGACTAATCTTACTTCTCGGTCCCTTCTACAAGGGAGCTTATTGTTAGATTTAAGGGAATAAAAACTAAGATATCTTAAAGTCGATGTTTAATATGCGTTTCGAGAGTATGTTCCGTACATCGTTTCCTCTATCAACTATTAAGTGTTTTCACCGTGAGGTTTCATTAGGTGAACCATGTTAAAGAAACTAAAGCTTTCACTCAATTTAAGGTCGATGTTTCCAAATGTTGAGCGGAGAGGAAGCTTTCCGACGAGTCGTAGGCTAGGGTAATGCATACTTACAGAAAACGACTTAAAATGTTCGCAAACATTCAAACGTCATTAATGTAACGTGAAATCTTAAGGTTTGGTGGGTGCTTCGCGAAGGTTTAGGGAATCGATGATGTAATTTAATGTTTATTTGTCAAGGGTATTGATAACACGACTGCTGACGATGCACTGCATCGGATATTTACCAACTAGAATCGGAGAAACCCTTATATGCATTATAGCAGGAGGCATGATGTGGATAGAAAGGTGGAGGGGGACACTCGGTTCGAAAATAGATTTCTCTTTTGCGTTTAGAGAAAAAGAATGGTCCAGATTATTTGGGTGGTTCTGTTTTTTTCGTCGCTCCAATGTAGTGTCAAAGCTGTTATATTTCCCAATCTCTTGTACTTTTTTTATTTAGCCTTAACTCTCGTTCTTATCAGTGAACTTTGTGTGTGCGCAGGTCTAAAATACGGTCCCGTGTGGTGGCAGCTGACCTGTGGACTCCTCTCTGACGGCGCCGTTCCCGAATGGCGGAATCCACTGGCTGCGACTTCATCCTCAGCTTTTGCTTTGGGAGTTATTAAAAACTATGATTATCTGCTTATCTAAGCTAAAAAAAATTCTGTTGGAATATTCCTTGGTACGTGGGTTGGCTCAGTTCCTGAAGCTAAAGTCATCCTCAAAGCATCACACATTTTTTTCAACTACCCTACTCGAGAGATTGGTGTCACGGCTGAGGCATAAAATTGTCACTAAAATGAAAATTAAGAATATTTCGTTGTCCTTAATAACTGAATTTCATGCCAAGTGAATAATTGTTTTGTTGCTTTCATTTGGAGAATCGACGACTCGGTTGTTTTCCCATATGACATGGGTTTACAATGTTCAATGCTTAAAATCGCGTTTACTAGCACGACTAATTTAATCTGTTCGGTTGATTTCTTTCTAAACCTATTTGTGAATACTGTTAATAAAGTCCCCTAGCGACGGCTCAACTCTGTGAAAAGAATCCATAGTAGAAATGACTTGTAAATTCCACTAAGTAGAAAAGTGGAACTTGAAGTCTTTTATTTCAATTATTGTTAATAAACGAAGGTTTGATTTTCTATATGTTTGCATCTTGTTTCGCAAAAGTGTAGTGGCTCTAGTTAGATGTCCTAGGACAAGGGCCGTCCCTAGGGCATGGCGAATCGGGGCGACCGCCCCGCGGTTTCAGAGGCCCCGCGCTTCTATATTACACCAAGAAAGGTCTAAATTTAATTTGGCGGTTAATGATAACGAGGTCTCGCGCAGATCGATTTGCCCTGGGCCCCGCATCCCTTTTGGGGAGGCCCTACCGAGGACAACGGTTCTGTGTACGCGGAGAGATTTTTACATGGCACGGTATCTTATATATATATATTAATTGTTATATTTTTATTTCAGTTGCATTTCATATTGTAACCATAGCGATTTTTATAAGTGATTCCTTTAAATACGAGAATCAATTTTTGGACTAACAATAAGTGAATCGAAGAACCACAGAGAATAGTTATTGTCACCTAACAGATAAACGTTGCCGATCCCTGTTCTATGATATAACGTGGTCCTCGCCATAGAGGAAAAGGATGGGAACACCAGACATGCGATGGATTTTCCTTAAGGATGATTGACGCGAAGATGAATTCATTTTTATATTAATACCGATTTTCAATTGAGAATTTTTTCAAAGTGGTTATTCCTGCATGCGGAATAATAATTTCTCAAACACTTGAAACGTTACGGCACTGATAGGGAAATTTCCAAGTTAAAGATCATCACATTCTCAGTCGTGAGAATTGACCAATATTTTGTTAATTTTAGGAGGTTTCATGAAATATATAGAATATGATATCACAGAATATTCTCCATCATAACAGAGTATCTTACAAATATATATAACAATCTTTTTGTCACTTAGTGTGTGACACTATTTCTAACGCGTTTTAACAAACCTCGATTAGGTAGAAGATTGAGAGTTGAGAGGAACACTGCAAACACGCATTAAAAGTCAATGACGAAAAATATCCCCAAAAAGAATCCAGAGGAGCTGAAACGTTCCGTGCAAACCTTTTTTCTTCGCCGTCTTAACATTATTTATATTTCTCGTACGAATTCAGCACCTGAACCTAAGAATACCTAAAAGAATGGATATTTGTCTTCCTGCCATCGATTTTCTGGTGAGCGTTGAGTTTGTCCACAAATTTGTTTTTCACGCCAAAATTTCACGTTATTTTGAAGGAAAAATCGTTCCCCATCATGTCAAACGTCATTTGAAGAGTTTTCGGGAAACTATGTATTCCTAATGAGACTTTAATTGAGATTATACTTATTTACAAGTATAATATTTAATTAACTGATAGCCAGGTTAATAGCGACTGAATATATTTATAATTGTGATCGCGCTGTTATCGATGCATTAAAAAAATTGATTTATTTCTATTCCAGTCCGTCTTTAACGGACGTTTTAGCTAGCAACTATATATAATTTTAAATAGCGCCGTTCTTAGCCATTGTTTGAGTCGTATAGGAAGTTTCACGGGCTATAAGTCTTTGGCTTGATGGAATTCAATCTTTTATTTCGTCTTATAAATTAGACTGCGTAGTTTAATATAAAAAACTAATTTTCTCGATGATATGACAGTAAATACATCTTCAATAGCAATACATGTACGATTAATAATGTTCAAAATTTATCCTCAGACTGCGACTTGTATAGGGGAATTCCCTCTTAGTTTGTCGTCGAGCGGAGGTTCCTCGCTCGGTGTTGCCAGATTGCGTCCCGTTTTTCTAAGCGCAGCGAAGAACACCAGCCAGCAATTATTGACTTTGTTGAGTAATTGGATTTAGTGCGTTCGACTGTTAGCCACACTTAATTAATGCAGTGGTTATTTTCAGATTTTTATGCGAGGGAGGTATTCATAAAACTCACGTCATTTTGAGAATGAGATAAACTCGGTTTTAAAAGATAACCGTTTCGTTTTCAACCGTGAACGATCTAATCTTATTTCGGTTTCTCGAATCAGGTTGTTTTTCGATGTGCCATCTCGTTTTTCAAGCCTTGTTCAACAGATTCGTTACAAAATATTCCGGTATACGTCGTTCCAAGGTTAAATTTTAATCGAGTGGCTTAAAGTGTGTCTCAGAAACATTTCGAATGAATTAATGCCTCGCTTCAATTCTTTAATAATTGTTTTTGTTTCTCGTTTCACGAATAAGACGCAATAACGCGCGTCGCGGAAGAAATTTGATCGTCATCTTTTGCTCGATGGGTTTCCTTTTTCCTCGTGTAACGTAACGTTTTTTCGGAAATGCGTTTCTCGGAAACACCGCCCACATCCACTAACCAACCGCCCTTTTATAAAGAACTTTGTATTTCGATTTTAGAATTCTCCGATTGAATTTTTCGAATGCATCTAGGTTGGAGAGCTAACCTTTTGAAACGAAAAGAGGAAGGAGAAAAAATACGAGAAATGTATCCTCGAGCAAGCCGCTCTGCTGTTTTTAGAATCATTTCAACGCTCAAGAACCATTGGCCTCGTAAACCGATAGCGTCGTACTCGGCGAAAGCAGGTTCAATGGCTGCCATTTCTCGTTCGGGGGTTTTTGAAAATGACTTTATGGATTGCCCCGTCCATCACGTTCCCAATTTGGGTTGAAGTCTTCTACTTTATACCTGGGATTTACCAGTTTCCAAATAGTAAATGGAGAGAGCTACGCGTCCCGTCCTTCTAAGAGGACATTGAGCCAGTCGCCCGACCCCAAGGAATATTTCGCAAGAGCTGTTTTACCACATCGACGGATTGCGCGGTAGACTCGTTGCGACTCAGTGGGGGAGAGACATTGGTTGGCATTACGGTGTGAAATGTGCCAAAATTAGCGAGAATGAACTTACCCTAAAGGAGGGCCCAAGGATGGGAGAAGACCCCTCCAGGTACATACTCTTCTCCACGAATTAATTTTTATTTTCGTTTCGTTGACTAATGCCATGCATTAAGAGTAGCCTAAGAAAATCAAACTTGGTTTCGGATTTTCTTACCCTTTTTATGCGCGCTTCGATTTCAGTGCGAGCGCCTATTAGATTCGGTCTGTCTGTCTGCCCGTACGCGTGTTCGTCCTCGTCTTCTACCAAACGGATTTTCGTGTAATTTGGCATTCAGGGCTTATGATGGACAAAGGAAATAGGAAAATTACATAAGTGGTTCACCTAACCCAATCAGTGGTGCCAATTTACAAGAAAACAAAAACTGAAGTTTCCGTCATTTCTGGCAAAATATTATTCATACCAAAAAGATCTTCGAATAAAACTTGCAGAACTAATTAAATGGAATATTTTTGCCATATATATTTTTATCGAAAGAGTTGCTGTTTTCAAGAATATCAATCAAGAAAGCCGTAGTTAACTTGTTTCTTGGAAAATTTATTGCATTTTTTTGTTGTCCACGACAGAGACGTAACTAGGCGATATGTCGCCTATGGCAACATTTTAGAAAACATCTTGGTTATGTATGTTCGATATAATTTTTTTCTGCGTTTTAAAAAAGAATACTAGTATTTTTAATACATATAAATTAACGTTTGAGTATTAAGATAAAACTTATTTGTGGGAAAATGAACTTTTGGCACTTTTTTCGGGAACGTTTGGCGCCTTTTGCACGCGTCGCCTATGATAAATGCCACCTTAGCTATACCCTACTTACGGCAGTTGTCAACGATAATGATCTTATCAACCGATATAAACAAGATCTGCTACAATTACGCATACCCGCGCGTGTGTTGAAAGAGCTAGCCTCGATAATCGCACCCTACTTGAACATAATATTCGAAAAAACCGTTGCACATGGTACCGTTCCAAAAGACTGGAAGCTAGCATACGTAACGCCCATCCACAAAGGCGGTGATAAAGAGAACCCCGAAAATTATAGACCGATTTCCTTGACGTCATTATCGTGTAAGATTCTAGAACATATAATCGTTAGCTCTGTTCTGCGTTATTTAGATGGTCGTTCTTCGTTAAGCAGAAACCAACACGGGTTTCGGAAAGGTAGGTCATGCGAAACGCAGCTCGCCCTCTTCGTAAACGATTTGTTGCAATGCGGAGAGAAAAACACTCAGGTTGATGCCATTTTCATTGATTTTAAAAAGCGTTTGACAAAGTACCCCATAACAAATTAATAGGAAAACTAGGAAAGTACGGCATACACCCTAATATCGTGAGTTGGGTAAAAGACTTCCTCTCCAACAGAAAACAGATAGTAGTTATTGGTGGGAAATCTTCATACCCGGTAAAAGTCGCATCAGGTGTTCCACAGGGAAGTGTCTTAGGCCCACTACTATTCCTGATATATATAAACGATATCTGCTCGGTAGTTCGTTGCAAAATAAGACTTTTCGCAGATGACACCGTTTTATATAAGGAGATAACGAGTCAGGATGACCATAAATCGCTCCAGGAAGATTTAAACGCCCTTTCAGCATGGTGTCAAGATTGGAAAATCGAAGTTAATCACAGCAAATGTTCCCTATTGAGTTTCTGGAAGAGTAAGAACAATGAATTAGACTCGGAGTACAGAATTGATAGGTTGAATTACCAATCTGCAGAGTACGTTAAATATTTAGGAGTCACCATTTGTCGTGATCTATCGTGGAATATGCATATTCGAAGGATCGTAGGCGCAGCTAATAAGAAATTGGGCTTCGTGGGCAGAATAGTAAGATGTAGCACAGAACAGGTACGAGAAACGTGTTATTTATCATTGGTCAGATCTCAGGTCGAATACGCTTCCAGCATATGGGATCCGTACGAAAAGGGATAGATACTTGAGTTAGAAAGAATCCATTGCAGAGCAGCCAGATTCGTAAAGCAAAAATATGAGCAAAAATTAAGCGTCACATCACACTTGAAGGAGTTGAATTGGATATCGCTAGAGGACCGCAGAATTAGCACTAGGTTAAGGCTTCTGGAGCAATTTAGGTCGGAAGTTCTCTTAGAGGAGGTCTCAGGAATATTAGAGGCACCTACGTACATGGGCAGGCACAATCACAAGGATAAAATACGAGAGATCGACTGTAGGACCGAACGATATCAGGGCTCTTTTTCCCAAGGACCATACGGGATCATAATGGGAGAGTGATTCCCATGAGGGACGTTATTAGGTAGGTTTCAGTGTGCTGCACCCCCTGCCACCCACCAGTCTGGTGATTTGCAGGGTATCATGTAGATGTACCCTGTAAGTCACCCAAATGGTGGATGGCAGGTGATGAAATGAATCAAACATGTCCCTCGCATTTCAATTTATGATTTTATTATTGTGATCCCTAATCGTCCAGGGAAAGAACGATGCTGCGCATCGCTCCATTCTGTAATAGATCTCATGAATCTTAACATCATTACAGTGTCGGATCCAAATGGTGGGCGATCGCCTTCACCCCTTGGATATTCTTTAGGGCTGGGGTGCCCATTACTTCTCCCATGGGCGACCGGTCGCTATTTAGCAGGGTCTGTGTCGCCCACGCATCCATCCAGGCATCAAGCTTATATGCCTAAGTAAGGAGTTCTATTTTCTAATATGAACTTAATTAAATCAAAAACCAGAAATGCTCTCACTAATGAACATCTCGAAGACTGTTTACTTCTCTCTGTTTCTAGTTACATGCCCAATTACCATTCACTAGCTGAAGATATGCAGTCTAAACGTGCCCATAATCGCGCGAAACAAAATTAAATTAATTAGTTGTATAATGTTGTTTGATGTCTATTGTATAATAAATGCGTATTGCGGTAAATTTGTAGTATAATTCATTCTTAAAATCCTTTTTTATAAATTGAAAAAATAAGTAGCCCGCAAGACAATTACCAGGATGAAAGTAGCCCATGATATGAAAAAGTTTGGGCACCCCTGCTTTAGGGGTAGCAAAAGTGGAAGTCGAGAGGGTTGCCAATAGGCTTCGCTGTGATAATTATCACGCTACTCTATCGTGTTCCATGGTTTATTAATAAAAAATGATTTTGCAAATTAAAAATATCCTCCAACCCCATGGAAAAAGTCAGTAGTCGCCCCTCCCTTGAGAAGTTTCTAGATCCCCTTGCCTCATCCTATATATAATTTTGGAAATGTCCGACCGCCCCCCCCCCCCCCCCCCCCCGTATCTCAGAAAGCCGTTCGTCGTAGAGATATGCGGTAAATTGCGTTTTGTTTCTACAAGATAGGAGATCCCTAGAAAACTCTTCTCATTTTCATAAAGTCCCGGGTTCGAATCCAGGAGACAATTATATGTTCCCGTTTTCGTGTTTTCAGAGTGTAAGGTTTTCGTCATTCGTTAAAATACGTAAATATGGACCGATTTTCTTCGTTATTACTTTATTCGACGGCTAAAACTCTATACTATCTTATTCTTGCAATGTTTACATGTTACACGGTCGATATTTTCAGAAATACGCAATTGTTTTCGAATTTTTACGGATGTTTCGTACTCTTTCCGGGCGTTGCTAAGGCGACCGTCATTGTTGCTTCCGATTCAATTAATACCAATTAAACCTTCAAATAGGTGAAATAAAATCGTTATTCGCTTCGCACTTTTGTTTAAGCATCGAAATTAATGATGCATAGCAACATAATTATTTACGGATAATTATTCTGTTGACTTCGTATGGGAAGCGTTTATAACGATTTAATCAAAGCAGTTGAATCTTCCCAATCTTTCTTTCATCGTTTGAATGCTAGAATCCTATCTCTTTGTAAGTACAGCCATTATATTGTACATCTTTAATGTTTATTAACGCAAACAGACTCACGCATAAATTTAAAATTAAATGAGAATAGGGACATACGTTATTTTTTTAACACATAACATGGTTATCTTCTCTTCATTGATAATCAAATTAACCGGTTGCATTTATTCTTATATAAAAAAGAAAGGGCATTATTCAATAATAAGAAACAAAGAAAATTATAAACATAAATGTTCGTAATCAATTACTGTGTAGCATCAATATCCTCTCTAATATGACTTAAAATGCAGATTTCTGACCGACTTATGGTTTATTCTCCCGAATGGATGTGGAAAAGACGGAAGACTTAACACACAAGCTCTTAAACAGAGCTAGAAAGGTAAGCTCTATTTTTGCCATCAATCTCACGGGTGTAAACCGGACAGCGGTAAGGGGCAGAGCCCCTTTACTTAAAGAAACCTCTAGCGGAAGGAATTGAATTGAACTATATGATCATACAACTTGATTGCATAGTCCGATAATATTAGTTACTAAAAAGAATACTTCAAACTTTAGTATTAATAGGAAAGTAAATATTTACGGATAATTATTCAGTTAACTGCGTATGGGAAGCGTTTCTAACGATTTATTCAAAGCGGGTGAATCTTCATTTCATCGTTTGAATGCTGGAATCTTACATTTTAGTACGTAGAACCATTATATTATACATCTATAATGCTTATTAACGTAAACAGTCGCACGCATAAATTTCAAAATAGATGAGAATAGGGACATAAGTTGTTTTTTTGACACATTACATCTACATGATACCCTGCAAATCACCAGACTGGTGGGTGGCAGGGGGTGCAGCACACCAAAACCTACCTAATAACGTCCCTCGTGGGAATCACTCTCCTATTATGATTCCGTATGGTCCTTGGAAAAAACGAGCCCTGATATCGCTCGGTCCTACAGTCGATCTCTCGTATTTTATCCTCGTGATCGTGCCTGCCCATGTACGTAGGTGCCTCTAATATTCCTGAGACCTCCTCTAAGAGAACTTCCGACCTAAATTGCTCCAGAAGCCTTAACCTAGCGCTAATTCTGCGGTCCTCTAGCGATATCCAATTCAACTCCTTCAAGTGTGATGTGACGCTTAATTTTTGCTCATATTTTTGCTTTACGAATCTGGCTGCTCTGCAATGGATTCTTTCTAACTCAAGTATCTGTTCCTTTTCGTACGGATCCCATATGCTGGAAGCGTATTCGACCTGAGATTTGACCAATGATAAATAACACGTTTCTCGTACCTGTTCTGTGCTATATCTTACTATTCTGCCTACGAAGCCCAATTTCTTATTAGCTGCGCCTACGATCCTTCGAATATGCATATTACACGATAGATCACGACAAATGGTGACTCCTAAATATTTAACGTACTCTGCAGATTGGATATTCAATCTATCAATTCTGTACTCCGAGTCTAATTCATTGTTCTTACTCTTCCAGAAACGCAATACATGGTTATCTTCTCTTCATTGAGATAATGGAAGTGGAAAAATATGCCTCTGCGGAGTTGTATTATCCATTATTTACATTCCTCTATAAAATGATCTTACCATTTCAATTACCCTTTTATTTTGCACTTGAACTCCAGTATTACATGATTTAAACGTTTAACTTGAACTATTTCGTACCGTAGGCGGAAAATGATGAACAGAATAAGAAACTTCATAATGTTTTATTTAAAATGTTTCATAACCGAAGATTGTAGGTTAATACTTTATTATTTTTATCTCAAAAGGAATGAAAGCCTGCAGGTCGAGAATTCGATTTTTACGTGTTATTTTTTGGGAAATGGAAAAGTTCGCAATAAATTACCGCGTAGCATTAATTTTCTCTCTAATATGAAATTTAAAATATAGATTTCTGCTCGACTTCGCATAATAAATTGTCAATACGCAAACGCAGCCGTGTCCTCAGCGAGATTCGAACCGGCGAATCTTACCAATACCTGGAAAATACATTACTATAGTTAAATGTGAATTATTGAGATGAACTTTTTTTTACACACTCCTTAATTTTTGATAAATTAATTGGAAAAAAACGCGCAAATATTGCGCGGGTTCAGCAAGTTATCATGATTTCCGAAATATCTAGGATTCCTGATAAGATCTGCGACCTCGTTCGTTAAATTCCTCGACATACACTTTTCTATCAGCTTAAGTCTAGCCTGTAATTTGCGTTCTTCTAACGACATCGATTTCAAATCTCCTATTAGCGACGTAGCGCTCTGTTTATTAAAATATTTTTTTGTAAATCTAGCTGCCCTACACTGCACATTTTCTATCCACTTTATTAGATCCTTCTCGTATGGATTCCATACAGCTTATGGATATTATACATTCGGCCTTATCAAAGATAAATAACACAATTCTCTCACTTTTTCGGTGCTATTCCGGGCTACCCTATATATAAAGACCAACTTGCCGCTCCTATCACCCGGCGAACATCAGTGTCCCCGGGGCAGTGGCGTAACAATAGGGTGGCGTGGTCGGCTAGATACCACGGGCCCAGAGGTTCGGGGCAGGGCCAGATTAAAGTCTTTGTAGGCCCTAGGCACTCTCATAATCGTAGGCCCTCAAGATAGATCTATAGATAAATATATACATTTGTAGATGTATTATTATAATAAAAAGGTTTTATAAAGCAATTCAATTAAAGCAAATTATTAAGTTTGATTTAGTAGTTTTCTTTTCTCATTTTTGACTCATCTGTGATTTTTTTGGGCCTAAAACTTTTTCGTAGGGCTTGGGCACTGTGCACATGGTACCCGATGGACAATCCAGGTCTGGCTCGGGGGACCCAATGGGAGTCCTCGAATTTTTTCGAATGCGGAAAAAATTAAGATTGTTTTCGTGATTTGATTTATTTTTTTTGTCCTAATTTTTGAATTACTTTTCAGTTCAATGTTACTTTCATTATTTATAAGACCTATTATTTTCAGCATATTCCTGATAACTGATTTATAAGTTAAAACTTGGTAGGTTTTATAACGGGTTTCATTTTTAACTGAACACATGAATTTGTTGAGTGAGAGGTCCTCGATAATATTTTGCCGCTCCTATTAACGTATATCAAATTATTTTTAATTTTCCATAAATTGACTCAGATTATCCTCTGGTTAATTTCCAGCTGCCATTCGTTGCACAACACGGAAATAGCTTCGAAATCGTTCTGCAAGTACTGATTATCGTTAGGACGACCATATAAATAACAATGGCATCTTCGAAAAGTCTGATTTTACTTCGAACTACCGAGCTGATATCGTTATTGCGTAGAAGAAACAACGACGGACCAATGGAACATCCCATCATCCCTATTACAAAGACATTCTCCGAGCCAACTAACAACATTTCTACCAATAGCTAATTTATCTAACTACGCGACTCATTTCTATGTGTGGCACCTTATCACAAAGTCTTTCCTGAAATTAACAATGATAGCATCGACTTAAGTATTCTTTTTCAGATCCTCAAATTATCATTCAAAATAAAGCGAGCTGAGAGTCACAAGACATACCTTTCCTGAACCCATGATGACATACGTTTAGAAACCATCATCTACATAAACATTTTAATCTGAAAATCACCAGATTGATGGATGGCAGGAGGTGCAGCGCGCCAAAGCCTACCTGTCTTCTCTCGCGAGTATCACTCTCTTGTTATGGTCTCGTATGGTCCTTGATATCACTAGGTCCTGCAGTCGATCTTTCGTATTTTATTACCCATGTTATGTAGGTGCCTCTGATATTCTAGAGACCTCCTCTGATAGACCCTCCGACCTAAGAAAACGCATTACGTCTACATGATACCCTGCTAATCACCAGACTGGTGGGTGGCAGGGGGTGCACCGCACCAAAACCTACCTAATAACGTCTCTCGTGGGAATCACTCTCCTATTATGATCCCGTATGGTCCCTGGAAAAAACGAGCCCTGATATCGCTCGGTCCTACAGTCGATCTCTCGTATTTTATCCTCGTGATCGTGCCTTCCCATGTACGTAGGTGCCTCTAATATTCCTGAGACCTCCTCTAAGAGAACTTCCGACCTAAATTGCTCCAGAAGCCTTAACCTAGTGCTAATTCTGCGGTCCTTTAGCGATATCCAATTCAACTCCTTCAAGTGTGATGTGACGCTTAATTTTTGCTCATATTTTTGCTTTACGAATCTGGCTGCTCTGCAATGGATTCTTTCTAACTCAAGTATCTATCCCTTTTCGTACGGATCCCATATGCTGGAAGCGTATTCGACCTGAGATCTGACCAATGATAAATAACACGTTTCTCGTACCTGTTCTGTGCTACATCTTACTATTCTGCCCACGAAGCCCAATTTCTTATTAGCTGCGCCTACGATCCTTCGAATATGCATATTCCACGATAGATCACGACAAATGGTGACTCCTAAATATTTAACGTACTCTGCAGATTGGTAATTCAACCTATCAATTCTGTACTCCGAGTCTAATTCATTGTTCTTACTCTTTCAAAAACTCAATAGGGAACATTTGCTGTGATTAACTTCGATTTTCCAATCTTGACACCATGCTGAAAGGGCGTTTAAATCTTCCTGGAGCGATTTATGGTCATCCTGACTCGTTATCTCCTTATATAAAACGGTGTCATCTGCGAAAAGTCTTATTTTGCAGCGAACTACCGAGCAGATATCTTTTATATATATCAGGAATAGTAGTGGGCCTATGACACTTCCCTGTGGAACACCTGATGCGACTTTTACCGGGTATGAAGATTTCCCATCAATAACTACTATCTCTTTTCTGTTGGAGAGGAATTACACTGCTGGAAATAATATACTCAAATATCTTACTGGATATTGGCGTTAGGGAAATCAGCCTACAATTTTCGGGGTTATATTTGTCGCCGCCCTTATGAATAGGACTAGGTAAGAGAACATAATAGGATGAGGTAACGTAGGTAAAGTAGGGTACCTTTGTGCGCTGCACCCCCTGCCATCCACCAGTAAGGCGATGCAGATGTAGGACTAACCTGTGTTAGTAGAGAGAGACAATTGTGTCGTCGTGTTTCACTGTTTATGGCGTGCGTTCGGTTAAAAATAAATCGTCGTTTGAAATACTCCATCGCGCGAAAATCCTATTTGTGACACTGTGCACTATTCTAACATGTTTTGACTCATCCTCAGTCTCACCCAAGTGACATTCCAGTAATTAGGATCTAATTGAGATATTTATTGCGACGCGGACCTGATGGTCCTCCTTGCAAGGTCGCGCAGTCAATGGCGAACGGCGAAAATACACGTAATGTTGAATAAGCATTATAACAAGTTTATAGTACTATTAGCGTAGCTCATAGACAAAACTTAAAATGCGGAAAAACGGTTGGTTACGCAAACCGAGGATTTTTGTTGCCTTTTATGGCGTGCTTCCCGGGCAACTTTTAAGGCGTGACTCATATCCGAGTTATAAAAAGAGAATTTTAATTACCGTTATCGCTGCAAGAACTCTGCCGCATCCCCCACGCAACCCTCGAAAAGATAATCTCATAATGATGTCCTCGATCTAATGGTCTACGTGTACTTTTTCCGCCCTTAAGCTTTAGAGAGTAAATTTTCGTCGTATTCCGATTGGCCGGCTGTACCGTTATCGCTATTTTATTTTTACGGTCCGGGCAACGAAGCCGTTAAAATCTATTTCGCGGTGTCCCGTAGGGGATGTATATTTGAAAACTGCGGGAGATTTAATCTAATCGGGTAAGGATCGATTTGAAATCGTATTTCAATCATACGTAATCACTGTTCAAAACTCGCATTAAAGGAAATGCGCGTAAAACGGATACTACATATGATGCAGTTCGTTTGACGTTGAACTTCGAACGTGGTACGTGGGTCTATCTTGAGAGAAATCCGTAATTTGATTGTTCTAATTTTTGTATGGTGACTAAATAGACGTTTGGAATGACCGTCGACATTTTTTGTCAACTAAAATCGAAAAAAATAAAAATAAATAAAACTATGTGTGTACCTACACACACACACACAAATATATATATATATATCATCATCAACATCAGCCTTTTTCAGTCCACTGGCGGATGAAGGCCTCCCCCAGACTCTTCCAGTTTTCCCTGTCAACTGCCTCCCTCCTCCAAGTTTGCCCCAATAACTTAACAAGCTCTCTGTCCCACCTGTCTTTCGGTCTTCTTTATACCGGAAGGAGAGCCGCTGGGGTGTTGGAGAGAGACATTTGTAGAAGTTACTGGAGCTTTCGGGATAATCCCTTCGTCAGCACGAGAGACAACTGAGATATATATATATATATACACACACATTCACCTGTGCTTTTCAGATGACATCATACTGTTCGCAGGAAGCCCAGAAGAACTCCGTAGAAGAACTGAAGATCATGAGCAAGCAAGCCGAGAAGCTGGACTTAAGATGAATTTTAATAAAACAAAGGTTATGTACAACTCCTTCACAAATTCTGAGAAGATAAATATCAACAGAGCAGAACTCAGAGAAGTAAGCAGTTATGTTTACTTGGGTCAACTCATCACTACTGATGATTCGCTTCATGGAGAAATCAACCGGAGAGTGAAGATGGCATGGAGTGCTTTTGGCAATAATGCAAACATCTTTAAATCAAATATTCCAGTCTTCCTAAAAAGGAGACTGTATGGCCAATGTGTTCTGCCAGTTCTGACATATGGACGTGAAACATGGGCCATGAACGCCAGAATGATACAGCGCCTGCAAACAACACAGAGGAGCATGGAGAGATGCATGTTACAGATCACCCGCAGAGACCGCAAGAGGAACGACATGGTAAGAAAGAAGACGGGAGTCTGTGACGTGATTAGAAGAGTGAAGGCGCTAAAATGACCAGCGTTGGACGTCCAGTGTCATCGAATGGATCCCAAGAAACATCAAGAGACCGAAAAGAAGACCAAAAGACAGGTGGAACAGAGAGCTTGTTAAGTTCATGCGGCAAACTTGGAGGAGGGAGGCATTTGACAGGGAAAACTGGAAAACCCTGTGGGAGGCCTTCATCCGACAGTGGATTGAAAAAGGCTGATGATGATGATATGATATATATATATATTACAGTAGCGTATACATTGGTAATTCCTTTTTCTCTGAAGGCCATCAACTTTCGAGAATAATCAACGGTCAAATACATATAACCGACGGTGTATCGAAGTTATTTTTAGGGTTCTGATTTTAGTTATTTTTTAAAGCAGCTCATTCGCGATACAAGAAAAACGCACGCGCGCGCGCACACACACACACACATATATATATATTACGGTAGCGTATACATTGGTAATTCCCTCGCCGATATTACGGGCAATGTTTTTTCTCTGAAGGCCATCAACTTTCGAGCATAATCAACGGTCAAATACATATAACCGACAGTGTATCGAAATTATTTTTAGGGTTCTGATTTTAGTTTTTTTTTAAAGCAGCTCATTCGCGATAAAAGAAACATTTTTAAATGTTAAGCCACTCCTTTTTTCACGTATATAAATGCCAAGTTTCGGATCCGAGTTAAAAAGAATAAATTCGTCGGATAAAAACGAGTTTGCCTATTGCTCGATTGAACAGCGAGAGAAATGCGTGCCAGAAACATTATCTGGATATGTATTAGGACTAATGTATGTCCTCAACCTATATATACGACCGCGAAGAAAACTAAGCGTGATCGATTACAGGGCAGGATGACACCGATGTTCGCTTTTCCCATAGGAAGATGGGGATCGCGATAATATGGTCGAGGCTGTAATGGAGTTATGTTATTGATAGTCGGCAATGCACATCCTGCCACTCGCCTACATTGATGTTATCCCTCCGACGGCCTCATCGTATTTATTCACGCAGATTAGCCGATTTAGTAAGTTGGTTTGGGAAAATCGAAAGACCCGAGTTCGATTCCCGATAAAGAGTAGATTATTTTGTTCTTCTCTGCCTAGAACTTAAAGGCTGATTAAATCCGTTTGAAAGTTAGCGCCTAAAGGCATATTAATGTGATAATGGCGTGTGATTTGGTCAATTTTTTAACCCTTTCGTAGCCATATTACTTACAAAGCATTAATTACAACTTTATGTATTTTATGAAACTCAACGAAAAGCACTTGTGAGTTATCATGTTCAAACTTGCTTTTTGTACTAACATTGTTTCACTCAAGGTTGCGCTGCGCGAATATAATGAACTTCCGTTTAAAAATATTAATGGGACCTTATTTTCCGTTGACCGCAAAAGCCTTAAGATTGGCAAGTTGATCTTGATTCGTATACGTTAGGAGACAAAGTGAAATCATTCTTGGTTTCATACAAAAAATGCGTTATAAGGTTGTGGAGAAGTATACTATTCAGAAACAATAGAAAACTTGAAAAATCGTGGGCCCTGGTGTTATGTGCGTGTTGCGAATCGAATATTTTCTATAGTAAATTTTATCAGAATAAAAAAAATGTTTTATGGTACTCATCAATTTAACTACAACAAATTTTTTAAAATTCAATAAAATTTTCTTTCTTTTTTTAAGTAAATCGAATATCTTTTTAGAAAGCGTGGTGCCCGGTGAAACCGCATATCTGGCACCAAGCTGACGCCGATACGAGGCAATGCATTACACTTAATCATTTTATTTCTAGAAGAATCTATGTTTCTAAAGTTTTATTTCGATAACACGGCTTCCGCGATACTTCGCTATATATGCAGCGCAGTTGAATGTTCGTTGACCGCTAGTTTGGAAAGGGCGATTTTTCAAGCGAACGGTTTCATTTCGCGAAGCCCCTGTATGAGGCTAGCGTAAGCGAACTTTCTCGATTCGCCGCCCGTTAAGGTGCCGATAAACTCCTCTTCGGCTGCATATCGAAAGAGTAAGCTTTTTTTCGAATTGTTATCGTTAAACAGCGAAAAAGTCAAAGGTTGTCCTTTGATTTATTGCGGAGTTAGGGGGAAAAATGGAAGGATTAAATTCTCTGGCAATCTAGTAGTTTATCGCAGGGCACATTTAAGATCTGGCGGAAAGCCATATTCTTTACAAATAACTCGTAATTTTGCCTTGTTTTCAAAAATTTGTTCGAACACAAAGTCCTGGTCGAAATAATTTCCGAAGAATAAAAAAACTCCGATTTTATTATTACAAAATAGATACATATTTATCGCGTTTTTTTCCTGATGTGTGTAAAATTCGTTGCAATCTATATTGAGAAGTTGAAAACCTCAAGGAAAACTGCACAAAACATTTTTCAATGGAGACACTAAAAGCTGTGATTAAAAATTATATATATATATATATACACACACACGCTTTTACAAAAAATTAAGTATATTGAGATATAAGTGTTCCGTTAGTACGTCCCAGCTTTGTGCTCGCGAGTTGGAAAACGCTCAAGGCGGCCAAACCACTTAATAATTTCGGGTCATACTAGCCTCTTCTCTCTCTCCGTCAGTACAGTTCCGTAAAGTCAATTAACGATGCTACAGAAGGCATACATATACATACACACAGGGTGACCCAGCATGAAGATTCCCTGTATGAAAACGCGGTAAAATAAGATGTGCAAGATTTTAATACAATAATTATTATAAAGTGTAACAATTACATTAAATGCTGAAATTGTTCCCCATAAAATTTGTGTCGTACTTGTACAATGGAGGCAATATTAAATCCTCCAAAGATTTTCATAAAAGTTAAACAAAGCAAACCACAACCTCTTATTCTTGGACCACCCTGTATGTAGGTATGTGTATATATGTGCAAATGTATGTATTAATGTATATATGCAGGCAAATGTGCGATGTGTGCGACGCACACGGGCGGCCAAACAACGGGGGCGGCAGATTTAGACACGTACAGTATTTTTATCAGTAATGCGGATTGTATTATAACGCCGTATAGTCTTTCGTATTTATTTACTACGGAAATTTATCAAACCATAAAGCATTAAAAATTTTTTTGTAAATAACGCCTACAAAGGGCGGCAAATGGGAGATTTGCACACGGGCCCCTGTATGCAGGGCCGCGCCAACCCGGGGTTCAAGGGGTGCACGGCACCCGGGCGCCAACTAGTCGGGGGCGCCTTCCCATCAAGATATTTGTATCTATATATTATTGGAAGGCGATGAATGTGCGATGATTTTTACCCTTTCACTCCGGATCTTTTACCCTTCAAGCATGAAGGAAAGGGCAGAAATAGTAGCAGGTCGAATAAAAATTTCTGTCAAAATTTACCTCCTAAATCTCGCAATATGCATTCGCATTGTTCTCTTCTGAAAAAGGACGTATTATTAGAGGCGACCGAAAATCGGAGCTCGGAGTCAGCAGGGGAGATGGGGCGCTGCCCTAATTGTACTCTCCAGCCTAGCGAGGGTCTGTGGCGGTATTTTGTTCATACATTTCCCGCGACTTTTAGAGGCGATCGTAAATCTGTTCTCGGACGGACTAGGATTGACTAGTAGTCACTTTGGGGGAGGGGAGGGGGGTGCCGCAGAATTATTTTGTACCTGGGCGTCAGACACCCTTTGCGCGACCCTGCCTGTACGCAGGACTGCTAGGAGCTGACACGGGTCCTGGAGAAGGGTTAGCATATAGCTTCCATCCCTTTCTCTGAAAAGGGAGGGGTGTTTGAGGGGTCGCATTATAGATAAAAACATAATCTGGCGAATAAAATATTTTGCCTAAATTACGAATGAAAATGTAATAGGGTGGATGTAAGTACTTATATGTTAGTTGAAATTCAAATTATGCGTCACTGTAATAATTAATATTTCTACAATTTCGTACAAACTGCATTCTTGAATTAACGTTAAACACTGGGGGTACTGGCAAGACGGCAAAAATGATCATCTTTATAAAACTTATGCCTATAAATTATATTTTCTGTCACTTGATCAATAATTTTTAAAACATTTTTAAATTTCATCTACTTTTTCGGGGGCCCCAGAGACCCCGGGGGATTTTCCCCAGGTATCCCCACCCTCTCGGTGGGCATGCATATACTATGTACGCTTTTCGCATAGCGATGAAACTTTCAATATTAGAATAAGTTCTCACAGTTAATGGTCAAAAACTGAACTCGTTACCACCGGGGGCGGTGGCGTCGGTTCTAAGGGGGGCCTCAGCTTGGGCGCCTCCATCGCCCCTCCCTATTTGGATGTGCCCTTAAACTCATTCCGTACGAAAATTCCTCAACATGGCGCCACATATAAGTCCCTCGAGACAATGACAGGGAAAACCCTGACAGCGGGAGGGATATTCAGAATCGTCTCCATGGGCAGTTCGAAAAGTGGAAGATGAAGGGGGAGAGGGAGGCGAGCGCCCTACCTTGGTCTTCCCATCGCCTCTCCTTGGATTCTCTCTCAAATCCATTTCTTACAAATCTCCCCGATATTGCACCACTGACAAGATCCTTCAGACAACGGCATAAAAGACCCTGGTAAAATGAGTCTGCAACGGCGGATGGAATGGGAGGTGGGAAGTTTCTGGAACCGCCATTGCGTGGGTCAATCGTTGGTCTCTGATCCCATTCCTCATCGTGGAAAGAAGGTTAATAGTGCATATTGAAAAGTCGCTTTAGGTCATTGATTATGAAGCATTAGTGTATTGACTCAATGTATAATAGTAAAGTAAGATTAGCACTTCTTCATTTTTTTATATTCAAGTGCTTATTCTTGAGTTTGAAGTTGCCATGGCACGAGAAAATAATCTATGTTCTAATAAATTTGAATTTTATAAATATCAGTAGTCTTTCATATTTAGGCGAAGTCAGAAATTCCCCCATAAGTACAGTCTTTGTAAATTCTGCACAAACGGCATCCTTCTATCCTTGTTGCAGGAAAGACTCGAAATGTCAATCAGAAAATGTTTATCCAGTTGCCTGTACTATAGAATCACAATCTAGAAATGTCAATGTTAAGTAAGCTGCACACGCTTTCTCGAGTCTGACGTTTAAATAGTATAGTCGATTCAGCAATTTTCTGGTAGATATGGATGTTTTAAACTTTGGAAAAAGATAATGGCATGCAATCAAAGGTTATCCAAGGGGCTTTCTAAGCAAATTAGTCACACGTGCCACTTCCGGCATGTGTATTTTTAAAACTAGCCTCGCGGTAGCTAATCGAATGTTTAATCGCAAGTATCGAGAGCAATTGTTTTCGTTACTGCATTTCATATCAAACGCACGGCTGTGTTAAGAATGTAATATCAGCACCTTCTATTCAAAATCGAAACTATGACGAAACTACATTTGCACCCCCTGCCACCCACCAATCTGGTGATTTGCAGGGTAACATGTAGATACATTGGCACATACGGAAACGAGATACTTAAGAATTTTTGTATTAACCGAAATATCAATATTTCAACCAACGGAAATGGCCAAAAGTGGACGAAGAAACAATTACATTTAGTATATGAATCTCTATAGCCGACAAAAAGCGAAGTCAAAACAGTCTCCAACATCGAGTCATCTTTCTGGCCTATCGCTACCGGCTTCGCAGAAAGTGTATACTGACTTTCCAATTCAAACTTTTTACCTTTCCTCTTCATTTTATACCTAACTAAACGTTACCCTGCAATTCAACAAATTGGTACTTAGTAGGTCATGAGCAGGGATATGAGGTGAAAGACCTAATATCATAAGAAAGATTAAATTTCGCGCATGGTATTATAAGTACATTCATTGGTACCATTGAATTGGTACCCCACCTCTCGAAACGGTTTAATTTCAAAAACGATACCTGCTATTGAATATTCGCGAAAGATTTAGCAAAAGACGTGCACGATTGCTCGCGCTTAATTATTGACGCCAATCATTCGATTCAAGGTGAAAAAACAAGATACGTACGAGCTTATAACAAGGACCTTTTTTCGTAGAAACTAAAGATTAAGTGTGAAACGAATTCCAAGCAGTGATTTCGTCGTGGAACAAAAGGTTTCCTTCTACTGATTATACATGGATAATTTAGTACTATATTACCGGCTTCTCCTCCGGTCTTAATAAACTGGAATTGCTCAAAATGGTCGATTTTAAGGTCCAATTTTCATATTTTCGTTTCATTTAACGGTAAGGTTGATGCGCAGAAAAATGCGCGATGGCAAGAATTGTCAGTTTGTCTCACCAGGTGTAACCGATAACACGAAAATCGTGGAAATGCCCGTCTTTGGTTCACGAAATCGGAATATGGCCTGATCCAATCCACTCATCGCCTGTGGAGGTTTCCAGAAGAAGGATTTGCGTCATTGCCGTGGAAGGGGTAAAGAGAGAAGGCGTCCTACTTGCTCATGGACACATCGAGGACCGGCGTTGCCAGTTGGACGCATGTTTATCGCTACAAGCTTGGGGACACATTAGGAAGTGTTTGCGTCAAATTCAACTTTCGTCATTAAATGGATAAGGCTATAGGAGAAAAAAAGCATAATTAATGTTGTGTAAAACCTTGCGCATTTTGTGATTTATTTATCTATCCTTAAGGTTGGCGTCACCAAACTCGTCTTAAGTATTAGAATCAAATATTCCATAAAATTCGATTGTTCTCTTCCGTCGGAAATCCTTCGCAGAAGGGAAGTAACAATATAAATATGCTCCGATGAAGGTTAGTCGAATATGAACGCAGTGTAGGTCACGACTTTCGTGAACGCCACGAAATCTTCGTTCGCATTTGTTATTCGATGGAGGAAAATAAACCTTGACACGCGACACGCCAGAGTTAATAAAAACAAGTTAGGAAAGTGTACAACGTATCACAAATGGGCACGTTTCGTGCAATGGAGTATTAGAAAGAAATTATATACCTGTACGTAAGGGAAATAGCGTTTTAAAGTTTTTTCTTCATCATAAATAATCCATTTTCTTCTTATTTAATAATATTATATGCACACGTAAGGAAATTAAACGTTTGTTTGTGAGATTGTTTATGTTAGCAAAAATGAAGAAGTAACCATGCAAGAAATTTTCTAAGTTCAACTCGAATTAAGACATTCTTGTTTGATTTTCTCTATAACGGCTACTTCCACGATAAAAATGTACAGGGAAGGAAATACTCTTCTTTACTAGTTCTACAACTTTTATTTGAAAGATATTTTGATATGACTAATACTTTACGAGATATGACGAAAATTTCATTTTTTGTCACAAGTGGTACCCCTGATTGGCGTACGTGATTCATTTATGCGATTTTCTTACTACATTTTATTGAAAGTCCTTAATATAAAATTTCATGAAAATCCGTTAGGTAGAAGCCGAGAACGAACATACGGACGGACGGGCAGACGGACGGACAGACAGACCGACGATAATAGGCGCTCATGCTGGAAGCGAAACGCGTCTAAAAAGGTAAAATATTTGCTGGAGCGCACTGATGCTCGCATTGGCTCGACCTCGCTCACAATTATCTTCTGCTTAGGTGATACAGTACGTTTCGTTGTTTTTTTCGCGACAATATGTGAATAACTTCACGGACGTGAAAACTAGCTTGGTTGGCCCTAGATAACTCTCTCCTTGAGACTAAGTATACGGCAAAGGATGGACGAGTTTGTTTCTTTAATAAAAATATTACTTACTGTACGCACCGAATATGATCTCCGCAATTCTTGCACTCGACGGTTATCTGACCGAAAGATTTTTCTAATTCATCTTATCGTTTAAGTATAACTATTTATGTCCAAATTTCTCGTTCCAAATATAATATACGTGACTGCGCCGTTTATCTTCGATGCAAACATAATAATAAACCGCTCAAATAAAGAATGCTGGTAGAATTCCAAATGCCCTAGTATAAACGGAAGCTTCGAAAAATAACACGATTTTCAAAGAGCTCACGGTATTTCTAGCTATTTTCAGCTTAACTATTAATAGAATAGTCGACATACGCAATATAAATCATAATATCTCGAAAATATTTGCTAGTAATAATATTTACTCGTAGTAATGATCCGCTAAAATGGTTATACGTGCTCATGATAGAAAATAGACAAGATGACGCAGTTTTTACCCGCGGCAGTCGGGTTAATGTACCGAAAGTAGGTTTTCTTCGAACTGACCTTCGGATGGACAACTACAGATTGGCTGGATTTGACATCCAAAGAAATAATTTACGTCGCAGTTTAATATATTAAAGAACGCATATAGATAGTATTTCTTAGCGCTCGAAGGATAATTAAAAGAGGTTTGATGAATAAATAATCCTTAATATCAAATTATACGGTTGGTAATATCGTTTACAGGCGAGTGAGAAAGACTTCGCATATACTAAATAATCTGCCATTTTTCTAATTGCTTGCTATAGAATAATGAGTTTTCCCCACAAAGTTTAATCAGTAACGAGACCCAAGACACCGATAAAATTATAAGGTAAAAAAAAGGCTGAGAAGACGCAACGATTGAAGATTATTATATTTTCTTGGAAAGGAGCTCAATTTACGCAGTAAGTTACAGCAGACGTGAGTCAAAGCTACGCCTTATCTTCATGCCCGTTCACGCTATCTCGCTCTCTCGCGATAATGCACGTCTCGTAGAAATACAACTTGGAGCGTACTTAAGAATATTTTTTTGTTGATTAAACTCGTGCGTGCGTATTATCATATCTCGCCCGTTGATCTGATGAGGTGCGTCAGAAGCTCTGAGTGGTCAATCGAAAGAAACGTGACTTTTTTATTTTACATCGTCAGCTATTATTTTTTTCGGAAATGTAACGATCGGAAGAATAATGGCGAAGATTTCGCAGTTGACTAGACCCAAAATTTCTCTTTCTTTGACGAAATTTTTTTACCGAAACCTTGAATGACCGACACGGTCGAAAAAGTTCGTGCCCGCTATAAGTGGAAGCTTAACGTTAACGAAAAAAATTCGCGCCAAAGTAACGAGAGGAAAATTTCGTCAAAAACAACAATTGAGAAACTATTCTTTGCTCACATTCTGCGCTAGTTTTTTAAAATTAAAAATTCGTAGCGGGTTTCACACGCTATGACGTTGGCCCGAACTATTTTCCGATCTTATTAAGGAAATTAATTGGGTCCGCTTATATATTTGTGTTAGCGATGAAAAAAGCATGAAATACCCTGTTGACTTTTCCTCATCAAACCTAAATATAGCTTATAATTGGAGCGATTTTGACGCATCTTAATTTGATTTCTCCATTTTAATAAATATCTCGATGTCTTATAATGGTTAACGGGGTACGAAAAACATCTGAGACGAAAATATTTTTGAGGAAGTTTGAATATGAGAAGAATATTTCCAAACCGATCAAACGAGAGCGTTATTGGAGAAATCAAAAGGAATTCTGAACTTTTGGGACCTCATAGCGGCCATATCCTCGCATTAGCTTTTATTTATTCGAAGGTAGAATATAAGGGCTGCTTTACTAAATATCTAGGGCGTCGGCGTATAGTTTGATAACTGCATTCCACCTATTTCTTTGCTGTTTGATATAGCACAGTAGTAGCCGAACTTTTCTTGTATGGTGTCAATCTCAAATAGGAAAGGCATCAGCGTGCCACGAGTAAATGCGAAAAAAAAATTATTTATAATTCCACAAAAATAAACAGTAAAAAACTACAGAAAATGAGATTTCCTGCAATTAACATATAATATAAATTGCAAAGCGAGCTATTTTTTTATATTACAAAAGGGTTGGAAATTGCAGGTAATTTATTGATTCACCTTTGAGTTGCTTCATTTTGATCAATTTTTCATTTCGTGGTTGCAAATTCGTAGTAATTAGAAATTTTTTCTAAGGGGTCATCAGAAAGTCGAGAACGTTGTTTGCTTTCTTTGAGTTTCATTTCTGAAAAAGTTTGTTCACGCGCATAAAGCTTCACAAACGGAACGTGTGCCGTTCTTTGGCCACCAGTAATATAGCATTAAAACTAGTAAACATCAAACGTTGTTCGCAAATTTTTTCGGACTTTTATTTATCGCGCCGAAAAACAAGAAATTTTCAATTCTGGACAAACTCCAGTGGCAGATTTAAGAGGGGTCGCACTTGGTGCCCGCCATGGGGTACCTTGAAGTAAGGGGGCCCCGAAAAAACGTTTGTATGTATAATCTCCGAATAATAAATTTAATTTTTTGCACTGTGATACTTAATTTATTAAAACGGGGAAACAAATAAAAGGTTAGCCGTAAGGTGAGGTTTTACTATATATTTATATTGCAGGGTCCCCATTTGTTTAGCGCCAGGGGCAGTAGCGTAGCTACCATATAGCAAGAGTAGGCAATACCTAAGGGCCCACGAACAAAAGGGGCCCCACGAGCGAAAGACAACGATTAGTTAAGCGTCACTTTGATGAATTGTCATCAGATTATCGTTTTCACAACAAAGAAGAAATGTTCAAAGTAAATGTGTTTTATTATACATTAGACAAAATAATTGTCCAATTGATAAACGTTTCACAGGAATGAAAACTATCAACCAATATTTTGCATTTCTTGAACCTAAAAATATATTAACTATGTCGGAACAAAATAATATGTGCTTGTGATAGACTTCATAATAAGTATTCAGAAGTTCTTTCCTCTAAATTGTCAAATCAATTTGTTCAAGCCACTACTTTATTGAAAGCAGATTTAAATCATAAAATGACAATTAAAGAACTATCGAAAGTAACTGTAACTAAATACAGCATAAACGAAAGTGATTTTTCAGAGATCTATATGGCCCTTTTCTTATTTTTTACATTGCCCGTAACGGTTGCAAGTTTTGAGATAACTTTTAATAAATTAAAAACACTCAAAGACTACAAAAGAAATTCAACAAGTCAAACTAGACTACATTATCTTGCTTTACTAGCGATAGAACACAAAGTAGCCCCAAAAATGGATCTGAAAGAAATTGTCAATATCTTCGCAAATGCAAAAGGAAAAAGACATTTTAAGCTAATTTTTAAAATCCTTATATATCCTGTGCTGCATAATAAACTAGTGGTTGGTATTCTTTCACCTCTTTCTCAAGAGGGCCCCCACCACGGAGAAAAATAAACCAATAAAATATTTTAAAAAAATCTTTTTACTAAAATATTTCCGTTTAGGGGGACCATCAACGATTCTTGCCTAGGGGCCCGAAACCTCTAGCTACTCTACTTGCCAGGGGCCTCAGAATGTCTAAATTCGCCACTGACAACCTCTAGTAAAAATTAAAAGAGAGTTGGAAGGGCGAGACTCCGGAGGGCGCTTTCCTAGGCATTGAAGGAGTACGTCATCGAGACGGTGAAAGCGAGAATGAAGCGACGGCGAGAGAGCCGTGCGCAGCGAGTGTCACATTTCGTAGCGTGCGAGGCCAACCAACCCAGCCGTTGAAATAATGCGAGGAATATAGTACCGCCCTTCGTGTCATTTCTGATTCAGATTTTTTCCGTGTGATTTCCGAGTCCGAGTTTTTGATTTAAAATTCGTCTAGATGCTGATTCCTTTTTTATTTTTAATTTATCACGTACTAAACGTATAGAGAAAGCGTCGTTCGAGTCACACCGTGAAAAAAAATTCGAATTAGAGATATTGATGAATATGCACGTATTATTAGCCCCTGAGTTGGGGCCGTGAGGTGTTTGAGAGCAATGGCGGACACAAAGGTAGGGCAGTGTTGTAATTAACCCCCTAAAGGAGAATAATAATGATAGTTTTTAATAGGTACTCGGTAGCCGTTTATGAATTTTAATAGTCGTACGTTTAGTGCATAATATACGCTGAATATTAAGCACAATGGACGTTATTATATGACATTTATACAGGGTGTTAAAAATGTCTCTATACAGTAAATAGTTAAAAATTACCGGTTGGCAACACTGATATTTACAATTTTAAAAAACAATTTCCACTAAAAAATCCTTTCCTCTAGAGACAAAACAAATTTTGCAAGTGACGTTATGACAATAGTAAACATCAATGCTGCCAAACTGTAATTTATATCTATTTACTGTATATAGACTTTTTGAACATCCTGTATCGGAAAATTTATTTTTTTTGCCCCTCCTCCATAAACTGAACCCAGATCCGGCCTTTTGAGAGGCGACCGCTTCGGACGGGACTTTTCTATGGGAGGGGTGGGGGAGAGGGGCATTATAGCAGTGTCGCCACCGATCTGCACCTGTGTGTCGCGAAATGGAGCGGAACTCTTCATTGTCTTTTTGCCAAAGGCAGCAGATTTCCACGCAACGACCCTGCACCGAGTCCGAAAAAATTTTTTTTTGCCATCCCGTCTGTCTGTAGTCTGTCGACGATGCGCGGTTCTGGAGATTGAAAGGTTTAACGAATCGTGATGAAATCTCGTATTTATATATAGTATCATCCTGAATGGATGTCTTTTTGAAATGAACCATATGGCGGAACAATTGACCGTACGTTATTCTTGTCGATTTTCGGGAAATGTCGATTAGCGAATAAAAAAAAGGCTTCGTGGGTTTCGATTGAAATTCGTCCGACCGTAGATCTTAAACGATAATAATTATGCTTTAGCCCTCGAAAAATAAGCATATATCGTCTGTCACAATTGTAATATATCGAACTATAGGCCCATCTGCTGCTAACAGCAGCTGCATCGCCTCTGCGGGCGTATACGTAAGCAACGGCATAATTGCATTCGACGGAAGCGGGAAACTTTGTGCAGGGTATGTCGCACGGTTAACGTTTAGACTCCCACCAAAATTATACACGTCTCGAAATAAAACAGGAATTAAATAAAATATGAACGTAAAACCATCGACGGACACCTGTTTATTGGGGTCGTTCGCACAAATTCTGGAATAGGATCAACGAAAAGATAATTACGGTACGTTTAAAGTCGTTTTGTGTTAAATCACTCTAAGAATAATTTTCATTCCGTTTCGTAACCGTCTTCATTTAAATAGTTCAAAGTACCGCTTGCATTCCACGTCTGTATTATGACGCTCTGTTTCCCTCTTCTTAATCCCGTTTTCCCTAGCCTCCAAACATTTGTCTTCCGGAAAGGTTATCGCGAAAAGAAGCCGTTCCCTCTTAACGCTCAAAGTCGAGAGATCGAAGAAACGTTTCAAAAATGATCGACTTCGAATATTTTTTTTTAGTTTTTATTCGCGCCATGCCGTGGAATATTTTTTTAGTTATGACATCTTAATTGTAGCGATAATATGACTTATTTTTCGCGTTAACTGCAATTTTATGTACGCGATAAGTCGCTAAAAGCATCAATCATCGATTTAAAGGTCGCGACTTTTAGTTGCTTCGCCGACGTAATCGCCTTTTGCGAGACTAGTGCAGGAAAATGAGTTTTTATAACATGGCTAGCGTTGCTAGGCCATTTTTAACTCGATTATTACATTAAATTGTTACAATAAATGTATATTGTTGGATTTATTTCGCGGTAAATTCACCACGGAATTTAGTTTTCCAGGAGGAGAAGACATTTTATTATATTTGGTCGTAAAATGTTAGACGAATCGTAGAAATGAGCTACATCCTCAAGGTATCATACGAAAAACTGCATTCGAGATATGATTTTGGAAATCGTGTCATGTCACTCTTTACAAATATAGCATAGGTTTCTTTGCCCGTTCCACTGGCTTCGGTTTCATTTGGATAAGCTATGCTTCATACGAGTTACGACCAGGGAGCGTATCCAGATTTTCCGAGGAAGGGGGAGATCGCACCTCCTCCATCTTAAATCCGACACTGCCAACTATACTCTATTCTGGAAATCCCTATTCCAGTCAGAATTTATCTTTCCCTATCCCTGTGGACCTAATCTGCAGCGCTGAATCAAGCAATTTTGCGCGGAATGGGTTTAAAGAATGCATCAAATGGAGGGCAATGGGGACGCCAAAGGGGGAGGGAGGGAGGGGGGGGGGGGGGAGCGACGCTCCTCCTCCCCCCTTGGATCCACCACTGGGTATAATCCTATCGATTCTATCATCCCTTTCTCTGCCAAGCCCCTGTGGTAGGTTTGGCCAAAAGTGCCCAGGGGTTTCCAAGTCGCTTTTAAACTCTACGAAAAATCGTCTCGAAATTTTTTTAAAATTTAAGTTTCATTGTCTTTCCCGTAATGGGGAGCTAATCAGGTTCATATCCAGGAAATATCACAGTATAATGTAGGTTAGAATGAGATATTTACGTTTTTAACGAATTATTGCTTCAATTTTAGAAAACTATATTAAATTTAAAAAAAATATTTTAACCAAACATATCATATACCTATAATATATTATTTTCATCTGATAATCTTTCTCTATAAACAAAAGATTATTTTAAACCGTAAAAATGAGTATATAAATATTAGTCCCCAAATAATATTCTTACTTTTTAGTTTTATGTTATTGTTTTCGCATATAAAATCAGCGTAGCACTAAAAACGATCCAGTGGTGGTATACTTGCACAGTCTCAGAAACAACTGAGTTAACATACTGCGTTAAATTTCACCATCATCGCCCGTAAAGACAACACCGTCTAAGTTGATAAAATTTTACAAAGATTCGGATAATTAAAATTTTTTCATAAATAATAGACGCATCGAAAATGTTACGTGAAATTTAGAAACAATAATCATTATACTGTGAAAGTATACCATATAATACATTTTGCTACTCAATCTAGGATGAATTATTTGAATCAAAATACAATGCTACACGAACAACTGTAGCAAATCGTCTGGCGCTCAAAGTGTAAAAAATTATTTAGAAAAAGTAAATTATATTATACACACTTCATCCGAGAAAGATAATCAACGTTTGCGTTAATTATTATTATATCAAAGTCCAATAAGAGTTCGATAAAACTCGAAGGGAGAGAGAAAGAGAGCAGGCGTAAGTCTTGAACAGAGGTCGGTTAGATCCCGTTAACACCTGGAGTTCTCCAAGAAGGAGGTTTCAGAGGAAAAGGTAGTGGTTTAATCGTATTCCATGATAGGTCATCTCAAAATGAGTTCCTACTAGAAAGCTAACTTGTTTTTCTCAACTAAAAAAGGACTAAAAGTTAAGGCCTGCATTGCGAAATGAACTCAGAAGCGTTTAAGGGACGCTATATAAAGCATTTTAAAACGTTCTATTATAACGAAATGTGTTTGCAGCGTACATTTCTAATCTCCCTTATAAATATTTAGAGAAATAAAACAGATTATTAAAAACTGTTATAAAGCGGAGCAACAAAACTTTATTCATACTATTGTTGTTTGATCGAATGTAAAATCATTAAGGGCATTAACGAAATTATGCGCGAATTCAACCAAATCTGTCTCTTACTACTGCAAAAAAACAAACAATCTAAATTCAATTCTGAGCTTAAGTCAAAAGTTGCCGTATTGTTGTTAACTGAATAAATAGACCGAAATACTATCGAAGTGTGGTGAAATGCGTGCCCCACGCCGTAACTCTTCGAGAAGACCGTTTTAATTGAGAAAATTTCATGAAGATATAATTTCACCAATAGTTATAAATTGGTAAGAAGATTCGTGTACCAGTGACGAGCGTAATACCGATTCAAAATTCAATGAACGAATAGTCTTATGGCCATTAATGTTATTTCCTGAATGATTCGTAGATGTAGTAAATGAGGGGTTAAACGTTAAAACATGAACGGCAACATAAAATAATAGAGGTTTTTTTACTTCTCTACTTTACCAGCCACCATGTAGTTTCCAGAATGGTCAGTCTGATCTTTTATTGCTCTATTCTGTCCTAAAAAACATGCTCTCATACGAAGGCTTGTTCAGTCTTAGTTGTAGCAAAAGTAAGGAGCAAGGCATTAAGACAGATGGTACCATGATCTCCTGAGGTAAAAACACACTACCGTTTCCAACCTTACCCTATTTATTTGCCCTTAACATAAAAACCTTTAATTGCCTTTGACTTAATCAGACGAAGCCATGGGCAACCTTAAGAGGAATGGTGTCCTGTGCAGAATGTGTGCCTCCCTTTTGCGATTCGATGTGTTTGCTGCAAAATTTTCTAGGGTCATCATCCTTCCATAAATCCTTTACCGGTTAAATACGCAGAAAAAATGTCACCTCATTCAAAATGGGACATTATGAATCTTTCCTTCCACTTGCTCTCAATAAAGGTCTTGAACTTCAAGCGTTTTCGATGAAAATAATAGTCACGCGGTATTTCGGAGAGCTTGTTAAGTGTTTACTAGCTTATGAGGCTTCGTTCAACACTCGCTACACTCATCGAAGTTTAACTTGAGCTCTAACAAATCAAGGGAGGAAATGACGTTGACAAATCACTATCAAGAGGGGAGTGAAGGAAAATGCAGGGCCAGCGGCCGTGCATGATGTCGCAACGTTGCTGTTTTGTGATTGGTTGGGGTCCTTTTTTGGTAAGTATCCTCTCAGATTTTTGTTTACAGAGCTTAAGTTATACCGCGTCGACAATAACTCCATATAAAAATTTAGCGTATCGCTAAATGGGCGGCCAAACTTGGGGAGCGGCGAAGGTGTAAGCAATGATAATTATTTTGTCATAAGCAAATACTAATTTTGATGATCCGCTACCTCTACGACACGAGAGACGAACGCTCGCAATAATTAACACTTTTTTCCGCGATAAAATTTAATAAACACGCCATTATAATAATGTAAGTCTGATTTCACACAAGAATGACCAATGGGTCAAGGACGACTACGGCGATCTTCAGTTTGAATTCAAACGAACAAATTCACCTTCTTGTGTAATTCATCATTATATTTTTCTCATTTGGTTTGAAAAATTTCTTCAGCTCACAGAAACTCCACCTTTCGTAATATTTTTCGCAGTGAATACTCCTTTGATCCCCTGGAAAAATCCCAACATGAGAATTTTATCACTTTAGAGTTAAATTTAAAATTAACCCGAAATTTTGATAGCCATGATTCTCCCGCATTAATGTCTGGGATAATTCCATAAAACGCATAATTTAAAAAGCGATTTATCGATCTCCCCTTGGATTTAATAAATGATATATACAACGCCGAGCAAATAATATCTATATTTACAGATCATGCACAACTGAAGATGGTTAGTTTGCAGCCGAAATTCATGTACGGTTTATTCAACCGTGTAGCGACTACGTGATATACTGGCGTAAACCATGGGTAGTCTGTGGTTCGCTAGACTGATTAGTCGCAGAATAACTTACTGTTAGTCAAAATAAGAGAGCAGTCATGGATCGCAATCGTTTTGAAGGAAAAATAAATCTCTCAAGCGTTTCTTCCTACGGTATATATCTCTTTCATTGTCTTCGTAATCGCGTCTCCTATTATGTTCCATCGCGTGAATTCTCTCTCTGATATCATCAACGAATTGTTTTCGTTTTTTCCATTTTCAGTCCTATCAATTTACCGACGTCAAAGTAAAGCGACTTCATTTTTTTTATGCGCGATAAGGGCTAATAAGAGGGGTTTGGGGCAGAAGGGTCATTTGGAGCGGACATAAAGTTTGCTTTTGAATGGGCTAGACTTTGCACAAAAATTTACACTTTTCTACTTTTTGTTTTACAGATAAAGGCTAGAAAAGCATTTTCAAATTGAAATATATTCATATTGCATTTCACTATTCTTTTTGTCGATGATTATCTTATTTTATTCTCATGTTTTTTTAAATTTTCGTTATGGCCAAGGGCCTCAAAATATAGAAGCGGCCCGGGCCTCTCTGACCCTCTGAGAGGACCTTGGTGCAATTATCACAAAAAAAGATCGGTGTATCTGGCTGTATGCATGTATCGTCTTTATTGCAGGATACATTTTGTTAAAATGTGGTATTTATATTGTATATTTATGCAACTGCATCTACATAATATTCTGCATTTCGCTAGACTGAGATTTGAGAAGTTTACTGGAATAAAAGAAGGGAAACCAACGCGAACGTGTCTGTAAAAATTTTTACCGTCAACGTATTTGCTATTTTTTCATTATCTTTTTAGGGATTTTACAAAAAAAAGTTTTTCATTTATCAGGAAGGCGCTCCTTTTGTTTACAATGCAAATCCCGTGGCACGGAATGCGATTACTCGCTGTTATCCAGGAACGAATCTGCCTCGCTACAGGAAGTTCTACTGTACAAATATCTCTGAAAAGAAAGTGCGAAGCGCAGGGAACCGTGCTCGTGCTGCGCCGCTGCCCTCCATAAACCATCATGTACACACCTGTGATTATACGTGTATACATATTTACATGCGAATGTACATTTGCCACTAGGCGCGAAAGGCGATTCAGGGGGGTCCCCAATCTTAAAATTAAAAAATGTTCATTTATGCACAAAAACACACGCCGAATACCGATTATTATTATATTCAAATCATAAAATTATCTAAATTTCAGCAATAATTCTAACGTAAGGGCCCTAACTCGAGGTTGAATCTAGGACACCATAATGGCTTAATCAATCTCTGTGCGTGAATGTACATACGTACACACACGTGATTTTTGCAGACTTCATATAATTCGTGGAACGATATCTGTAAACATCGCTTCTCGCGTCTATTTTACTTTTCCCGTCCCATGCTTTGACACGTATCAAAGAGAACCCTTTCATGGCGCCTACGCTGCCACCTCCGCATTATAACTCGGCTCCCCGCGTTTCTTTTTCGTATTGGGTTGCCCAAGTTGCTTTCTGCTTGTCTGGGAGAAACTCAGCACTAGCAAGCTTTCTCCTCTAAGGCAGGAAGAAACGGCCCCACGGAAGACGCTGCTAGCCTAAGAATTAACGACCCTCCTTCCAGGAAGCAACGAGGTAAATTTCCAACATTAAATATACACAATTTCCTTCGCCACGTACCGTTTTTACGCCAGTCCTATCATTAAGATTGGTTGGTGTCCGCGATTATTATTTTTTTGGCAATTTGTCTCGCCTACGTGGACTTATAGAGCGCACACTTGTAAAATTTTAGATCGTTTGGACGATAATAAATTTTTTAAACTTGATGAAACGGCACATTAAAAAATATATTTTTTCCCCTCAAGGATAGATATATATCTACACAATATTTGAAAAGAAAACTTTTCTCTACAGTCGATGCCATTAAATGATAAACGTTATCTGACAAATGTCTAAAATAATATTTTCTAACACGTTTACCGTCTCGAATTCATTAACATGATATTTAGGTAAACGTATGCAACTTACGAACCAACTAGCAATATAAAATACACGACACTCACCGAGGAAGTTGTCTAATTCTTACAGCTCTGATACGACCGAAAAATAAAGGTTTCTATCCTATACGCGAAGCGGAAGACCGAAAAGAGCGTTCCCAGGCCAAGATTCGCGTTCGAAAATGCGGTCTCCGAATTCGATTTTGATTCACGCTAAACTTCGATAAAAATAAAATGAATTTTCTCAGGGTAAATTCGGAAATACGCCTTATCGAAAAGAACCGAAATATTTCCGGACGGAGGTAAATTTAAGAAAGGAAGATAACGAATAGAGAATTTTTTCTTATTTCCCCGAATTTATCTCACTGCTACGCAAAAGAACGGAGCGTGATAGAAATTGAGATACAGCGAGGAAAAGCATATAATCAACAGGAAGAGTTTTGCGGCGGGGAAAACTCGACGGTTTCGGATAATAAGCTTAGTGCTTGGATGGCCTTGCTTTAAACCGATGAGAACGAAAAACTTTCCAAAGCGACCGGGCCTTTTGCCGAAGGAAAAATAAAAACTTCAACCAGATTACGTTCGAGATGGGATTAAGTTTTTTTTTTAACCGCACGTTCGAACGTTTTTCGGGAATTTTCCAAAATTCATTTCTGCGCGTCAGACGCCAAAAAACATAAACACGGCACGGAAGCGTCGACTTAGAAGGAAAAAAATTCGGATATTTACGCACCGAACGGAAATTATGAAAGAGAGAGGACATCTTGCTCGCTCGCCATTACAAATAGCTGCGGAATAATTAAACCGCTTACTTCCGTCAAAGTCCGGAAATACGGAGAATAAAAAAAATTCCGTAGAACGCTTATAGTGACGAGGCGTGGATGACGCCTTAAGATCTTTTAATGGAGCGGACGTTGACGTTCGAAAGACGGATGGCCGGCGAAAGGAGAAAAAAAAACATTATCGGGGGGAATGGAACGTTTATGAATGCGAACAACGATCACGATGGAGTAAATTTCGAACACGGGCGTGTTGTTTTTCGTCCGGTCAATTGTAAAAGTCGCACGAACGCTTTAAATCGTGGGTGAATAACCTTTTCCGTGACGCTAAACATCACCGTACGATGCGAAAGCAATCCGCATTAAAGATCTGAATTACGGATTGAATATTAAGAATTATAAGTGTGGCATTCTGTCGACGTTTTTGGATTTAATTGTCGGCGAACAAATCGTTTGTATATTTTATTAAGGAAAGGAACGAGTGAGTCGTTTTTTGTAAACCGATTACGAAATCCGCCGAAGAAGTCGTCGCTACGCGGAACTCCATAATAATAGGAATAATTATATACAACAAAAACAGCAATGGCTGATAACTTGGTGCTAATTTCACAAAAACAAAAACAAACTACCGGTTTGGTCGTAGAAACCGGTAGTGTATCATTACTAAATTACGAACAATTACTGTTTTATTTTATTTAGCATTCGATGATATCTGAATCAGTAACAGTTTGGGAACCGGAGTATTTAAGCCGTTCCATTGTTCATACGGTAGAGAAAATCATTCGTTCCTATATAATGTGCCGTATTTATTCCACTATAAGACAACCTCGAACGTAAGATGATTTCCCATCATAAAAGTTAATTTGATGAAAAGTAAAGTTATTTACTAAAAATATCGTTTTCCAAACTGATTTCCAATAAAAAATATCGGTACAACATACATTGTACAAACTTTCTCATATACTAATGCGTCGCTTAGTTATCTTTTGAAAAATATGAACTATGTAGAATCGTTATAAACATCAGCTTAAATAGCTATACGAAATTTGATGAAAATCTATGACCGATACTTTAATTACTGAGATTAACAAACTCCGGAGGGGCCCCAATATTCCGGGGCCCGGATGTCTCGCATCAGCCGCACCCCACCTTTAGCCGGCCCTGATAGTCTCCCTTAACAGACAGATCCGTCCTAAGCTGCGCCGTTTCGAAGTCCCTAAGCCCCTCGAAAGGATCCTAGATAGATTACTTACAATTAGACGTAATTAACAAATTACCTCACCAGCGAATAATACGCGATTTGCTTCACACTGAACGACCGCTTCCGTAAGATTGTTTGGGAAAGCCTTTGAACTTTGTCCGCTGATGCTGTGAAGTTGCTATCAGAAAGAATTCTTGATAGAGAAAGAGGCAGTTATCTACGAGCTATCTGGAAAATTCTATCTTTCAAAACAAATGATTTCGTTGACCTTCGTCCGATTCTCGGATCGTGTGGGGCACCCCTAAATGGCTCGGGGGTTCATTACACGCCGGAGGCATCCCAGGGTGTAGCGCGTAGGATCCTTGAGCATAGTAGGGCTTTTTTAGGCTAGAGAGCAGGGTAGAATGTAGGCGTCTTAGGGGAATGAGTATAATTGAGAGGGTAACAGAACAATATTACGAGAAATCCGGCCAATACCGCAAATAAATTAGAGTTACCGAGCGATGAAGGCGCTGACATCCGTGATGTCAATAGTGTTAACGTTTGGGATTTCGATAAAAATGGTGAAATAAAACGCGATCAGAAAGAAAATGCTATATCAACCAATTGGCGGAATAATAGCATGAAGAACGCATGTATTCCTAAAACGATTACGAATGGTAAGGCTGAGGTTTATCTGAGAAGCGATAGTGAGAAATTAAATGTCGTCGTATTGAACTGCCGCAGCATCCGTAAAAAAATTGCCGATTTTGAGCATATTATTCGTAGTCTAGAAGCCGATGTCGAGATCGGTACAGAGAGTTGGCTCACTGACGAGATTGCAAGTCAGGAGGTATTCCCTCAAGACTATAGAATTTTTAGAAAGGATCGTAGTATCCGGACGGGAGGTGGAGTATTTATAGCAGTCAGCAGGGCATACGAAAGTTTTCCACTGCCTGTTAATGACGCCGAAATAGAAAGTGTTTGGTGTGGAGTTAGAGGAAGCGATTACACTGTAGCAAATATATGCGCATTTTATAGGCCTTCCAATGCAAGTTTAGAAATTATTCATAATCTCGAGAAACAAGTAGCAACGCTAATATCGAAAAATAAAGAGAGGGCCATTATAATAGGAGGAGACTTCAACTTACCTTCAATAGACTGGAAACATAATTGCTTTGACCCCGGTGGTAGAGAACGTGAATCATGCGAAGTACTTATAGAAACCTTCGTGAAACACTCGTTGTGTCAGCTAGTAAGATGTCCCACGAGATCGAACAATATATTAGCTTTACTCGTAACGAACAACCCCGAGCGTATGAACAAGCTTTCCATAGAGGAAGGAATAAGCGATCATAATGCTGTGTACGTAGAATTTAAGCTAAAAGTGTAGAAACAGGTTCAGGCTAGAAGACGCGTATATGTATACGTACGCCAAAGGCGATTTCTCGAAATTTAGGTCTTTTTTACAGACACAATTCCCTAATTTCTGCGGGGCATCTATCGACGCTAGTACAGAGGAATTATGGTGCGTGTTCAGGGATATGATGCGAGAGGGTACGGATAATTTCATTCCACATAAACTTAAACGTGATGGTGCGGAACCAAGATGGTACAACCAGAAAGTTAGATGCGCTCTTTGACGGCAAAGAAAATTTCACGCTCGCTTAAATAATAATTTTTCGAAAGTCACAGAGGAACAGAGGTCAACGATACGGCATCAATACAGAGAGGCGCGGTCAAGAGCTAGAGTAACAATGCGAGAAGCATTTAATGATTACAAAAAGAAAGTTCTGCATAGTAATTTGAAAGAAAATCCGAAAGCATTTTGGTCGTACGTTAGAGAGGTTCATGGTAGAGGCCCCACCATAGCGTCATTGAGAACGGACGCAGGTGATTGGAAAATCGAAGTTAATCACAGCAAATGTTCCCTATTGAGTTTCTGGAAGAGTAAGAACAATGAATTAGACTCGGAGTACAGAATTGATAGATTGAATATCCAATCTGCAGAGTACGTTAAATATTTAGGAGTCACCATTTGTCGTGATCTATCGTGGAATATGCATATTCGAAGGATCGTAGGCGCAGCTAATAAGAAATTGGGCTTCGTGGGCAGAATAGTAAGAAGTAGCACAGAACAGGTACGAGAAACGTGTTATTTATCATTGGTCAGATCTCAGGTCGAATACGCTTCCAGCATATGGGATCCATACGGAGAGGGACAGATACTTGAGTTAGAAAGAATCCAACGCAGAGCAGCCAGATTCGTAAAGCAAAAATGTGAGCAAAAATTAAGCGTCACATCACTCTTAAAGGAGTTGAATTGGATATCGCTAGAGGATCGCAGAATTAGCGCTAGGTTAAGGCTTCAGCAGAAATTTAGGTCGGAAGTTCTCTTAGAGGAGGTCTCAGGAATATTAGAGGCACCTACGTACATGGGAAGGCACGATCACGAGAATAAAATACGTGAGATCGAATGTAGGACCGAGCGATATCAGAGCTCGTTTTTCCCATGGACCATACAGGGTCATAACAGGAGAGTGATTCCCACGAGGGACGTTATTAGGTAGGTTTTGGTGTGCTGCACCCCCTGCCACCCACCAGTCTGGTGAATTGCTGGGTATCATGTAGATGTAGATGGATATCAACGATTGATCCAACGTTTATTAAAATTCCGTTTTCAGACGAAAAATTTTCTGAAAGAACCACCCAGTTTTAAAACAATACTTTAATGAAAATCTATGCCTAAAAACTGACTTTTTCCGAGGTCACGAATAAGATAATGAATTGAATTGCTCAAAAACCTGTCTTAAACAAAGCAGACATAATTGCGTAAATAAGCCATTCTCGTACTCCCTCGTCGAAATAATCAAAATTATAATCAGTCCCATGATTGATGTAACAGGCAAGACATATTGTTTTACATCGTCAACTGTTTATCCCATAGAGACACACTCGTTCACAAATATCTCAATATTCGCCTCATTTTGACTCATTTTCCTCGATGTAGCGAAAAGTATTTTCTTAAACGTCTATTATTTTAATTATAAAGTGAAACTTCATAAGAGACGTGCTCGAATCGCAAGTTTTCTTTTAGATAAAGGTTTCTCAGCCTTTTCATTGTGAAGAGCGCCAAGTCACTTCATAAAGTAAACATTACTAAGTCATAAATAACAACGTTCCAATTCCAAAGTCATTACTGTTTTCAATACAGTTATAAGGTTAATACAAAAAAACTATATTATTGAGTGCACGACTTCAGCATACCAGCAGAGCTGGGCAAACGCAGGAGTCCGGTCGCCATTGGCCACTGAAAATTGCGCAGTGGCGACATTTTTTGTTATATTTTAAAAGTCCATTCGAGGTACTAATTACATCGTATGTATAGCGTGCATGCAATATATACAGATTAAAATAAACCAGATTCAAAATCCCGACTGAAATCTACTCTCTCCACCTGAATTTTGGAAGCGCCACCTGCTAAATTTGGAGCATATTTTTCCAGGCCTGCTCGCGATCTTTGCATTGGATCAAGGGTCGGAAACCTTTCCAGGGCTATCCGCACTCGCTGTTGAATTCGGTGGCCCCCGCAGTGGAAGTAGCGATTTTTTCGAATTTCCGCATAATAGCCCTCACAGGAAGTTAGCTATGAAATTTTTATGGTATCATCATCGGCGTAGCCATCGCCCGAGCTGACGGAGACCACGCTTTATGGGGAACCCCTCAGGGATCGAGCGTGAAGCCCCGGAGAAAATCTAGCCTTTGGGTCCGACCAATCCTAACGACGCGATTGGGTTCTACGTTCGTTTAACCCATGTATAACAACTTTGTGCTTAATCTGTATGTATTTAATTAATGAACCTGAACTTAATCTAGAGCCAAGAGCCCCCAATCACAATTAATGCGACGCTACGTAAAAATCATATCCTGGGAGTAGACAACTCCCATTTTGGATTTAGGACTTCCCCAAAACATATCACAAACGTGACAAAACTCGGAAGGCACGAAGAAACGGAAAACATATAGGAATTCTCCGGGAAGTGAGCGTGCAGTCGGACAGATTTGCTCATTCCTAAATGCCTCGAGCGTAGTTGTGTTTGCGAGAACACGAGCGAGTCCAAATCGATAATTTAGCATTAGAATCCCGAAGTGAGACGGATTCTTGGCGAAATTCAACGCCTATCTCGCGTCGAGAATTACGCAAATGCGTATGATGACGTCGATGCAGGGTTAGCCACGTAGTTACGTGACGCTTAGGGTTGCCAGACGTCCTGTATATACAGGATTGTCCCGTATTTCAGTGTTTTCTGAAGTCATGTAAAAGTTCCGTCGGGACGCATAATTGTCCTGTATTTGATAGAATCAGTTGCCAAACATAAAAATCCCTCTTATAACAAATTAACAGTGTACGTTTCGGGTGACTAGCCATTCTTTCGATTTTCGAGGACCCATTCCGATACATGTTCCTCAATATTAGGCCAATTACTGCTGCCGACTCTCATGTCACATTTTGTCTTTGGCATCTTTATCATTACAGATTCGCGTAAGTATGATTAAAAACATTATTCTGATGTATCGATATGTAATATGTGATTTATATCTGCTGTATTTCATGACATTACATTTTATAATTGTTGACATGCATTGTAGTTTTTATGCTGATATTATATGACTATTAAACCTCGTTTATTGTTATTTTTACTGCAATTTTTAGAATGTAATTATTATACAATGTAATAAGTACTGGCAATAATTATACTGAAAATTAATATTTCGTTCGATGTCCTGTATTGTAAAAACTGAAATCTAGCAACCCTAGTGAAGCTTCATCCGGCGAAGTTCAAGAAATGAGGAGGATGAAGATAGAGGTAAAAGAGAACCAACTGGATGAAATTGCGCCGCCTACGGGAAAATAAGCATATAACGGTATCATCCACTCCGAGACCACCGATCGCTTTTTAAACTTGATGACGGCGCCCTAAAAACCATGGAAGGAACATGGCGGAGTGAACGAGAAAACGTTCGAACGGAATTAAATCGTAAAACGTTTTTAAAATAAGCGAAGAAGTCGTATTCCGAAAACGTCACACTTTCGTGGATTTTGAAGTTAATTTTTTATTTTAGTTTCTAATAGGATGCTAGCACAGTGGAACTTCTATTAGTCGAACCTCAATGATAACAAAGAAAACATTCGACTTATAGAAAATTCGTGAAAAAGATTTTGTCCTGTAAAATGAATTCACTTCGAGTTATGTAAAATTCGAGTTATAGACGTTCTACGTAAAGAAGTTTGACTGTATATGAAAATGTAACGTTTTATTCCCGACAACATTTGCCATGAGTAACGCATTTCACTAACTGTAAGAATAACTAGGCGAATCGTATAAAATCATATATTTTAATCAGGTTTTAATGCAAACTTCTTCTACGTTTTTCCAATAAACGCGCTTTTTGTACACCCGTTTTCAGTTAACAGTCATCGACGGCTGTGAGACGGTAGATGCCGGTCTTGTGAGGAAAAAATCATAAATTTTGATTTTGTAATACGCGCTTTCGTCTCTGTTGAAGTGTGGCCTATGGGTAAAAATCCTTGAATGGCCGATGCGGCGGACTAGATTATACGAGGACTGTTCTTTTTTTGGCTTCCAGCTTCGTAAAACGATTAAACCTGTTTTTAAAGGTTACTGACCGGGGTAGAAAAGCAAATAAAAGTTATTGTGTCGCTAAGAAAGCCGTTATGGCAATAACCTAATTCATGGGGGAAGACGCCGATACATGATGAATTTGAGAGGTAATTTCACGCACACCCTGTTAATCGCCGTTATGGTTATGTAAAGGTGATTAAAACAACTAATCGATAGCAAAAAAATACCATCGATTGCCGAAGAAAAGGATGCGTACACTTTTTTCAAACTGCAAAAGCGTCTTAAAGCTAGCGAGAAAAATAATCTACGTATTTATCAAAATCCGATTAGTAATCCAGAGGTAAGCTGGAACAAGTTTTTGACTCGAAATGATAGGCAATATGTAACTAGAACAATCAAACCGATGGAAAATTGTTAGTTAAGCTATGACGCATTGCACACCCTGCCACCCACGACTTCGCTGAATTGAAGGGTAACACGTAGACGTAGAATGCAGTTTTCGTCGCATCAGTACGAATTACTAACTCGACGGAACATATTGAAATGGTATGTTAATTCCTCTACCCAAAATTCCAAACTAATGATCATTTCCTTCTTTCGCTACTTTCCAGTACACGATTGCAATATTTAGAACTCGAATATACGATGCAACGTTTAAGATTTGTAATATCCAATTATTTAAACATACATAACAATCGATAGGTATTCTAGATATTACGTGTTCGAGAATATCAGGTAGTTGAAATGCTTCTTCTCGAATCCCTGAAAAATTCTTACAAACGCAGCACAATACTAAATGAGGATATAAAAGATATTCCCGGATTACTAGCAAACACATTTTCGTTTAGAGAGCAGGGAGTTCGCCACTGCAAGCTCACGAGGGGAAAGGGCGCGGTGTTGCCAGGTTGTATCTTCCGTATCCTCTCCCCCCGCTTCGATTGTCTGTAATCCTCCCTCAATGCGTGACTGCACTTTCCACTTAGTTTTCTTGTTAGTATCAGTCGAAATGACTTCGAAAATATTCTCATTCCAAACGAGACGGATATTTTAGTCGTTATCTTTATGAACTTTGACGCTACGAACAAAGAAATCCCGCTGATAAAAACCATTATATTTCATTATCTGAGACTCATAAACGTTGAAAATGAACCTCGCAATCTATTTCAGTGTCGTCAAGAATGACCTCTACTGTCTACGAGATGACAAGTTTCGAACCTTCGTCTCACGTACATCGAACGGAGGGAAAGAAACGGGCTTAATTCCAAGAAAGATTGTAAACGTGTCGTGTATTTTAAAAGCACAACACCATGAATAATGATGCTTAAACGATGCATATTCATTCGAAATGTAATTATTTGGATGATATCAAAGCCATATTTTGATAAGCCCGATAGCAGCGAAAACTCCAACGAAATTCACAGTTGCTATCGTCCATGTTTTTGATAGAACGAAACTCGTTCGAGTACCACTAGATTTTTATTGAGGTAACACGACTTAGGTTTTCGATCAGTAAGTCTACTTTGGCTTTACAGAATTTCCCCGCATACGCAGAGCTCGGGCGTAGGCAGTGTTGCTGGGCGGAGGGGAGACGAAGCTGAGGGCAGGAGGTTTACGAGGCGTGGGCCATTATTTGTATGGTGGGGTTAACAGCGGTCGAAACGGGGTGGGGGAAGGGAAAACTGCGTCGTTAGGACCGTGTTGTGCCTTCGGTGGCACCAAGAGATTTCCCTTTAATTCTTTCGAATACGGCGAGTCCGTGCTACGAATAGGAGATAACGTCACTGAAAACAACGACATATAACGTACATATTTGTGTACAGAGAAGCCTATTATTTCATGGACATTACGATAAAATTAGGACTTACGTTCCTGGGGGATATTTTGCGACGTGTTTGTACCCCAAAATAATACGTGATAATACAATACTATATACGAAATACTATGTTAAAAATATGTTAATGAAATAAAATAATCAAAATTAATAAGTATAAAAACAAGTTGAACATACTGCATACTGAAGTCTTAGGTGGTGAATGGATACATTTTGTGATCCCATATAGGGAGACAAAATGAAATTAGCCACAAAATGAAACGAAATTACATAAATAATAGTAAGCATGAAATAAAAAACACGGCTAAATGGATTTGAAATTGTAGTAACGTTTTACACATTGCAATTGGAATTCCTTGAATTTTGCCCTTGGCTCTTCACAGACGGCGCATATACGAAGCGACGCAACTTACATATGTATAACGAAAGAGGTTCCTTAATTCATCGACGACGCATAGGCGAAATGACCTAGTAGAGTGACTTTTAGAGAGAACACTCTACGTAATACTACCTCTAATCAAATTATTTTAAAATACGAGCAAAGAAGTCGAAAACGATAAATATAACAATGATCCGTATCAACAAACTTTATTAATGATGGATTTTTCCTAGAAAAAAGATAACCATGAAAGCATAATGAAATGATGACCAATATCGACTGAAGTAGCAATCGGCATAAATAACCGTCATCGTAAACTGGTGACATAAACGTGGTTTATTTCATCACCAGATAGACAGATGAGTAAATTCCATGGAATTCGTCAACTTAAGATTGTGACTGGCGAATTGTTTAATTGTAGCAGGTGAGGGGTGGTTCACTCAATACGTTGAGATTAGATCCCAATTCTACAAACATCGGAAAGGTGTGTTTGGTGTTTGGAAAGTAGATAAAAATATTCCTTCCTGTTATAAGATTGTGGTCAATGTTGATGTGTACCGAAGAAGTGAGAACCGAAATATTTCCGTGTCTTGGACGCGATATTGCGAAGGAAGCGAGCACGTAATGGCGTCTGAGTCGACCGAACGACTTTTCACGAAAATGATCATAAATATGAATGATTTTTTTGAGGTCGCAACTGAATCTCTACAAGACATTTGCATCGTCGGAGTTTTTAGAGGAAGATAATGGCACATGCCAGTAGAAGTGACAGGGCAATCAAGCAACATCAAAATAACGAGTTTGCGCAAGGAAACAGCGATGACGCAAGGAAACAGCGACGATATTAGGCCGCCTTTAACGAATGAATACATTATTCAAAGGGATAAATTATTTGCTAACGCCACGTTTTCATCTTGTTAAGAAGCGCATGTTTCACAAGAGGTTCGAATTAAGAAATATTTCGAATTAACACATTTAGTAAAAAGTTTATTTGGTCGAAATAAACCCTATTTCTAGCGCTACCCCTTACTACCAATCCAGGAGAGGTCCTTTCTATAATTAGAATCGTAGATCGGAGGTTCAACACTGAATAAGGCTGCTTTGTCGCCGAAATGCGCATCTGGTTTCTCCGACTGTTTCGTGGCTATCGGGGTTATCGCTATCAATTGCATTCCTGACATCGATATTTCATTTACGGAAGTTCGTAGGCTGCGTAGTTTCAATTGAAAGACGCTACTAGTACTGCGTAGTTGTGTATCTCGAAAGCTCTGATACGCTAAATCATGCGTGAGATGGTTTTTTCCCCCAACTTAACAACATAATAACTGGTTGGATAAAAATAAATAGGAAAGAATACATCCATAGCGGTATATTTCTTCCGGTGTAAAAAATTGCAGGGACTCGGTGTGGTTCATGATTTTATGTAGTAGCAAATGCATCGCAGTAAGAAGTGAAAGGCTGAGGTGAGAAAGAATTGGATGGGATTTAATTAAAAGACGGTAGAGAATACTCTCACATTAATGGATATGATTCAAGAGATTAACAGCATAATTATTTCCAAAACGTAAAAAACCACGAGGAAAAATTATATAAACTTCTCTTCAACCTGGAAAGTTATAGGTTAAAATGTAGATGCAAAATAGGGCTGCCAGACGTTGCCAAGCATAAAAATCCCTCTTATAACAAATTAACAGTGTACGTTTCGGGTGACTAGCCATTCTTTCGATTTTCGATAACCCATTCCGATACGTTTCTCAATATTAGGCAAATTACTGCTGCCGACTCTCATGTCACATTTTGTCTTTGGCAACTTTATCATTAGATTCGTGTAAGTATAATTAAAAACATTATTCTGATGTATCGATATGTAATATGTGATTTATATTTGCTGTATTTCATGACATTACATTTTATAATTGTTGGCATGCATTGTAGTTTTTATGTTGATATTATATGACTATTAAACCTCGTTTATTTTGATTTTTACTGAAATTTTTAGAATGTAATTATTATACAATATAATAAGTACTGGCAATTATATTGAAAATTAATATTTCGTTCGATGTCCTGTATTGGAAAAACTGAAATCTGGCAACCCTATGTAAAACTATGAATGAAACATCAATCTATTTCAGACCGAGTCCCACTTTGGAAAAACACCTTGCAGCTCAAAGACTTCGCAGGTCACTGTTCGACTCTCCTACCCCAAAGAATTGGTGGTAGTGGAGGATGTGTCATTTGTGGCTGAAGTATTTATCTTCTCATTTGCAGACATGCCTGCGTTCATTGTGTTCCTTCTTTGGGATTTCCTCTCAAGGACGGCCTAGCAACCCAAACTTTACCTGCTGTTGGGGTTTTTCAGGTATATTCGTCTCGGATGAAAAGTATTTGTCAGAAGGACGCTTCGGTCAGATTCACTAGAGCAGCGTTTCTCAACCTTTTTGGTAATGCAGCCCACCTGAGCTACAGGAAATTTTCCTCGACTCATTTATATATCAGTCTCCTGCATATAATCAGGATAAAATTCTATAGTATTGACTAAAATTAGTGGATTATTTAAAATTACATAAAACAATTTATTAGAAATTTTATAAGATATTTAGTTTGGTTTTTAAAAAATATTTAGTTTTCGCTATACTTTTCTGACAGTTTTTAAGTAGTGTCAACCTATCTTAAATGTAATCAAAATAAACTCCTTTTCCAGCCCACAAGCTGAGAAACATTGCACTAGAGAATTATCGAGCTCGTTTTAAGGCAGAGAATAAATTCAAGAATAAGCGCATAAACATCAAAAATAGAATATAGTACCTTCGGTGACGGCTGTATTATACCCGAATTGCGCGTCTGGTTTTTCATAATCTTGTTGAGGCTACTGGATATAACTGAGATGATAAGTACTTTTTCAAACTATATATATATATATAAGATTACTCTTGAACTAATTTAAAGAATTTCGAACGTTTGGTAATATGCTATATACATCACGTTATATTCGATTCCAATTTTACCCCATCACTCCGTTTCGCATCACTGAAATAATTATTAAATGAGTATGGTGACCCACTATGTTATATAAACATTCCGATAACCATAAATCCGACAGGGGCTGTCTATATTTTCGGTAAAGCGGATCTTTCAGGTTTCAAAACTAACAAAGTAGACGAAATGAGTGCGTTTAATCAATTTTGCGAGTAACAGCAGAGTCGATTATTCTTGGATGGAAGTTTCGCACATCATTCGCGAGGGGCTATCCATCTTTGTTCTCACTGAAGCCATTCGTGATCGCAAGGACCGTCGGTGGAGGAAACCGAAGCTTCGTGACTTACACTTGCAATTAGAAACAAAGATGCCATCACGCGCGCGTAAAATCCCTCACGGCCTTAAGCATATTTATGGAGATAACGGAAATGAGCGTTTAAAATACAATAATAGTTTCAAGAAAGGCAAAATAATTTATTAATTAATAATAATTTATTGAGACTCATAGTCCATTAGAACCTGGAGTTACGATTGTGAGCGTAATGTTAGATCAGAGCGTAGGAGAAAATACGTCGAAACGGTCGTTAGAACCGAGAAATATTACAGATCTTTTTTCCTTCGTTAAACACTCGTTGTGTCAGCTAGTAAGATGTCCCACGAGATCGAACAATATATTAGCTTTACTCGTAACGAACAACCCCGAGCGTATGAACAAGCTTTCCATAGAGGAAGGAATAAGCGATCATAATGCTGTGTACGTAGAATTTAAGCTAAAAGTGTAGAAACAGGTTCAGGCTAGAAGACGCGTATATGTATACGTACGCCAAAGGCGATTTCTCGAAATTTAGGTCTTTTTTACAGACGCAATTCCCTAATTTCTGCGGGGCATCTATCGACGCTAGTACAGAGGAATTATGGTGCGTGTTCAGGGATATGATGCGAGAGGGTACGGATAATTTCATTCCACATAAACTTAAACGTGATGGTGCGGAACCAAGATGGTACAACCAGAAAGTTAGATGCGCTCTTTGACGGCAAAGAAAATTTCACTCTCGCTTAAATAATAATTCTTCGAAAGTCAAGAGGAACAGAGGTCAACGATACGGCATCAATACAGAGAGGCGCGGTCAAGAGCTAGAGTAACAATGCGAGAAGCATTTAATGATTACAAAAAGAAAGTTCTGCATAGTAATTTGAATGAAAATCCGAAAGCATTTTGGTCGTACGTTAGAGAGGTTCATGGTAGAGGCCCCACCATAGCGTCATTGAGAACGGAGGCAGGTGATGTAGTACATGATAGCGCGGAAAAAGCGAACTTGTTAAGTGAACACTTTCCGAAAGCGTTTACTTCAGTGAGCAACGAATTTGAGGAACCAGCTTTGAATGATGAGGGAAATTCGATGGAAGATGTGATATTCTCTGAAACAGGTATCGCGCACCAGCTAGAGTCGATTAAGTAAAATAAGTCTCCCGGGCCGGAGGGTATACCCGCGCGTGTGTTGAAAGAGTTAGCCTCGGTAATCGCACCCTACTTGAAAATAATATTCGAAAAATCCGTTGCACATGGTACCGTTCCAAAAGACTGGAAGCTAGCATACGTAACGCCCATCCACAAAGGCGGTGATAAAGAGAACCCCGAAAATTATAGACTGATTTCCTTGACGTCATTATCGTGTAAGATTCTAGAACATATAATCGTTAGCTCTGTTCTGCGTTATTTAGATGGTCGTTCTTCGTTAAGCAGAAACCAACACGGGTTTCGGAAAGGTAGGTCATGCGAAACGCAGCTCGCCCTCTTCGTAAACGATTTGTTGCAATGCGGAGAGAAAAACACTCAGGTTGATGCCATTTTCATTGATTTTAAAAAGCGTTTGACAAAGTACCCCATAATAAATTAATAGGAAAACTAGGAAAGTACGGCGTACACCCTAATATCGTCAGTTGGGTAAAAGACTTCCTCTCCAACAGAAAACAGATAGTAGTTATTGGTGGGAAATCTTCCTACCCGGTAAAAGTCGCATCAGGTGTTCCACAGGGAAGTGTCATAGGCCCACTACTATTCCTGATATATATAAAGAAGACACCGTTTTATATAAGGAGATAACGAGTCAGGATGACCATAAATCGCTCCAGGAAGATTTAAACGCCCTTTCAGCATGGTGTCATGATTGGAAAATCGAAGTTAATCACAGCAAATGTTCCCTATTGAGTTTCTGGAAGAGTAAGAACAATGAATTAGACTCGGAGTACAGAATTGATAGGTTGAATTACCATTCTGCAGAGTACGTTAAATATTTAGGAGTCACCATTTGTCGTGATCTATCGTGGAATATGCATATTCGAAGGATCGTAGGCGCAGCTAATAAGAAATTGGGCTTCGTAGGCAGAATAGTAAGAAGTAGCACAGAACAGGTACGAGAAACGTGTTATTTATCATTGGTCAGATCTCAGGTCGAATACGCTTCCAGCATATGGGATCCGTACGGAGAGGGACAGATACTTGAGTTAGAAAGAATCCAACGCAGAGCAGCCAGATTCGTAAAGCAAAAATGTGAGCAAAAATTAAGCGTCACATCACTCTTGAAGGAGTTGAATTGGATATCGCTAGAGGATCGCAGAATTAGCGCTAGGTTAAGGCTTCTGGAGAAATTTAGGTCGGAAGTTCTCTTAGAGGAGGTCTCAGGAATATTAGAGGCACCTACGTACATTGGCAGGCACGATCACGAGAATAAAATACGTGAGATCGACTGTAGGACCGAGCGATATCAGAGCTCGATTTTCCCAAGGACCATACGGGATCATAACAGGAGAGTGATTCCCACGAGGGACGTTATTAGGTAGGTTTTGGTGTGCTGCACCCCCTGCCACCCACCAGTATGGTGATTTGCAGGGTATCATGTAGATGTAGATAAGACAGACAACAGAGGCATTAGTTAGAGTTCATTTGGTGCAGTGACGCCCCCTACGAAATGCTTCTGGCGGATTGCAGGGTATTCATGTAAATGTAAAACTTTTAAGGAACTAGACGAGAAAGGAATTCGATGAGTAACAAAAAAATTGAAGAATAAAATAAATAAAAATAACTCCCGCGGAATCGAAACCCACTACTTGAGTATTGAAATGCAATGCGAAATCCATTACAACTTTTCATCTGTAGGTGATTCCCTGCAAAAATCACCTTTTCTTTCCATCATGGCTTATTAGCAAAGTTGTGATTTATGCACCGATTATTCCCCGATAGGTGATCCTAGATCCACCACAATAGGGTGGCCAAATACCATGGGCCAAGGGACTCGAACTTTTCGTAATATAGAAAAAATAAAGATTTTTGAGCATTTTTTAAAATCCTAATTTATTCATGACTTTCAAGCTGACCATTATTTTTGGACTTAGTAAATTAAAAAGTCTTACCTTGTCACTATATTCCTGATAATGGATTAATAACAGCAACTTGGTAGGTTTTACAATAGGTTTCAATTTTAATTGAACACACGTATTTGTTGGGCAATTGATAATTTTCTGCCTTGGGCCCTTCCGCTCCTAGTTAGCGTTAGCGTTAGAGATAGACGCAGAGTCTATCTCTCATATAGACGGCTATCTTGAAAGTTTGGCTTCTCCAAGTCGAAGAACCCCAGAGATATTCCCCAAACAGTTTGACGGAGGGACAGAAAAACAGAATAATCGATTTTTTTCAGAAAAAAGAATTTCGGCCCTACGTGAGCGAAGTTCCACATTTTCAGGACTAAAAACTGACGACGGTGAAAGTCTGAGCGACTCTTTTATTACGGCCAATATATTCGATCGCTACTTCGAAAAGTGTTTCGCCATCGACAGTGGCAACTTCATTGACTTTCCTACGCCTATAGATTCTAAAATGAGCGAAATGGAAATATCTGAAAACCGTATTGCGAAACTGCTAAAGCAGGTTCATGAAAGAAAATCGCCTGGGCTGGAAACCATGCCTGCATTCGTTATAAAAGCGTTGACGGATGGACTATCTTCCTATCCAAAAATCGTATTCACAAAATCGCTAAATGAGAGAGTAGTTCCTTTAACTATGGAATACAACTCACGTTACACCGGTGCACCAGAAGAGGAGTAAATTAAGAGTATAAAACCGTCTACCGATATCACTGACATCCATTTTTTCTAAGGTTTTTGAGTACGATATCGGTAGCTCAATAATGCTATTCCTTGAGGGCAAAGATACTCTGAAAAGGAACCAATATGGATTTCGGAGGCGATACTAAGTTAGCTCTACTAACCCACGATATTGCGAAAGCAGTACACGACGGAGTAAGAGGAAACGCAGTATTTTGGAATTTTAGGGAAGCCTTTAGATATTGTTACCCACTCGAGAATATTACAATAATTAAAAGGATGCTCAATTTAAGCCCTCATCCTCTCACAGAGCAGTTCTAGACGAAGTTCTATCAGACATTATCAAAGTGACTTCCGGAGTGCCGCAGGGAAGCGTAACTGGGCCACTGTTTGTATACATAAATGATTTGAGAGAAAATATTAACTGTAAAATCAGACTATGCACGGACGATACCCTTGTGTCTAGAGAACTTAATTCTGGAAACGACTTGATATTTCAAGGTGTCTTTCACGCTATTGCGATGCGGTGGAAGGACTGGCAACTTGACTTCAACATAGATAAATGTGCCTCTTTGAATTAACGCATTCAAAAATTTCATTCTTTACCCTTATAATAGTAATGTCTTACTTGAGCTCTGACAAACCAGGGAAGCACTGCAAACCATGAACAAGAAGGGACCGATGAAAAGCTGTCGTACATGATGTGGTAACGTTGCTGCTCCATTATTGCTTGGGGTACTTTTTAATCTAATTTTTCTTGGATTTCAAAGCTCAAGTTAGACATAGCCTGCTATAGACGATTATAGACGTTATAATTCTTTATACAAAAGTAAGTCGACTATGTATCATTAGTAAATTCCACAAAATTGAGCCTGAACTCATTAATGAGACTATATTTCTTATTTTCCAAACACCAACATCACCTCAGCAGGTTATCTATCTCATTGAAATATACGCTTGAAGTAAATGGGATCCTTTTTATTTCGGTTACACGTCAAAACGGCGAATCAATAATGGCGAAAGTCAAAACGGCCCCTGCAACAAACCTTGGCTGATTACAAGGTAGAAATCGTAAAAAAGTCTACCAAGTTCACAAATTTGAGTTTGAATTAGTCTAACGCAGAGCAGCTTGATAAGTAAAGCAAATAATGGACGAAATTAAAGAACTTTAATTGGGTGTCTCTCAAGAAAAAAAATGCCGTGGCCACACTTGTAAAGTTTTGGACAATATTAATATATGCGCCTTAAAATAATTCTTAGAGCACAAATTTAGATATTAATCTGAAATTAATAGTCAATATGCATACCTTTGCTGGTTAAAGAAGCTTATGAAACGGGAATTCGTCCACACTCATCTTCTCCACAGCCAATCGGAGCGCAGGTTCAAGATGTTAAGTCCTTCAGTTTGTTGCTGTAGTTACCTTTCAGAAATTGAAGTACCTACACTAAATGTCCGTTCACACACCACTGTTGTCATAAAGACAGTTAATACTAAAAGAGCTACTCGTGCCGGATCTTTTTAACTGTTGGAATGTATGAAAATACCGCACCAGAACTTTTCAGCTGTTGCACTACTGCCTTAAAAATGACGCTTCATATGTTCATCTAGACGAAGTTCCATTAGTTAACATCTAATATTTGCCCAGACCAGGGAAGTCACAGAGGGATAAGACGATAAACGAGCTTGATATTCTTTAAGATGTTGACTATTAATATCTGAATAACGTTCTGACACAAATCTAAAGCTTTTGAAAAAACTGCTTGTTCCAATATCTCAAGTTCAGCAGACACTTTGTAAACACCCCATTACTTTCTTTCCTGTCATTTTGAATTGTCGATGGTTGCAATCGAAGTACATTGGAAAGGGAAGGAAACATTGTCAAATCATTTTCTTCTTTCACATGTAAACATATGTCTGTCATCGTGTTCTGAAATTTCTCTATATGTAAGCAGTATCAACTATGGTTAAGTCTGACTGATTAAGCTGATGGTTTACTGAACTGAACTTTGGTAGAAATTCTTTGACGAATAAAATACAAGAACACACAGCACTGTCTTGCAATTGTTGAACAAGATCCATATCCGTCTGTTGCAAATCAGTCAACACTTTGTCGCAAAATTGCATTATAGTCGAGGAGCACGTTATGCTTCTCGTCGTTGGTGTCACATCTAAAATTATTTTTTATGATACTCAGTGTATTAATAGTAATTATGGTTTTTTCAACAACTACCTCAATATCTTCCATAGTTTGAACCCAGCTTTCCTGATGAGCAAAATAATGCAACCTAAAAATCTCTCACTCGGTATCAAAGCTGCCCCATCTGCAGTGACACTTCACATGCTTTAGATGAAATTCTTGACGAATATAAATGGGATTTTACAGCTTCGTAAACATTTCTTGAGATCGGGCGTCCTTTAAGGGAAAACAAACAAAAATTTCTCAACAAGTTTGCCTTTTCTATGTAAATAAAATGAGAACATATGATTATTTTTGTGACATAATTACTTTAATCGAGAGACAAACTAAAAAATAAGAGGTGTTATTTGAAATTTCATTACCTATATATTTTCTAAGTTCTTTAACTCTGCGATTGGTTTCCATTTCCATTCTTCGGTCAAAATATTACATTGCTATGATAGAATTGCCTTTTGGATGTCTTGCTACTTAAGCATTTTCCTTAGAGAATCAAGAATCCTTTGTGGCGGCAAGTTTTGCTGTCTTCTATTAAAATTAATTTAAAGAAATGTATTCGATATAAACTTCTGAAAATGAATTAAAATATATGAGTATGGCATATTAAATTAATAAATTATGCTACAATAAGTTGATTGCAAAATTTTACTTACCAATACATTTTCATTTGGGCGGTGTCACTATTATCATAAGAATAATGTTGGTTTTAATATGACAAACGTACTTGCTACTATACGCAATATACTCAATAAAACGCGATATAAAATTAGAAAACTAGGCACTCATCGCAAAACGGCCAACTCCATACCTTCTAGAGCACATTATTACAAATAACTTTCCTGTGGCATTTCTTCTAATTTCCCGAGTAAAAAATCAGTCGTTTTTTGGAAAGACCACGCTTTGTATTAGCGCCTCAAGTAATACTGGATGCGTTGCTCTTTTGTTGCAATTAGTGCAGGCTTTCTCCCTTGTCAACAAATTCAAATTGTGTATTTTTACTTTCTCCATACGTAGTAATGGGAAAGTATTGTATTCATGAAAAAAATCGACTTCGAGATTTCAACGGAAATACATGTTTTGAGGTTCCTAGAACACGTTTAAACTATTTTCGGAATGATGTCTGTGTGTGTGTATGTTAGTGTGGGCGCTCTAACTCAAAAAGAACGTGCCATATCGTTACCAAACTTCGTATCTAACACTCTTACATGAGAACAAAGAACTGATTAGTTTTTGGACAATAACGGATAAACGGAAGTCGAGGTTTATTCGAAACCCGATTCGGTTTTTGCGATATTTCTTGGTTAAAATATCATTTTTGTATTTGCAATTCTATACAAAAGTTATAGAGAATGTAATTTCCTACAACTTTCATTTGAACAATTTTCTATATGAGTTATTGTTTAGGAGTTATTTATAAATAACCGGTTTTTCGGTTTCCGTTAAATATCTCTTTAACAACATCGTTATTGGTAATCTTCGTAAGGACCAAAGTTGTAGAGAATAATATTTCTTCCAAGTTTTGTTTGAAACTAATTTTCGTAGAACCATCCATTTCGGATATATTTCGCTTTATCTTAATACCAGAGTACAGCGCCAACACCATGTAGCGGAGAATTCTGTAAACATTCAATATATACGTAATTTTCGGCAAGGACGTGTCTTCTTTTACGATACGAAATAATAATTTTGCCTCGTAATATTATTAATAATAATTTAAATATCTATACCCCAAATATGGAGAAAGTCATGTGTTGGCCACATCAGATTTTTTTCCGTTTCCGTCAAATATCTCCTTAAAAACGTCGTAATTGGTAATCTTCGTGAGGACCAAAGTTGTAGAAATAATATTTCTTCCAAGTTTTGTTTGAAAGAAATTTTCGTAGAACCATCCATTTCGGAGATATTTTGCTTTTTCTTAATTTTCAGTATACAGCGCCACAATCATGTAGCGGTGAATTCTGTACACATATTCCAAATATACCTAATTTACGGAAATAAGGAAGACTATTCTTTTACGATATGAAATAATAATGTTGCCTTATAATGCTATTCATAATAATTTAAATATCTATACCCCAAATATGGAGAAAGTCATGTGTTGGCAACGTCAGATTTTCCATTAAGTTTTCACTTTGACGTCAGAAATGCACGAGATAAATTTGAAACCCTTCCTTGTATTTATATAAATATTTCAACGGGATACCATAATATAGTTTAAACTTTCCCCAAATCATTTTCCGTTGGGAAAATATCCCTCTTTCAAAAAATTTCAACGCATATTTTCTCTTCTTGCCTGCCTTATTTGGCTTCTTTTTACGCCGCCGGTTCAACCTCGGTTCTGCGAATCATATGAATGGGTTCTTTGTTCACGTATCGTTCGATAGATTATCTCGGAAAGAAATCCCCGAGGGACTGTTTCCCATGGTGGAAGAGAAATATTCTCTCGTTATCGGCCAGGATATTTTATTTTCCGTAACGACCTGCAACGGCTTATGAAACGGGCAAGCTTAGCTCTGGCGTGCACTAAAAAAAATTGTGCTCGTGACTTGTGCGTGCTAAGAACGCGAGTGAGCTGGCAAACGTGTCTAGTCGGCGAAGTCCAATCGTAATGAATGCATAAAGGCTCCTCGCGTATACTAAACACACTTGTGTGACGTCACCCAAGAGTCCCCACTACTCACATTTCGCGAATGAGGCACGATTCCTTCTTCACGCGTAATAATCACCAGCTTCACGCACGGCTCTAAATTATTTTGGCAGCCTGGGAAATGATCACATCCTACGTTCCCTTAGCTCGAGAAAGGAATCTTAAGTACATGCTTTTGGCGAGTGTTAAGCCTGAAATAATAGCGAAAAGAAAATTAAAGATGTGTCATAGAGACGCTTGGCCATTTTATCACCTCCGTTGCTATCCAACATATTCCTCTCTGCAAATACATATTGATATATTGTCGGTAAAGCATTACCAAGATTATGCGGCCAGTTCGCCGGTATACTATACATTTACATCAATACCCTGCAAGCCGCCAGAAGCGTTTGGCAGGGGAAGGCTCGGATTAGTCCTTAAACGCTACTACATCTACGTACGTGACACCCTGGAAAATCGCGGAACCCGGTGCAATTCGAAAATTTTTATTGGTAAACTTTAATGAAGAAAGCAACTTATTATTCTTCCACGATGAAAGGAAAACCTGCGGCCCCTGAGAGAATTTTACGCAGCACGCAAAGCTACGGTGAAAAATCGATCCGTAAAATTAAACTCACACGATCATATTCTTTGGTAAAATTATGATAATCAAACGTTTCATTTTGAAATATTAACCATCAAATCCTAATTTAGAATTGATTTTCACTTGTATGGTATAACTCATAATCTCAAGGTAACTTCTTACATATTTAAACTCTAATCCTACCCGCCAAAGCATTGGCAACTTCCAAAGAATTCGCCACCATACTACTATATGCTGTCTGCCATGTTGAAAAGGTGGCACACACTTGCACTACGAGTGTCCGGTGTATATCGATATTTCAGATTAAAATAATGTATTTCACAGGCGCAATAAAAATTTTACGGAGAGAGTGAGACCCTCCCAACAATTCATCAGACAGGTGTGTGGCCCGGGGGTCTTTTATGACGAGCGAATTCACGAGTGACAATGAGTAGTACAAATTATACCCGCAGCGAGATTATAAATCTCTATCTTCATGTTGGAAGGTTAAAATTCCTCCAAATTAACGTACTCTTGAATATGCACAATCTGGCTATTTTAAAAGAACAATATGAACGCATTTTTTTAAATTTGAGAAATCAGCCAGCAGGTTTCTCTACCTTTGTGGATCGAAGCGAGGGAATCAATGCTTCGAAGCACATGATTCTTTTCTTTCCGTTTAAATATGAAAGTCGCCGTTTCGCATCAGCTATAAATTCTGCCAACGAATACGATTTTTAAAAGTTTTAATTTTTATAAACTAAGTAGAAAATTCCTGGAACAATGCTACAGAGAGAGAGAGAGTCAACCAACGTCAACCTGCGTGTTCATTGTGAGGAGAACAAAACAACAATACTTTCTCAATATACTTCGTATATGAGAAAGTAAAAATCGGTACAACATACATTGTACAAACTTTCTCATATGCTAATGCGTCGTTTAGTTATCTTTAGAAAAATATGAACTATGTAGAATTATTATAAACATCAACTTAAATAATTATACGAAATTTGATGAAAATCGTAGGAGCCGTTTTTGAGAAAATCAAATTGTTGTTAAAAATGCGTAGAATAAACTTCGCTTAATTATTGAGCAATGCCAACCATTTCGTCAAATAATCTGATCAGTATGATAAAATGCCTAGGTACGAAATTTCATTCATTTCCGCTCTACCGTTTAGGCTCTAGTTCCAGTAACAGACAGACAGACGGCATTGAGAAAACCACTTTTTCGGATTCAGCGACACCTTAAACGTATATTTCCGTAAAAATCTCGCGGTCGAATTTTTTCGCGATAACAATACTTTCTCAATCTACTTCGTATATGAGAAAGTAAAAAAGTGCCGGTACGCCGTACCGGCACGTACCGTCGCAGAAAAAGCACTGGGTGTACCCGAGTCCGAAAAAGTGGTTTTCGTAATGCTATCTGTGGGTCTGTCTGTTCGCGGCTCTACAGCCTAAACGGTAGAGCAAAAATGAATGAAATCTCGAACTTAGGTATTCTATCATACATAATAGAAGCTATAAAGAAATGGTTGACATTGCTCAATAATTAAGGGAAGTTTATTCTAAGCAACTTTAACATCAATTTGATTTTCTCAAAATTGGCTCTAACGATTTTGATCAAATTTCGTACAGTTACTTGAGCTTACGTCTTCAATAATACTACATAGTTCATATTTCTCAAAAAATGATTATAAGGCTAGTTTATTCTAGGCAACTTGAACTACAATTTGATTTTCTTAAAAATTACTACAACTATTTTGATCAAATTTCGTAGAGTTACTTGAGATTGTCTTCAATAATACTACATAGCTCACATTTTTCAAAGAATGCATATAAGGCTAGTTTATTCTTGGGCAACTTTAATAACATTTGGATTTTCGAAAAACGATTTTCATCAAATTTCGTATAGTTACTTAAGTTGATGTTTATAATGATTCTACATAGTTCATATTTTTCAAAACATAACTAAACGATGCAGTAGTATAAGAGAAAGTTTGTACAATTTATGTTGTACCGGTTTTTAATTATTTTTTCGGCGTTCTGAAACCTTAGGGAGGGGTGTAATTACGCCTCTACCCGCATCTTCCCTTCCCCCTTTTGGATCCGCTCTTGGAACGGGAGTAAGGCGAGGGTGACGAGCTAGGGAAGGATGGAGGTTGAGAATGATAAATTAACCAAAATGACTGTTAGGAAAGAGGAAGTAGGGAAGGGGTAAAACCCATAGAGTTAGTATAATACACTAGAGACCACAGTGGCGCTAGTTTCTACGCGGTTAGCAGCCGACGGGCGTTGCAAATTGAAGATTCAATTGTTTCCAAATAGCAAGGCAAAAAGGACGGAAGTATTATGTGATTGATATGAGCGAATACCAAATGTACGCTAGAAATAACATCTCGCCCACCGAAAACTGTACTGAATCAACCCAGAGATCGAAGTATGGACATTTAAGATGGTAATCGAGCAGGAGTCGAGATTTTACCGGCAAATAAACAGCATTAGTCTCGAAATGTTTATGCCTACAAGCGTAACACCTGTCATTCAAAGAATTTCAAAGCGGTTTTCCCATGAATTAAAACCCCTCCTGGGATATAGAATATTTACTATATTAAATATTTTGATCGTTTATTTTTTGTGAAACAAGTTCTTAGTGCAATATTAGCAATATGATATCATTAATTGATTTCTCGAATCAAATAATTTTCAGAAAAATTGTGTGATGAATTCACTGAAAATTCTGCAGCAGATTTCCATGGTAGGGAGTCTTATTCAAACAATAATAAATGATAAAACTAAAATAAGCGGAAGGTCTGTACCTGAACATCAAACTAGGTGATCATTTACCATTAAGGAATGAAATTTAGATAACATATTATAGGATCGTAATACTTTAATAATTTTAATATATTACATAATTACAGGATGAACTCTTTGTATTCAGAAACAAGCAGTCAAAATGACTGACATCATAATAAAAAATAAAAATATTTTATCTCTCTCACACTAGCATATATCACAACCTAAGAACAGTACTTATAAAAAACATATTGCATTAATTACTTAATCTTTTCTCATATATAAAATCAGGCCTTTCATGAATAATAAAGTTGAAATACAATTATAAAAAGTCTTTCCTTACAAAAATACCAAACATGTTACTACAGTAATTGTACTGATTACATATTCTATACAATGGTGAATGTGCACAATAATTTGTTCTAATGTAATCAAGGCTGAATAATCTATTCGGTCTGAAAAAATAATTAGAAACAATAAACACATCTTAAACACCTTTTTTGCACTCTTTCCACTAAAGATACATATTTTTCCATATATGGCATCCATACTACTGATGCATATTGCAGATTTGATCTAACATAAACATAGAACAGCAACTTAAATGCTTTATCTGTATTAAAATTATTAGTACATCTATAAATGAAACACAAAGTCTTGGTAGCAGAAGAAACTATTTCCAAAATATGCTGTACAAAAGTCATTGCTGAATCAAATGTAACACCTAAATCTTTAATGCAAGTAACCTTTTTAAGCATTGCACCCCCATACTATAAGAATAATCAAAATGTTTCTTTTTTGTTGAAAAAGACATAACATAATATTTATCTAAATTAAAAATAATTTATTCTTTTCAGACCAATCCATTGAGATATTTCTAGCCAAATGCACACACTGCATCACTCTGCTACTAAGCAAACTATCCTGGCTAAAATTAGGCTAAGCATAAGATTCATACTCTCATGCTGGTTCATAAAACCCTTAACTTTTCCTGGTCTACTGGTTCTGGAAGAGTATGGCTTTTGTCAGTTTATTTCTAACATTCATTCCTTGCTGTCTAGATGAATGAACTCTACCTATATGATGCATTCTTACTTTCACATATTCTTGAATAATCATTTTAGATAATTTGAAAATATGATTTTCCGGAAATTCTGTTTCAAGCATGTGGGCTGCCAAGGATGGGAATGCTACATTACCTACACTTTCCAAAACCAGAATCTGCATAATTAGACCCAACTTCTTTATTGGAGGGGGTTTATCTTCATACCTGGCAAGAAATGACCTCAGAATTTTTTCTGATGTGTTGCAAATTTTAACCACTTCATGTGAAGGTACAATTAATCCTCCCCTTTGTTTTTGTAGTAATAATGAGCAGTTAGACACAATACCATCCTGAGCCTTACAAGCATAGCAACACACTGGACATTTCAGTTTTTTTATTACAGATCCTGCTACAAACCCAGAAATATATACAACTATTTCTGTTGAAACATCAGAAAGGCATATATCAGGTAAGAAATTAAAAAAAGACAAGGAGTCTTCTGTTGTGCTGATATCTTGCAGCCTAGAATTTGATACTAACAAAGTATCAGTTGTGTCATTAGAACCTAATTGTGTACATAGGACTGTTGTTGCATCCTGAGGTATACAGTTACCACTACAATTGACTTTAATGCTATTTTGAATTAAAAGTTTTCTATATGCAGATCTGAATTGTGTGCAAGATGGGTTATTGTTCCAGCCACCTCTGGCACGTACCAAACTGAAAAAAGTTTCTAAGTGATCCTGACTCATCTTATATGTTGATAGATACTGCATGTCTCCCTGGTGAACCAACTGCTCAAAGAGTTTAAGAAAGGACTTTATATTACACAAAAATCCTAAAACAGCAGTTTCTGTTAGTTTCAATTACTTTTCTACCAGTTGAATCACAAAGATTTATAAAAGAGCACTTTCAAAAAATGTCTTCCAGCATGGCATGTTAGATAACCTCATAACAGACTTATTGCCTTTTGCTAAAGGATTTTTCGAGTTCATAATGTCAAATTAACGATCGAAAAGGTAGCAGAACTTTGCAGTAGGTTCACTTCCAGTGAAACGAGTATAATTTAAATCATGCTCTAATACCATTAGAGCATCACCAACAGAGCTACTCAAAACCTGAGCAGCGAGTTTAACTTTCATTTTTTGATTGTACCAAAAAATGTGATTACCTCTCAATTTATTTGCAAGTCTCAGACCTTCCTTTTCCTGCAAATGATGTAACTCTACTATGTATTCCCAGTTGATCTTGTTTCCTTCCATGTCAGTCAACAGTTTTTTATCTCCCAAAAGATTTCTAATTAATTTTAGCATATGGCATGGGTGTAATATTACGCATACATCTTCCTTCTCATTAGAAGGATGAGGAAATCATCGCTTTTGGTTTGGAACATTGAAAATTGCTCCTAAAAGCTTAGCAACATTGAAGTTAGTTGCTGTACCATCAAATGTCAAAGACACCACTTTTAGTCCTAAATCATGTAGCATTTTAAGTGCCTCAGAAACAAGGTTCGCTTTTTCACATGCAGCCATACCATCCGTTAAAAAGTAACCAATAGGTACCTTCCATGAGGCATTTAGTGCCACAACCATAAGAAGTAATACTTTTTTTGCCATGGCCATGCTCTCCTCATTGAGTCCTAGTCCCATGTCCACATACCCCACAAACTGATTTCCATCCCACTCTACCATTTTCCGAATTGCCATTTCATCAAACATGAGACAAGCATATGTTATTCCTTCCTTCCTTACATTGAATAGCTCCTAAAGCTTCTGCTGTGAAGCCTGGGAGTCCTTCTACAGCCTTATTCCAACGTCGTATTGTTTCTGGATGGGGCAAATTAAAACCACAGCATTCTCTCACATACTGGTAAGCTCTAGGGGAATAAAAATTTAGAGTCAAAGCAAATGATCTAATGCTCTCATCATACTTGCCATTATTGGGCCTCTTAATAATGCTTCTTAAAATATCCGGAAAGTTATCCTTGATAAGCTCTTCATTACAAGCTGTAATAAGCCCTTCATTCCTTAAACATACCAACATCTCATTTAAGGTATTAATTTCTTTAGTTTTCCTGAAAAGTTTAGATTTCATGGAAGAAATCTGTTTCCTTTTCTCATCCAACATGGTTGTGTACCTTGAGTCAAGCTTGTCATATTTTCTTTTCCATTTGGTTGGACTACTCGGAAAACAGTAGGTGTGGTCACTGGAAGGAGTGGATTGACTTGTTCTAGGTAAATCATTGGAGGTTGAAGATTCACGAGCAGTGACCTCTTCACGGACTCTTACAGGTCTCGATTTCTTCATCTTTAGAAAATGAGACGTCATTTAATAAATGCAATTAGTATTTCAATTTGCAAAACTTCATAAGTAAATGATGGTGCTGAATAGTGATGGCACACAATAAAAGGTTCCAGATCCGAAAATTGATAAGTTACAGGGAGAATATCAGAGGAATTATGATGATAAAGCTGTCACAACTTATAGCCTCAGTATTTAATTTTAAATTATTCACATTACCTTTTGAAGATGAGGAGGAAAATTAAAAATTGAGGGCACAGCATTTCTTTTCAGACGCCTTCTTGCTCTCTCTCCTGCTTCAAAATCATCATCTGTAAAATGTTGGGAACACACATAATGGTGTTGTGTAGGTTTCCAATCCTTCCTTCGCATATTAACCATCCACCTCTTCAATAATTCCTCCATCACGGGAAAGCTATCGAAAATATTAATAACTCCGAATTTAATGTAGAAGAAAGTCAAGATATACCAAATACACATTTTCACAGTGATGTAGTTCCATTAATATTATTATTCTAATGATTTTGCGGCTAGTTTCAAGGTTTAGTTGAATTAAGAGTAGGTGTAGTTTTTTAAGTACGTAAACTATTACCAAGTACGTTTACAAAGATACTGTTTACAGGATACTTTCATTTACATGAATTAAAGCATCACTAGTATGTCTTACCTGATACTTAATCCAAGAAACACTATTTAAAAAATAGCATGATTGTGTAACGTACAACTAAACACAGGTAATATTTTCGTAATATTAAGTTACTTACCGATGATATGAAACATCACTACCTTTCTTGAATCTAATCATGCAACCATACGCAACACACGACGTAGGCATTTTGAACAGATCTTTCAAATACACAAGGTTGTTGTAACAGAATACACCTTCTACCGGCTCTGCTAGGCGCGTTCTCACGTGTTCTTGCCTTGCTAAGTCATGGCGGCGGAGCGTTCAATTTTGCGCGCGACTTCAGCGTCACTGTGGCCTCTAGTGTATTATACTAACTCTATGGTAAAACCGAAGACACCACACCGCAAAGTCACACAATGACAATTATATACATGGCGTTTTGAGAATTTCGAAGAAAGGAGAACAGTTTTAGAAAAAAATACTCAGTGATAAGAGAACCACTCGTATCAAAATTAATAATTTCAAATCGATCTAAAACATCGAGTATGTATAGCCTTCAGTTTCAAGATGCATTGAAGAACTGTTATGAGCGTTTCTTTAAAGATTCTTCACGAGAAATCTTTAACAATTGCCACGAAAGTGTTCTCGGAAAAATTACGATGATGCAATTACACTGGACGAAAGAATCGTAAATACTGGATCGTAAAAGTAAACCTTACCACTCAAACTTGAGAAGATTCATAAATTTGTTTTGAAAAAAGTTGGAAGGTACGAGGAAAATAACCCTGGAAGATTTGAAGACGTTTCGAACGAAGCGTCAAAAAAACTAGTCCTAGAAGCAATAAATTCTTATTTTAGGGTTTATGTACCGCCATATAATGGAGGCGACGGAGTGGTTCGAGTGTTTGACTCACCACACCGCTGGACCGAGTTAGAATATGGTTGGTTTAGTTTCAACACAGGTTCGCCACACCCATTCGTGCGTTATGAGTAGGGTGTCCAGAGGCCGTGGGTGCAAAACCGGGACATTTCCTATTTTGAGGATGAAAAATCCGGGACAACCGGGACGTAACCGGGAAATTACCGGGACATAATCGGAACGTAACCTGGACAAATGCATTTTTAGTCATTTTCTGTATTTCGAGGTATTAAAATATTGTTTTAATGTATTTTTTGATTCTGTTACTCTATTAATAAGAAAATAGGATGTTTAAACTTTTTTCTGTTATAAAGTTTTGCAATTTTTATTTATACACTTAAAATTAAATACATAACATACTGTATTTTTCGCGTACGGAAATTTAAATCATGAACACATAAAGAGGTCAATTATCTAACAGATTGTTGAGAATGAGTGGTTACGACATAAAAAATATTAATTATTGATAAAAAGGGAACATACAAATTGCACATGAATTGTGATTTATAGCAGTGTTTCAACCATCGGTGCGCGAAACTTTGGTGAAAAGTTTAAGATAAATTTATTCTTATTTTGAGTCAATTGTTTAAAACGTTATGACTTTATTTTATTCTTCGATATATTTTAATAAAATTTCATTGAAGAAAACAAAAATTATATAGTTTGCTATATTTTACCGGTCCTTGGTTGAACGTTCACAACATTTACCGGTCCACGGCAGATTTTGAGAAACATTGATTTATAGAGTATTACCCTTTGAAACATCCAAATTGTTATCGCATACCATAATTACAAATTAAATAAGTTGTAATGTATAAATCGTATTAACATAAAAATATTGATCACTATTATAAACTCAAAATTACAAGAGATATTTGAATTTTAAGTCAATAAGCATGAAAAAGCACTATTATCACTAAACAAAAAATAATTTAAAGTTACATGAACGAATGAAATATCAAAAATTAAAATCTTTATTACACAATCAACAAAAAATCATATACTAGGTGCATATATGAACCATTATCACCTAAGAAAACATTCATCATTAAATGAAGAAGAATTAATTAATGAGTTATGAATTTTTAAAACAAAAAATTCCATTCATCAAATGATAATCTTAAAATTTAATTTTACATTTATAGTTGGCTGATCCTTGCGCAGCTTTTAATTTCTCTTAATTTTCTTTTATGGAATTCATACGATCTTCACAACTAAGATCTTTTAAATTAAAGACACATGAGTATTGCGTTAACTGTACTGATTTCTAATCTGTTCCGTTCATCAGCCCATTGAGTGTCTAATAAAGAAAAAATTCATTCGCAGCCTGCACTGTGACCGGGATTTGCAAACAGATATGAACAAATTCTAATGAATTCACTTTTTTGCTCGATTAATTCCATTTTCATAAAGATAGTCATCCACTTCTCGTTGCAATTCATCTTTTCCAATTTACATTTTTTTCAATTTCATTGCTAATCACTTCCTTCAAAAATACAAATTGTTGGTACATAATATTTTCCGTAAGTTTATTTCCATTTCTTTCAAGCGATACACAAGAATATGCAGCATCATCGTACTCTGGAATAAATTTTAAAGTCAACCAGTTCAAAAATGTATAAGTACTGCTTTAATGGTTCAGTCCAATTTTGTAAATACTCCCTTGCTGTTGAATAAAATTCGATGACTTCGTTGCTAAATTTATTTGTTTCCTCATCTTTACATAGTTGCAATATTTCTTTAGTTTTAATAGGCAAAAATTTATCAGATATTCTACTAGCAATCATTCCAATTGTTTCTTCTACAATGTTTTTACCTCTATAATAGTGATGTTTGTTTTCTCAATCTTTAATATCCGGTCATTCATGAATTGCAAGAAGTACGGTACACAAATATGCTTCTCCCAAAGCATTAATTAAAAAAATCAAAAGGAAAATATGAGCCTTTTCATCAGACGTAAAATAATATTTGAAGCCTTCAAAAAATTTTAAAATTCGTTCAATTGCAGTACATAGTGTAACCAACGAGTTTTCAAATGAGATAGCAACTTACTATATTCTACATCAACAAAATCACAGAAATCCTTTATACGTTCCGTTCGAACAGTGAACGTGTGAAAATAAGAAAACACGCTATTAATTAATAAGAAAACGTATGCATTGGAAATCTCGATCATTGAAAACAAGTATGGAGAGTGTTCCTATAAACCGGGACAATTGGGCGTCCCGAAAAAAAATTTCGGGACACCGGGGCAGATGACTAAAATCCGGGATAAATCCCGGAAAACCGGGACGTATAGACACCCTAGTTATGAGGAGGACATGAAAGTTGGCATTCCTTACGTCTTTCAGGGACTTTATGACGCGTGACCTCTTCGTGCTTTTCGCAAAGAGTATGCACTCGGTTTTCCTTTTGCGTGCACGCGCGTATTTCCACGAAAGCGGAAAAGGCTGAAGGCCTACGTCAAACACGGAGTAGATAAGTCAGCGGTTCTCAAACTTGATGCACCTGCGACACACTCTTACGGCAGCCTATCTTATCGCGGCCCCTTATTAATGCAGCCGACTCCCTCAATCCCATCCATAGAGCAATAAATATAAAATAATTCATTCATTCATATCCTAAAGGCTAAGCCTTGTCGACGCAACCATTCGCTTCTCTCTTCTGCTACTCTCTTCAGCTTTTCATATCCATCACATCCCATTATCACCTTGATGTCCTCTAAATAAGTTTTCCTCTGTCTTCCTCTACTTTTCTTTCCTAAAATCTTGCCTTCAAAAATGTTTGAAATCAACTCATTATGCCTTATAACATGGCCAACAAATTTTACTTTCCTTCTTTCCATTTCTTTTAATAACTTCCTTTCCTCATTCACTTCCCTTAATACTTCTACATTTGATTTCCTTTCAGTCCAACTTGTTCTTGTCATTTTCCGCCATATCCACATTTTCACTGCTTTCAAACGGGCTTCCTCATGTTTTCTCAAAGTCCAACTTTCACTTCCATAAAGTAATACACTCCATACAAATGCTTTTGCAAAAACTTTCCTTATTTCAATATTAATGTGCGTACTTGGTAATACATTCTTCTTGTTTTGAAATGCTTGTTTTGCCAAGGCTATTCTTCTCTTTACTTCTTCAGTGCATCTGTTATCCTCAGTAATTACACTACCTAGATAAACGAACTGTTTTACCTGCTCAACTTTTTTATTATCTGTCCTTATATTCGTTTTTATTTCTTTGTTACTCTTACTTATAACCAACACCTTCGTTTTCTTTGCGTTTCTTAATTCCCAGTGTTTAAGTATTTCAAGCATCACTTTTAACTTTCTAGCCATATCTTTTTCCGAATCTGCTATTATGACAATATCATCAGCGAATCTAATACAATGTATTCTTTTCCCATTTATCTTTATTCCTTTTGTCTTTTCCTTCATGACTTCTATAGCTTCCTCAATAAACATATTAAATAGATACGGAGAGAGAGGACACCCTTGTCTTACTCCTTTTCTGATCCTTGCTTCTCTATCACTCCCATTAACATTTATTTTCGTACTTTGATTTCGATAAAGCTGGTAAATTAATCTTCTATCCTTCCAATCAATGCCCATTTTCTTCATGGATCTAAATAACAACTCCCAATTAACCGTATCGAAAGCTTTCTCTAAGTCAATGAATGTAGATGTAGATGTTCATTTCTAATCTTCTTTCCAATATCATACGTAAGGCCAAAATTGCTTCTCTAGTTCCTCTACCGGGTCTAAATCCAAATTGGTCTTCACCTAAGTGTTGCTCTATCTTTCCTTTTATCCTATTTTTTATTATATTTATGAGTAACTTTTAGGGACTTCATAAAGCGTTTGAAATCACCATCTCATTTTGTTCACAAAATACAATCAGTCTTTCTCTTCTCTCATTCATTTTTCCTAATCCGAAGTTTCCTACTATATTTTTATCTCTATGATGAGATCCCGCTACAGCATTAAAATCGCCCATTATTATAACATTTTCTTTATCCTTTGTTATTTTTAATAGCTCTTCTATCTCCTCATACATCATCTCTACTTCATCATCATCGTGGCTTGTTGTTGGGAAATAAACCTGTATTATTATTAAATCTGTCGGTATGCTTCTTATTTTTACCATTAACAATCTATCATTTACATGGTATGTGTTACATACATTTTTTGCCCATTTTGCATTTAACATGATTGCCACTCCATTCTTTCCACTCTTTACTCCTCCACTATAAATTATTCTAACATCATCGCTGTAAAAATCTCCATTTCCCTGCCATCTTGTCTCACATATACCCAAAATTTCCACTTCATTCTTCTTCATCTCATATTTTGCTTCTTCTAGCTTACCTGCCCTCAATAATGTTCTCACATTCCAAGTCCCAATTTTCATATTCTTCCTGGCACTGACGTTGTAGGGATTTCGCTTGATAACGACCTGGGAGGCCCTATTCCCTCCCCTGCCGGATCTTGGGTTCCGAAGCCCATGATCAGTAACCACCTCTTCTCTTACTCTTCTCATGGTTGCGATCTTCTAGGGATATCCATTAGGATCTCTAATAGAGTGGTTTCCCGTTGCCTTCCCTATCCTATGCCGTTGACCAGTTAATGGTTCATTCGTCTTTAGGAGTGGTTTCCCACTCCAAGGGCAGAAGGGTGCCCTAGCCCTCAGTCTGCTCCTCAGCCCTCCTAGGAGGCCTTTGGCAGATAGAGGGGGGACCACTTATTCCGGCAGTCACTCGGTCGTCATAGCCTCGTCTGCTGAAACGGGGTGCACCGTGGGTAGGTGAGGTTGACATTTGAACGGGAGAGGCTATAAGAGACGCTTCCCGAACCTTACACCCCTATAAAATAATATTAACAATAAAGACTGGGAATAAAAAGAGAAAATCAGGATTTTTATCAACATAAACAGTATCGTATAATTAAAATGAACGAAAAATTAAAATATTGAGACTTTTACATACGCAATCTTCCCACAGTATGAGAACCGCTGGGCTAACAAAGTACTCAAGAGTTAAGCCTTCGGTATTCAGGTAATTGGAAAGAATAGGAAAATGACACAGAGAGAGAATGTATTACAACATTAACTAATAACATTAAATACTGTCTCTCAAAAGTCTTCTAAAATATAGTACATCATCTACATCTACATAGTACCCTGCATGTCACCTTATTTGGTAGATGGCAGGGGGAGCGTGCACCGAGTGATTTATAATAGCAGTGGGGATGGCAAAATCGATAATAGGGTGCAACGTTGAGAATAAACTAATAATTCTTATTATAGCAAGTAGGTACGTACGAGTCCGCTTGAAGTCCAGGGTGCATGAATAAAATTTCAAAGCATAGAATTATCGATCTTTACATCACGTGATGATAAAGTATTGGAAAGAGATTGTACACAAATCAATAGTCAAACCGATATTAGAATACCCGACTAATTTATGAGACGAGTTAAATAGATAAAATTGAAAAAATCCTGAGGAAATCCGCGTATTAAGCGGGATAAGTCAAACGATGTGTCAAAATCTTCATTTGGAAATTATTAATAGCTGAGAAAACTTAAGAAAAAAACGGAAAATGTAAGTTTATCTGCAAATGAGCCATAATTAAGATGTCAATGACCCAAAAGACGAAACAACGAAATTTTCTTGCCAACGAACGTAAAACGTTACTCGTAGAACTCTTACAAATCATCTCCAAAACTTAGAATTATTTGAACATTTTACTTAGGTTGTTTATTCCTTGAGAACGAGTTTCTTACAATATCAGATGAAGACGAAGGAGTTGGGGTGACAATTTTAAGGGCGATGAAGGGTTCTCGTGAGATTTATGACCGTTTTACAACAGTGAAGGACTAAGTTGAACCTTGAAAGGTCTTAACTCTGGACTTCATGGTTGTCAGTTATTTTTAATGAGGATGTACACACGTCTATGTGGAAAGAAGACTTCCGAGGAGACTTTCAAGGCTGCTCCATAACTTCCCATCCTATACGACCTACTCCCATACTCTGGAAAAATGCCCTCAAATTCTCCCGAGCTAAATATATTCTCTCGCCCGTCCTTTACGAAACTCTCAGAACGCTTAAAATTCTACGCATATCGCTTCGGTTTTTGTGGCATTATCTTTTATACAAACATACCAAAGTCAGCTGCACTCTCGCACAATGCACTTACATCAGCCTACCGACGTGTATACTTTACCGTCAAAGAACGTTAGCAGAACGAGTAATGGTTATAAAAAACGGATTTTTTTATACATAACTTTTATATTATCCAGAATTTTATTCCTTCGCCCGTAGAATAATATAAATCACAATTTAAAAAAAAACCTATCGAAAATGGCTCGGGGGAAAATTTTTCGCTTTGCTAAAATAAATAGTAATGCTTCTCATTTTAATAGGCGATTTGTTTGTCAGGCAAGGAAGCAAGGAGCAACACTATATATATATATATACACATATATACACACACACACTAGAATAATAACCCGTCATATGACGGGTAAAATTAAGAATTATAACATACTGACTTGATTAATTAATAACAACACAATACAGGTTGCACAGCTAATCATGCTAGATTAAGCGTTAAAATCACAAAAATACGCACTTTTGCGTATTTTTAAAATTTTAAAGGGCAAGATACACTAAAAGGCCGCTACAAGAAAATAATTTAGAAAGTCGTTCGTCTTTTAGTTTTTGTTTGAAGTTTCTACGTTAATATTTAGGTATTTTAATGAGCAAAAGAAAAAATGTCTGCACCGTCAAAATCGTTTTTTCCCGTGCTTTTAAATGGCAATACGAAAGGATATCTGGAGTCGAACCAAGGACACTTTATGTAAAAGTAATAACATTTTCTAGTAGTTAATGTGGTCATCTAAGAACACACCAAATTTCATATCTCTAGCTGCTTCCAGTGCTGAGATATTGAAAGATTCTAAGAGCGTTATACACAGAAAGAAAGACAGAATTGGAAAACTATATGAGAGATATATATGGAAGTGCAGAAAAGTGGGGTTGGGAAATGTACGGGAAGGGGTCAATGAAAGGACAGTGCAAAGGGGGGTGGAAAGGTTAAGTCGAGGTATGGGGAAGAGGGGTGGTGATTATAGAAAGAAATAAAGTAAGCCGAGGGGAGTGAGTGGGGGAAGTGAGTTCGTTGACGAGGTGAAGTGTATTGTCATTATTGCAACTTCTCAAAAAGGTTTAATCTGGGGCCTTTGCTTTCGAAATAAGTGACCTCCGGGTTAAAGTTGGAGGAAGGGTTATTTTCAAGCAGGTGTTGGACAAAGTGAGATTTAAACGAGCCTTGTATGAAATATTTTTTTATTTTCAGTAGCCCCAGTGTAGAAATTTCTCCGTTTGTCCTTCACAGTCGTTGCGAGTTTGTAGACCCCACTTCTAAGTAGTGCATCATGCTTGTCTTTGTTGTTAGTTAAAATTTTCCCTAAATTAATGTGAGTGTAGAAGGCTGGACGTAATTTGCCTCTGAGGATAATTTTCGCGATTAACTGGGAAATGTGGTAGAAATAGGGTAATTTAAACCAACGGGGTTTGTTGTAGTCCTGCACGGGCCGATCCTTTGGAATCAATTACGGGTTCGGGCCTTAAAAATAACATAATTATTATTTCATTTTCCAGATCTGTTGCATCCATGTTGAACATCTCCTAATTTGCTATGTTTCTTCAGTGTTAATTTCGGCGAAAAAATGTTACAACAGGGGTATTTAAAATCTAGAAAACGTCCTTCGAATTCAGTTTTTTAATTTTTCTAGCACCTCGCTGCCCCCGCGGGCGACTCCAATCTTCCTAAAGGGCAATCGGTCGCCCGCGGGCGACGTATTGGGCACCCCTTGCATATAGGAACTGCGAAAAAGCGTAACCTTCGAAATACAAGGTCTCCACATACACACAAAGATAAGAGTTTTTGCTAATAAATTATCTACAACCAGCTCCCGCCCCTCTTTTGGGCAGGGAATAGGAAAATATATAAAGAGATTACTTACTTATTAACTGCTACTGGACACCGCCAAAATATCCCTTAATGCCTTCACTCGCAATTCTTTACTGAATCCCTGGCTACCGTTCCGCTGACTAGTACTTTAGTGATGGGGGTTTCCCATTAAATCCCGAAGCGTAAGGGCAGCCAACCTGCTCTTTTGAACTAATATTACCGATGGCTGCCATAATAGCCCATAATATAGACGGTGAGGCGTAAAGGTTGGCAAAACTTTACTTAAAGTGATATCCCCAGTTCCATCATAGGTCGTATCTAATTAACAAATACGTTTGGGTAAGAATTTACTTAGATTGTTTCTTTCGAGAATATGTTTACATAAACTCAAAGAGTATCCTCAACTGCCTGGGAATCCAGAAAATTCTCAAGTGGGAGAGACAAGGAGAGGTGGTATTCAATGGGAGCGATTGCGTCTATCGTCCCCTCAGAATTCTGTTGACCAGGTGTCTCAAACTTGCGGCCCGCATGAGGCCCGCGCGATGCATCTGTGCCGCGAAGCAATTTACTTTATACTACACGACCCGAACTCAAATCTATTTCTTGTCAAATATTTCACGCAAATATTTCTAAAGAATCTAAGAAGTGTATTAAATCATTCCAATTTATAACAGCACGGTTGAATTACTGAAGAATGTTTATCCCACTGCCAGCGAGTTTCTTGCGTATCAGGACTTAACGCTCGACGCCAAATCTGGCATTTTTGTAATGACTGCGTGTAAGACGCGTAATAGAGCGATTCCTCTCTTGTGGAAAGGGAGAGTGAATATAATACAAAGAATACGAAAAGGCTTGAAGACTGGGAAAGTAATGAATGCGGCCCGCACACCAATGTGTTTGAGACCCCTGCTGTAGACCAAAGAGCAGTGCTGCAGTCGTAAAAAAAGCAGAGGGTATACTGTATACTAAGGTAAAACTTTGAGGGTGAGTTCTTACCCAGTTTTTAGAGCAAATTACACGATGGTAATGTTGTTACGATGCCAGGAGAAAACATATGAGTGGTTTTTTTCAATCAGCCTGTATAATTTTTCATAAGGCGTGGATATACGCTATTTGTTCGACAAAGCAGAGGGTATACCGTTTTCACTCGAAAAAAGCAGAGGGTATACGGCGTATACCACCGTATACCCTCCACTACAGCACTGCCAACGAGTCTTCTATCAGTGAACTCTCACTCTACTAGGATATTTATTTGCTTAGAACGAACCTGCTGCACAAATTCGAGATATTTTGTACCGAATGCGTCTAAGGGCCTTTTCACACGGGACCACCATGGTCGCGCCACCAATATAGTCAAAGCCGTCACAGACGCCACCAAATTCGTCAGTTCCAAAATTGACGTTGAAGAGGCAGCTGCTGTGTTTTAGAAAAAGCAGTGACCCGTCTAGAGCCTAAACGGTAGAGCGAAAATGAATGAAATCTCGTACTTAGGCATTTTATCATTCAGAATAGAAGCTATGAAGAAATGGTTGACACTGCACAATAATTAAGGGCAGTTTATTCTAGGCAATTTAAACAATTTGATTTTCTCAAAAACGGCTCCAACAATTGTAATCAAATTTCGTGGTTACCGGAGTTTACGTATACAATAACACTACAGTTCATATTTCTAAAAAAAAACAATATATGGCTAGTTTATTCTTGGGAAACAAATAACAATTGGATTTTCTAAAAGAACGACACGATTTTCATTTAAATTCGAAGTTATTTAAGTTGACGTTTATAATAATTCTACATAGAACATATTATTCAAAAGATAACTCAACTACGCATTAGTATATGAGAAAGTTTGTACAACACATTTTACCAATTTTTTTTACTGAACGCTCCGTTGGTGGCTTCTTGTCTGAAAGCGCTGATGCCTTTACATGTATCTCGACAGATCGCGCCACCAAGTAGTGGGACATCACAAAGATATTCACGACTGATCCTACTGGCAGCGCGGCCAAGGTGGTGGCGCCACCACCGTGTGAAAAGGTGCATTTAAAGCAATGTTCCTTGTGGGCGCGCCACCGTGGTGGCCCCGTGTGAAAAGGTCCTAAGAGGGCATTTTGCTCATCACGTAAGACGAGGTTTAGGAGTTAATTTTTTCTAGTGTTCAGAAATATTGGGGGATAATTACCCCCCCCCCTCCCTGTATCCGCCCATGGATAGCAGGGGGTGCAATGAACCAAGGTTTATGTTAATCATCATTTGCAATAACGGCACTGGTTCAATTCAAGGAGTATTTCTTTCATAAATCTGATTAACATACAATCGAGTTTAGATTATATTTATTTTTCATTTTAAGATTTGTTAAAACCAAGCAACGAAATTGAGACGCTTCTACGATTAAATAAACAATATTAATTTTTGTCGAAAAAATAAATCGAGTCCATGATGAGTTAGCGTGAAATTTATAAAACTCGAACACAATTCTTTTTAGATTTTTTAAGGATGGGAAATTATCGTCGCATTTACGTGCCCTAGGCTTTCCGTGGTTTGGCGCGATTTTTTTCTTTGATTATAATTATAGTAACATAATAGTGGTAGATCATATTATTACACTATTAAAGCAAAATGATAATTAAAAATTCCTAACAATTAATTCTACGACGCGGTATAAAGTAATATTTAAACGGTAAATTGTTTAATAATATTTTTTGGTGTAATTTACAGGCAAAATTGAAATATTTCAGTTTTAATACCTAAAGGGGGTGTTCAAACAAAACATAGAGTAGGCAAATTGATATAAAAGTTTTTAAAAAGTCCGTTAATTTATTGATTATCCAATGCTTTTTTCTCTGTTTGTAAATCATAACTAATATTAATACTTGTGGAAGAGGAAAGGTAAATAAGACTATCGCGGGCAACTAGTTGTTGAAGGAAACCCAGTGAGCACTTAACAGGAGGGGAGCCGCTGGGGTGTCGGAGAGACACATTTGTAGACGTAGATGATGGAGCTTTCGGGATGAACCGTTCGTCAGCACAAGAGAGACACAAGTATAAATGTGCCTCTCCGACACCCCAGCGGCTCTCCTTCTGGTAAGTGCTCACTGGGTTTCCTTCAACACCTAGTTGACCTCGATATAACCAATATTAAGTTATAAGGCTAGAGGGTAGGGTAGAGTGTAGGCGTCATAGGGGAATGGGATTAATCGTGCGTCATTGAGAAAAATTTTATGAGAAACCGCACGGTGCCGCGAATAAAGAACCTGCAACTTATGAAAGAATTAGGAGCGAAAGTGGAATAGCCACCGTCAATGAACGTACAGTGGACCCCCGATCTATCGAACCTCGATGTAACGGATTCGGATATAACAGACAGACTTTCCAACTATTATTTTCTCCCAAATTTTCACGTGTCTGGAAAACTAAAATCTCGAAAAAGTATCCCGCTCGATACCTAAGAATAATTTCGTTTCAATTAAGAATACATGGGAAAATCAATTTTAATTTCACAAGCCATTTTTCTTATGGGCAACATAATTTATTTCATTTTTAATTATGTTCTGATATAAATATGCTCATATTTGCAAACTGCAAGCACCTTTTACTAGTAAAATGTAAAAATGAATACGTAATTCATACGCAGGGCCGGCGTGAGGCGTGCACTCGGTTCCTCCGAACAGGGCCCCGCGCAAGGTTAAAGTCTCCTGTATTGTGATTCATACAATTTTTTTATTACATATTAATAATTTTAAAAATTGTTTAATAACTGTTTTCATTTAAAAAATTGCAATTGTTCATTAAAAATCGTCATTTTTTTGTGCCACCGGGTATATATACATAGATAAATAGGCTCCGCTCACCATCGAACTAGGCCCCGCAAATAATCACGCCGGCCCTGTTCATACGATTCATATTTTTCGTAAATTAATCAGAAAGACTCCGCGCAATTATTGCATAATTTGTACATAGCAGAATAACATTATCTTTCATAACATGCAAATTTTAGCTATTTAAGCCAACATATACGCTTCTTTTGGATATGACGGATAGGCCTTCCCCCCTTTAGTTCGATATATCGAGGATCCATTGTATTAGCCATTTTAATTCGAACAGGACGAGAAATGTAACAGTTAAACGTGTTTCCCTCGAATCTGATAGTGCAGTGCATGATACTGTCCAAAGTAGTGACAGTATATCTTCTCAGGTTACGGAGTATCTCGTAGGAACTACTGAAAGTATTTCCTCGAAACAGAAAAACTACGTGCTACAAGAAAGATCAGGAGATATCTAAAGTAACAAATAGAATAAACATAATTGTAGTTAACTGTCGGAGTTAGCAAAAGAAAAGAGCGGAATTCTAGCACTTAATTCGGTAAATAAAAAGCAGATGTAATAATAGGTACTGAGAGTTGACTCAACGAGGACATCGACAGTCAAGAGGTGTTTCCAGGGCCGGCTTGATAGCGGTGCACCGGGCCCCGCACTCTTAAAAAGCATTTGTCGTACTTATAAAGTACACGCAGTTTTTAAAAAAACCTGAAAAAATACCTGTGTCATAGTGAGAGAGATTACTTTAATTATTAAAATTTACTGTTAAAATTTGTTGACACGTAAAAGGCCACGCCCACACACTTTGCACCGGAGATGGATAGATACAAGGGATCCTTCTTCCCTAAGACCAGCTCCGTAACTAGATATTTTAGCGCCCTCTCCCCCTTCAAGAAATTTTCTTTAGTTTATTTAGTTACTATTTGGAATTTTTGTGCCCCTTGCTTAGTTGCGTCCGGGGCAGATGCCCCGCCCTAGTTACGGCACTGCCTAAGACGATAAGAGAGCACAATAGGAAAATAATATGATAGGTCGGAGAAAATCTCCCCCTGCCACACACCAATTGCGGTGGATTTCAGGGTATTTATTCAGATAAGAGTATTTTACGCTCGGGAGAGCATTCGGACTCGGTAAAATTCTCTTCCACATAGGCGGAAAAGAAAATATTTAAAAAATATCGCTTATGAAAGGCTGTTTCGCTGCTGGCAATACTGTAAAAATAAAACAAAACATTCGTGACTTCAAACTCCACTGAAACCGGAGCTGCGAATGTAAAGATACGAGGAAAAGAAACTTCGATATTACCACGCCACATAAAACAAACTTTTGTGCCCATATGAGGAGTTAAAAGCACGATACTATGGATCATTCTATCGATAAAAAGGTAACCCAAATTTTGTGCCATTTCGCAGCCAGAAGGTAATCTTAGTCTTTTTTATACTAATTACCGCACGAAAGAAATATTATACTAACCAACAAGGATATATCTACTATAATATCAAAAGATCATTTTCCGCCGTTCTTTCTAAAAACGAAACTGAGGCGGCTTCACAGGGTATCGATGGCACCACCCTCACAAGGTCACCATATTCTGATATTTCTATGGGGCCAGACAAACCCAGCAACCGGATGTTAAGACCATTTAGGGGGACTTTCCACTTTCTCCCTTCGACAGCGCAGGAATTGTTTTCTCTGTCACCCCCATCCCTCCCTCCTCGCCATTTGTGCATGCTGGCTATATAGCACTCCTTGGCCTTACCATTCGATGCGAAGGGCCAGACGGGGTTTTAAGCATAAGGTTAGACAACAGAGCTGCTTCATTTTAGGTTCTATTTCTCCGTAGCTCCTTTCGTTTCCGGAAATTATCTTTCCTAGAAATTGTCTTAGCGTAAATATACAGCTCCATCTGTCTGGCCGATGGATCTCAATGTGGTCGGAATCGTAAGAGTAAGCCTACCCCTCGACTTTATACACACGACTTCCTCCTTTAAAACCTGTTTCAGTCGGCATGTCCTCGTTCAAAATACCGCAAGTACAGCATTGACAGACAAAGACGAATCTCTGCTTGCAGTACAGCCTACCGCTCGTTACAAGGAAAAAAATATCTTGGACAGGAGGGGGAGAGCAAGGATTGGTCGAGAGGAGTGGGATGGCGTACGTGAGTGGTGTCACATCCGCAGGGCGTTCTTCCTCTTTCTATCTGGCGGAGGCGGTGGATATCGGGTTGAATGGATGTCGTAGAAAGGTTCGAACTGGCAGTTGCCATGTTAAAAAAAAAAAGGTTTGGGGCAAGAGGGCGAGGTTATTGGAAAGAGAAGAGGTGGGTGGAGAGAGAAAGATGAGGTGGAAGTGTTATGGGGGCAAATGCGGGCCAAGAAAGAGGTCGTGTGCGTGCCCATGCACTACATCAGTAGTGCCCAAACTTTTCGGCCCGAGGGCCACATATTCCATTGCTGCACTCATCGCGGGCCACAAAGCTGAATTTCACTCTTCGCGGGCCACAAAGCTGAATTTCACTCTTCGCGGGCCACAAAGCTGAATTTCACTCTTCGCGGGCCACGATCAGTCGAAAACAGAGCTTAAGAATAACTTAAGGAAATTAAGGATTTAGTTCCAAGTCGAAATTACCTAATTGTTTTAAATGCATTTATCTGTTATGGGATTATAGAGGTAAACAAAATGTTTTTATAATTTTCTATTTTCCTTTTGTGACATTGTGCCCATTAATCGTTAAACTCATGGTGGGCCGGATGTGGCCCGCGGGCCGTAGTTTGGGCACCACTGCACTACTTCAAGGGACGCGATGAGAGAAAAAGTTGTGAAAACTGTGAAGATGTATTGCATCCTCCTTTCATAGGGTAGCAACACATACTGCATCAGAGATACGCTGTCAATACCACGATAGCTTTTTTTCCTTTTCAAGACAGGATATTTTATCATCAGACGTTATGTACAACCATCTTTGAATTCCTTTTCTTGCTATTCATCGAATTTGAGGTAGGTGGAAGTGCGCCAATTTTCTCGAATGTTTTAATGAAAACAATGCTTACATGAAATTGAGATGGCTTAAGCAATGCTTTTGAAGGAATTTGTTCCAGTCATACTGGAGCATGACATTTGATGGAACATGGAATTATACGGCAAGTCGTTTAGTGTTTGATAAAAGGGTTTTTCATCAGTTCCTAAAAATGTAATAAACTGACAAATATGTTAGTTACTGTCTGCCATGAGCCTGATACATACTTCAGGTATTCATTGACACCTTATGGAGCTAAGATATCCTGTTGCAATTAAGACATCATTGCCAATTTTATTTACTGATAAGGTAATTGAATAAGCAATTGAAGTTTTCATCGCATCTTGAAAACCAACTTTTCACTTTGAAATTTCTCCATTTCTTGCTTAGAATTTCTGCTCAATGAAATGGCTATAACTGGGAAATTAAGAGGCTATTTTAAGGATATACACTCTTTTATTACCCAATCAAGGCATCCTTGAGCATAAAAACTAGTACACCTATATTTGAATGTTAAATAAATTGCTATAATTTTCTAAATTTTGAACAGATAAGAATTAACCAACTGGAGAACTTCTTATACATATTTTTGGCATTAATAACATTTAGAAATTACACTGCAACAATTATTCAAAATAATTTCTAAATAGTGAAAAAATGAAACCCTCAATATTTAAAAGTATACAAAATTGCTCACTATATTACTTTAAAATATTAAGTCTTCTATACTAATTTACCACAAAAAATTCTAATCTGTTACAGAAAAATACAATTCTGTAAAATACACCATTGATTACATGGCTGAAATATAGCATGTGCACCATTATTTCTTACTTTAAAAATGCACAGATTGACAAATGTAATGATTTTTTTAGTTCCATTCATCTATTTGAAACAAATTTAAAAATCATATTTTCACATCAAGCTGACCTCTCCACCAAAATACTACTCAAAAATGAAAAACGGATGTACGTTCATTACACACTTCATCCTTTTAAGCAATTAATGCTAAAAGTACTAAATACTGCTTTGTGGCACAAAGAAAATTTGCCATTTTTTGTTGAGGAAAAGGAAATTTCATCAACAACTTGTAAAGTTTATTTAATATAAATTAATGCTAATCACTTATCTTGGAAAATCATACCCAGGAGGTAACCTTGTTGACAACACATCCACTAACAACATACATGTTAAAAAACTGCAGCAGGACAGGTGATGGAAGGATTGAGAAGAATGGCAGAAAGTTTTGGGATCTTTGATGAGACCTTTGCCTGTAAGCTTTTTTTTTAAAAGATAGATGCATTTGATTTAAAACTTAGTCAATTCTCTAGAATAAACTTCTCTAATAAAATAATTATTTTATTTATCTCAACAAAGGTTTTACAATTCTATTAAAATTTTTACTTAACGAACACGAGATTCTTAAGTTGCTTAAAAACTCTTCAGGAAAAATTAAAACTGTCCTGGTATCGGGCTAGGATGTACAGAGTTGCAACTCCTATTCCCATCCCCAAATTCTGCAACAACAGCGTTTGAAATGCCTTCTTGACACTTACTTTGCTTGCTTCCTCCGCAACTTCGTTCATCTCCGGGACCTGAAAAAATGATATAAAATTTTATCTGAACTGTCATCACATGTCATTCACTGGAGAGTGAGAGGGATTCATGGAAAGCACTACAATCTAGTTAGATGATAATTTACATTTCTTTTGATAATTTAAATTGGTGCTTGTTAAAAAAATTAAGTACTAACTGAAAACAATGATACATTGCTGAGTAAAAGCAATACTCGTTGAAACTCTATACACATCAAAGGACTCTGACTGACTGAGATAAATTCAAAACCCCTCTTCTAGATAGCAAATCACCAGTCACCATTCTATGCCTTTGTAGGCACATCTCTACTTCTTTATGCCTTCATGTCAAATCCACTCACTATGCCCAGGGTGCACCCAAAACCATCTACCACATGCTATTATGCACATTTTCTATGCAATACAACCTCAACCTGCCATATCTACAGAATCCTATTAAACAATAATTTTTTACCATTGATGCCCTCCTGAATAAGCCATCCCTAAAAAAATATACCAATAACCATTAAAAATTCTGTAAAAATGGCAACCAATTTACTATAGACATTAAATTACTTAAATACGAACACAAAATACATGAAATTACATTCTGGGACAATACTCCAAAATTTAACATTAAAATTACAAGAAAGCGAGACATACACAGTAATATGGAAAATTTTGCTATGCACCTTCTGTTTTTGAAATTATTAAACTGCAACATGAAAAAAATTGTATTTAGCATGTATTCACTGAAACAAGTACCACCATATAGCATTTCATCAACTGTAATAACGTACAGAGATTAGACAAAAAATAATGCAGAAATACCAGTTAAATCTGTAGACATGATATTCACTTGGATAAAACAGTCACCTTAGCAGAGGATGTGAAATTACATATGGGAAAGTGCAATGAAAAAGAAAATTTAAAGCCACGTGAGAATGAAAAAAAGTGCATTTTGAAAATTATAGGTAACAATACAATAAAACATTTGAATGAGTGTCTTAAGAAGCCTATTTCCAGCAATTTACTATGAAAGGATAACATCTTTTTATAATTCAGTAAAATTCTTTATTCCCTAACACTTATTAACAAACTTATTTTACTTTATGTTTATTGAATGGATTAATTCCTGTTATCAAGAACCTCTTGTCAACATACTTTTTCACATCTATATAGCAAACAATCTACATCAGTGGTTCTTAACCGTGGGTTGGGATAATTCAGAGCCACAGGGGTTCTCAGTAGGGCCACAAAGGATCATCAGCAGAAAACATTGCTGACAGTCAGTTTAACCTACAAATTATTGAAAAACTGCCCAACCTTTTTCAGCCATGATCATGCTTAACAACTGATACAAGCCACCCTTGCCTTTCAAAGCTTTTAGCAACTACCTATGTGTGGAAATGGATGGAGAAAAGTGGAAGTACCAGAGAAACTGATAAATTTCCCTCCTCACACCTGCTAACATGATTTTCATACAATAATTTTACCCTTTTCTTAAAAATGGGCATGACAGAGACCAAGAAAACTTGCGGTGCAGTAGCGATACAATAGCAGTGTCCACTAGCATGGACCTATTTACTGCTTTCTCTCCAGTCTATCTAATCTTTGCTCTATTATAAGGGTCACGAAGTCATTTTGGGGTCAGTTTAGGGTCGCAACAAAAGAAAAGGTTGGGAGTTGCTAATCTGCACATTTGATTTATACAGAGCTGATTTCAGGCATGGATAATTGCTGAGGGTGGCCCAGCTTTAATGGCCGGAAAGAATGCCAACATTAAAACCTCCAGTTATAAGTATGAAAAATAAGCAAGTATCTAAATAAAAATGCTTGAGTAAAATTAAAGGTAACAAAGCTTTACTTGTGGAGATGTTAACACTTATCTGTAAGAGTGGAAACGGAAAATTGTCTTTTGGGAATGGAACTAGCTACTTTCTATTCCTCTGGTTTTACTCAGGATAAATTACCATATCCTTCAACAAACTTTTAATCTGGTGCAGCATAGGGTCCCAGAGGATAAAACCACACCCATTTTAAGACAGTCAGGATGGATTAAGTAAGCTTATATTAAGGTGACCAACTTTTCAGGAAGCTGAGGGGGGGCATATTACACTGACGTGCATTTATTGATGGATCAGCCTTAGCTAGATAGACATAACAGATATCAGAGTTCGGTGAGGGTGTCCCTAAAATGGCTTAAATGACAACTCTGGATATAAATCAAGATTTTTTGAAAATCAGGACAAAAATTGGGACATTTAAAGCAAAAGGAAAGACCGTCCCTCCAAATTTGAAATGGTTGGTCACGCAAGCTTACATTCACCCATTTCCTCCACCCAGATTTTTCAAAGGATTAAAAGTTTCCAATTCATCTGCATTCACCAGAACAACACAAATCATAACATTATTTAATAGTTTACAATTTATATTGCTTCTTGACTTGTAGGAGAAAGGGGGATTGAGTTAAGTAGGGTATTGGAAACTCCCTGTATAAATCAACCCAACCAAATGCCTACAAACCAAAATTTTTGGCAAATGCTATAGTCGCTATGAGGCACAAATGTTAAAATAAAGTCTTTAGTTCAGGGGCAGGAACCTTTATCACATGATGGGCTACTTAAGTGGTGGCAAATCCTTCGGGAGCCACTTTGGAAGCTGACAATGCTTTGGTGACCCGGATTACAGTTTAAATCAAAGTTACTGAGAGATTATAAGGTATCATATAAGTGAAAATCAATTCCAAATAAGGTATTTAGGATTAATATTTCAGTATTAAATGATTTATTATCATTATTTGGATTAAAAAATGACTTTGTGTTAAATTTTACGAATCTCTTTTCCATCACTGCTTCTTGGGCCGCATAAAATGCTCTTGGGGACTGCATGTGACTTGTGGATCAGAGGTTCCCCACCCCTGCTTTAGTGGCTCACATATTTCTTCCATCTCCCAATTCCTCAAAAATCCATACAAGGAAGGTATGAGCACCATTGTATTGCATTCACATATTTGTGCTCTATCGGCAATTGCTATTCCAATGACATCTTGGCTAGATCAAAGATTGGGCTGCCCTAAACAGTTCACTCTTAAGAATTTCCACAAAAACTACAAGTGGCAAGTTTACTTTATCTATGAAATGCAAAAATTCCAATATTAGCACGTTTTTTAACGAATTTAATTCAGGATATGGGATAGATCATTTATGTTTTATATGCTCTGAATGTCAAAAATGTAATAAAATTATATTTTAGGACATCAGTCCATACAAAAAAGAAAATTTGTATTAGGCTGTCAATGCAAGAAAACCAAGGCAGAAAAAGAAGAAGCTTCTGTTAACAAAAAGGCAATTTATACAATATTTAAAGTCACTGAAAAATTTATCAAGAGATTGCTCAGTGTGAATAAGGATATTGCATCAAAATTGATATGACTGCCTAACAATGACTCCTTTAGCTTAAAGTCTTATAGTCTTAAAAAAACCTTCAGTTTTTGTACAACTACTCCAGTAAAACAAGAGCCACAAAATTCATAATAATGTCGTCGTGTACTTTCCTTATGATAGGGCAGTTGTTCCCAAACTGGGAGTTGCGAATGGTTTTCAGAGAAGTCACAAGATTTTCAGAGGGTAGTAAAGAAAATGTTTTTCTTTTTTATTTAAAATAATTTTTGCACTTATAAAATATATATTAATAATAATTAAAATTCATACTACATTTTATATTCAATTGTTGATGGATGGTATTACGGGGGTTGTGATAAGGCGGCTGCCTCAGGAGAGGGTATCATGAGGTTAAGAGAATCTTCATAAAAAAAAATGTAACTGGACAACTATGAGAGAATATGGAGTGCTTTTGATGAAATAAAGAAAAATACATAATCCACGGTCATTGAAACAAGAATTAAAAACTTCTTTTAAAGCTTAAGAGAATAAAATTAACTCCTTTGTCCTCCTAACCCAAAATCAAGCATTTCAACATTAATAAAGCACATAACCCAGAAACAATGTGTTGCAGTTACTGAAACAGAACTTATACTTTAAAAATTATTTACAATATACAGAAATAACATGTACAATCAACAACAAAATGTTACCAATTTTGATGGTGTAAAACGAAAATATTATATCTACAATGAAACTAATATGTACAGGACAAAAGTAATAAAACATTCCTTCTTGATAGCTACAGACCCTTTTTCTATTGACCACCACCAGTTGTTAAGCTATCTAAGTTACAATGCTGTTATTAGTAGATATAACTAAGTGATATGTAACAAAAATCAATACTAAAATAAATTCACCAAAGGAATGGCTCTATGTAAACTGGTACGAAGGGCAAAGCCATTTGCTCACTATTACAATGGCATCAAGTAACTAACTGAATGATAGGAGACACATTGCTGACTCTTGAGCATCAATGATATATCATACAACAACTTCCGTCTCTCTTCAAGTGTTTTAATATAGAAATTATATAACATAAAATCTTAACTGACTATAAAATCAACACTAAATATAGCTTTAATAAATTTTCTAAAGCAGCACTATAAAAACTTGCACCTTGACAATACAGGATGCTCATTGCAGATCATGGCTGGATGTGTCAACAGTTACAGTTTGCCTGGACTGCTGAGGTTATGTATTATGTACAAGTCAATATAAGGCACTCAAACACCTTTTTGACAGTTTATCTGTAGGACAAAACCTAAGAGGTAATGAACTGAGTTCTCTCTGGATTTATCCAAATATTTCTTCCAGCTACTCAAGCAAGCAGCATTGCATGTGCCTGGTGAGCTAGTACAGAGTTCAATGTTCAAACTCTGAATCTGATTTTCCTCATAAATGAGTAGATGACAATTATAGATGTCAGGTTGATTGTAAGATAGTCTGAGAAAGCTTTTGTAAATGGGTAAGTGAGCAATGTTTATAGAAGTTTTATTACTTCTCCAAACTTCAGCAAATGTTTCCGAGATTCAAGCTTGAGTGAAAGTCTGATTGTTCAAATAACAATGATAATTGAGGGAGGATGGTGAACTTACCAAATTTAGTAAGTAAAATACACAATGATTAGCATAAGGCATTCATTTTGTAATACTTTATTCCAAACCTGCAGGTATTTCAGAGACTGACCCTCCAGGTACAAATGCTTGAAGGCCTCAGCTGTAAATGACTAAAATGGAACTAATTTAATAGATGCAGTACTGGAATCAATAAAATTATACCTCATAAAACTTATAATACCTCGGATATTTTAATAAATCTGATTAAAATAATATGAGGCAAGATTACTAATAAAGACTATTAGTTAAGGACGATGAAATGTTTACTTGTTTATTCAGGCCTGAAAGTTCAACTAAAATTGCATGTAACGAATTTTGTGTACAATGGTGATGTCTGGATAGAAGAAATTATCTATATTCCATATGTAGTGCCCTGTGAAGTAAAAATCATTGAAAGGAAAAACTTAATTACAAATACATCAAAGAATGATATTAAAATGCAAAGTACACTATACACATCATCCTCGATACAGGAAAGCCACATCAAACAAGCATTCAAGTACATCCATATTATGAACACAGCAAGGAAATGCAAGAAAAACACAATTACCAATACAAGAAAGAAGTGACATATATCCATTAAATAAGCATTTTAAGTATGTGACATAGGGAAAAGACAAAAATGATGATACATATTCACAATAACACATATAAACCACTCGAAAAGCTGTACATACAGAATTTTAAAAACCGTTATGAGATGCATAGTTGCTCCTGATAATATTAGACTTGGCAGAAAAGACAGCCAGATTTATGCAGCCATCAAATGCAAATAAAAATAATATAAGGAATTCTAAGTTTTTTATTCAGCAAAAAATTAAAGGAAGTTTTGAATACACTAAGTTAATATTCGTCATTTAGCTACTTGGAAAATCCCATAAATTATCCCGATCCTTATAATTTTTAAAAAATAAACTTGTATTTTGCTTCACTATTATCAAAAATGCTAAAATATTTTTAAAATGATTTCAGAAACTCAACCAAATCTCATTTAATGGTCCCTAAATAATTAGCATAATATTATAATTAACGTACCCAAGTAAAAGATCATTTCCTTTGTCTCTCATCCTAGTAACATAAACATATCGGTCATCATTTAAGTAGGAAAAACAACATGCATAAAATCTAATAGTAAAACAGCATATTCATCAGATAGGATTTGATCTGATTTAGTTCTTGCCATATAGCCCTGAAATTAAGTAAAAAACAAAGATCATGTATTATCCATGAGAAATGTTTTATAACAGTCTTACAAAATCTGAAAATGCAATCAAATGACAACTTATGTGATACCAATCTTTTGATCTCAGTAAAACGTAAGTGCCCAAATTTTTAAAAAACAAAAATGAATTTTGCAATATTATTCAGAAATTAAGAAACCTAAGGAAAAAGGAAAACCAGTGCATGAATCTTTGGAATTTATCCATTAGTTAAAATCATATTCAGTGATACAGCATCAAATAATTTCATAATAACTTTTTAACACTTTTCAGCAAAAATTTCAAACAGCTCTTAAACATATGAAATCAACAGAATGGACAGTGATTGGCGATAGGCAGGAAAAACCTATGAGTATTAAATAGTCTCCATTACCATTGATGTCAGATGCATTCATAAAATAGTCAAATTCACATTAAATTGCAGTGAAATTACTTAAGAAATACTCACCACTCTCATGCCATCAAAGTGGGATGTTCTGCATTATTAATGGCTCTTGGAAAGGGTTTTAAACTCCAAAATTAATTGCCTCTCTGAGGTCTAAACTGAGTTGATAAACAATTGCATATTAAAAATAGATAAAAAGAGGACATAGGTCTTTAATTAGGTTGTTGACATCCTGCTAGCTTGGGATGGCAAAATTGCAAAGCAGTACTCCATACTGAAAGTAGAATAGACTCATGTTCTGACTCTCTTGGAGTAAAAAAATGCCTCACTTCAATGCTTGATAAGAGTGAAATATTATGGTAAATTTAAGAATAACATAACAGTTAGAAGATGCAATTGCTCCTCATAATACTCAATCATAATTAGTTATCATAAAAAGAGATACTTTAATAGTAAAAGAAAAACAGCAGCAATGATTTACTTCCAGTTGCCAATATTTTTACACAATTTTTAAAGTTTAAAATTTGAATCTCTTGATTGCAGGATATATATTAAAGTTGCACTTAGCTATCCAAGAGATAATTCATTTTTATGTAGTTTAAAATTAAAACCATTAAGTCACACTAGTTTTAATATTAAGAGCTGTCATTTTTAATGCAATCTCTTAAAAACTTAAATTAAAAATTTTGGGATCATGAGATTAGTTGTCGGAAACAAAAGCTTCATTTAAAAAACTATCAGCATGAATTTATACAAACCAATGGATGACTCAGTGAGACATAAAAAATACAATAAAATATTTGAAAATTTTATTTCAAGAGAAACAAACAAACTTTGTGACAAACTGATGTATTCCTAATTTTAAATGACAAATGATCATTATAAACGGTAAGTAAACGATGAAGGATGAAGAAATGATGTTGTTACATGGCTCTTGCTCATAAGCATAGCATTATACTGCAATCCACATGCATAATGGGAACTAATGGACATTCTAAATGATACCCCAAAAATCACAATGTTCCTAATACTGGCAATTTTCCCTTCCAATGATACGTAAACAAGAATCATCTTACAGATGCTACTTTAAAAGTGGAAATAACAACAATAACTCAGCAAACAACTGAAAACCTTTCATTATTTTTAATATTAATCATATGAATAGAGATGAAAGTGAGGGCCAAAATCCCCTTTCTTCCAGGAATACTCTGCATCAACCCATTACTCTCCTCCTATTTCTGCAATTTTCATTTTGCATTTGGAAACCAATTCACTTCAAAAAATAAATTCTTGTGAGGGAACTCACCCTTTCTCTCATTTCTACCCAAACTCTCTTATTCAATATCAATATCTGCAATGAATTGGTGGTTCCATTCCATAACTATTAAAACATATCATAAATTCACATACTAATGGAACACGACAAAGAGATCATCAAAGGCAGTGGTGAATAATTACATTTTGAGTAAGGAAATCACAATGTGAACAGCGGTATGAAAGATAAAAATTTGCTTCTCTGTTCATTATTTGTTTGGAATATACAGCAAAAATCAACACATGTAGTAATTACTTAGGTAATCATATTATAGTGATGTGCCACACATTACCTCGCTGTGCCAACAGTAACACTTATCATCCAGCAAAACCCGTAATTACAGCATCTTCTAAATTCATATAAATTGTATTGTATATAAATGTATACATAGATTATAAAGGTTAATATTACCTGCACATTCCAGGTATAATGACCCAAAACTAGAAAAACCCTGAATCCAACCACCTCCAAATTCTGAACTTTTCAGATTATGAGTCCCTAACTGCACTACAGAAATTATAATTAATGATAATTTATCCCAACTAAACAAAACAATTACAAAGTCATGTGTCTACAAAAAAGTTAAACATGATTCATATTTAAGGGATTTAGGCAGCAGCATACCGGACATCCCCGCAATCTCCCCATGGCGTGTGGGCATGGCTCAAATTTCTTTTGTGAGAGCTTTAAATTTTCTTCCAGAACTTCAGATTTGTTTTGGCAGGGGGGGGCTACACATATTCCACTATGCCACTTTCTTTAAGATATGCATCACTGACAGAGTGCATAAAAAACTTAGGGACTTAATATCCTCAATCTTTCTCTAAAAAAAATAATTGTTTCCACTATACAGGTGGTTCTTGACTTTCATATGTTCGACTTTCGTACAACTCGCACTTTCGTACAACTCACACTTACGTACATTATACAATCTCACCCCTAAACCGCCTTTCGTATGCCAAATTTGGACTTTCGTACGTCAGCAAAATGACGAAGGAATATTTCGAGTTACCGCGTGGTGGTGCTGTCTGCCAGCTAACGGTTTCAGCCGCATCGCCATCTTTGTCTGTACAGCAGTTTTTATTTCTGCAATTATTTAAATATTGTATTGTATTTTGCCCTATCTCTATTATAAAATCGTAATGGTCATCATCATGGTCATGCATAACACTCTAATTTTGTGAATAACGCGATTAGAAATAAACTTAGAAGCCTGAAATTTCTCAGGATTTCAGTGTTAATGAATCTTTACGTTATGACTAAAAATATTTCAAAATAGGTCATGGGTTTTACTCAAGACGATGAATGTTGTTTCTCATAAGGTAACATGTAAAAATCACCTTTTTGGTTTGAAGGCTTTCATTCTTTTACTCTTTAAAATATCTTAAAATTAAGTTATCGATGCAAAATTTGTGCTAAAACATGCCAAAATGAGTGAGGATTCTTATTCTTACTGTAGAATACTCTATCTCATTCGAATTCGCTCATATTTTGAATTTATACTCGAGTTTTGGTAATTTTTTTAACATTTCAATAATAAGATTCCATGGTTACCGGTATTGTTGCCCTCGATAATTTCCGTGCATATGCACATAAATAAAGGCTTAAAGATCGAAAATAAGATTAAAACTTGCTTCAAATGACAGAAGATATGAATTTATGAATGAAGCGGCGAATCTTTAGCCTCAATCCGTAGCTCATTGGACTTATGCCGATCGATTGTGTGTTCAATTGTGAAGGAAAAGAACAAAATTAAAGAACATGTGTGAAATGCTGGAAATATATCGTCGACAATAGTGTCTAAAAGGTCCCTGCTCAAAAAACTAAACATTTATACTATAATTAAAGATTTTATAATATTTTTTGGCTCTCTGGGAACGGAATCCCCATTATAGCATGTAAGTCTATTGTTTGACTTTCGTACACGTTTTCAGGAATACATTATGTACGAAAGTAGGGGACTGCCTGCGCAATGAATTTGATTCTTAAAATAATGATTACATGAAAATTTAAACCATAAAAAGAAAAAAATTACTTCATGCTAGTAAAGCATTTGACTAGATTGCTGGAGGAAAAAGAATATCTTTCTCTCATGAACCACAGGAGGTAACAGAGGAAGATGTTAAGGAGTAGGAATTTTTCTATTGCAGTTTGATATTTAAAAAACATCAGCATTCAACAATCCCTTCCTTTTTAGCAGAGAAAGTTGCTCCTACTTCCATTATTTTTGAATGAAAATTAATACCATTTAATGTGAGAGCACCCAGTATTTAAGAGCCAATACAGCTCACAAAAAGCACCAAAAATATTTTTGTTAAATCAGTTTTACTAATTTCTATCGAAAGACCTACTGACTCAAAACTTTATTAAATTTCATAAGTGATACCTATCTAAGAGTTTCACACGGATTTTGGTTACTCTGATAGCAGATAAATAGCACTTTAATATACACATCTTTATATTAAATTCTTAAGGAACATTACAAAGACCATGCAGATTTTAACAAATATTTCAGTTTATTTAAAGGACCTTGAAAGATGAACAATATCATGATATTTTCCTGCTAATGTCAAAGTTTAGGAGGTTATATTACTAAGTTTTATGATGCTTCCCTTAATGGATAAATTACTTTTTAAATATGTGACAAGAAAGAGGTTTTTTCATGTCATTTTACATTGTGGATTAAATAGCGTCTGAATAGAATAGTTCAAGATGTAATTCCTCCACCCTGGAGAGGAGGAATTGACATTTTCTCATAAATACTGATAATCAGTGTTAAATCCAAGGAGAGGCCTGAGGGGGATTTTCCCCCCTCCGGAGGAGTAAAACTCCCCCCTGGGGAAAATTATTTAAATTTTATTTAATATTAAGAAACGAAGTTCAAAAATATAATGGGTCAGGAAACTGCAAGACTACATGAAAATTGCCAACGAGGGACCCAATGAGTTGCTAACTACATTAATAGATGAAGTTATCGACACACACGCTAAGAAACATCAAAGGTGACTCACGTTAATTTAAAGCTTTTACTTATTAAATCATACAATCAATATTGTGATTTATACTATATTAGATACATGTGAATTTATAATTTGTTTGATATTCACGTATTACGCATTCCAAAGACTTCTAGTGGTTATGAAGCTGTTGAAATGTCATGTAAGGTTTATATTTATATAATACCTGATACAATGTGATTTGAATTTAGTGTGATTTTTATAACTACAATTAAATATATGTCGTTCAAACTTCAATCTAATGTTTATTTTTAAAATACCCCCAAAGTTCGCATTTTCCCCCTCGGTCAACAATGTCTGGATTCGACACTGCTGATAATGAAGGTAAATCTAGCATGTTACCATGGGATACACACACATCTATATCCTATGGTAATGGTATATATAAGAATCAGTAAGGTTTCATAGCTAAAAAATTTTTTTTCGTGTCAGGAAAGTACTATGAAAATATATTTTAGTGCATATGAAAGTAATGTTTCCATAGTGGCAGGAAACAAAGGATCAAGGAAAAAATCAATATAAATATTTTAGTGCACAATGAGGAACATATTGGCAGAAGTTAAAGTCAGGATCATGCTGAGAAAAACAACATTATATCGTAACTATTTTCCTGTAAAAAAACACCAAACATAAACAGTGCATGCACTGACCTTGTTTTGAAATGTGTTGTCTGGTCCTAAGAATAAAAAGGTTAAGACCTATATAACAAGACAATGTGAACACATATAGCAGTGGTTTAGATGGTTTAGAGTTCATTCAATTCCCAAATTACAAGCCCTTGCATCTCAACTTTCAAAAGTAAATTATGTTTGTACATTTTGTTAAGAACAGTAAAATGTTTTACATCGGCTTCATTTTAAAATTATGATACGTTTGTTACTTCATCCCTATGGTGAAGTGTTGGGCATAATTTTATCATCTTATCGCATACAAAGTTAAGTACATGGCATTTAGCACAGTATCTGTGCGCTGAAATTTGGAGAAAGCATTAGTATAAGAAACCAGTACAACACGTGATTTAAATTTTAAGTAGCAAAAAATTGAAATAGCTAGTGTAGTACACAAAATGTAATAGTATACAATGGAAGAACGATTAATGGGACCTTATTTGCTACAGTTTCTTATAAATATGAAATAGGTCATCCTTAACATCCTAGGATCAAGTGAAATTCTTTACAAACACATAAAATCAAATACAATGTAACTGTGGTAGACGTTATCATAATGAATAATCACCATTCTTATAACAAAATGTACAGGAGAAATGTTTAGGGATATAAAGATAAAGGTGAAGTAAATGTTGAAAATTTGTGGTAATGTCAATAGAACATGCATCACAATGCTGAGATGTACACACTCCAAGTTATATCAAACAAAGCACAAAATTATTTCTTAAAACTTTCATTAAAAACATTTTTGTAAACAATACCATCTGGATACATGCCACCCAGATTGGCATGAATAAGCTTAGCACCAGATACTATTTGATAAATCCCATATTGCCTGGTGAAAGCCATTCATAGTTAAAGTACCAAGCTCAGGTTATGGCTTATGTCAAGTAAATAATATAGATTAACTCATGCAGATGTGAAACGACAGAGTAAATCATGTGCACATTTGAACAACAAGGTAGCCATCATCAAAGGTAATTCACAGATCCATGATTTTAATTCACTTGGATTGACTATTGCCAAATTGCAGTAACAATGGTCAGATGGTTTACTTGATTATTCCATGGTCACATGATTTATCTATATGATTTATTTAAAGCTTGTGACATACAAAACAAAAGATAACAAAATTCTGTTAACGTAGGAAACCAATCAATAAGTCTAACACTTTTTCTAATAAAGAATAAGATGATGGTGTACTACAGCTGAGGTTGGATTGTTTTTTAAAACTAAATTTGCAAAATCATTAAAAAAGTTTCCACTCTATGATTTGTTTAACTTCTAAAGGTTGTTCAAAATAATATGTCTCTCAAGCTTTTGCAACATGCCTTTTGTGACCATAAATTTCTTAAATAGCAATTTTCTCTTTCACAATACTGTATATTTAATTAGCGAGTTAAATAAAATCCATCAAATGAATATACTCAGGAATGGAAAGACTGAAAACTGAAGTGTCAAAAGTGACAATAATGTCTTCTGTTTTTATGACTTATGATACCACATATGGCAGACTGTAAGAGTTGATGGAAAACAGCAGAAAAATTCTTACTCAGGATGGGAAAATTTGTTCTGTCTCAATAGTTCAGCATTAGAATATTGGCCTAGCAAGTGGACAATTGCTTCCTGGTAGAAGCCAAATTTTTTAAACTGCTTTCCATCAACTCTTTCCAGTTTATGATATTTATGAAAACATTCAAAAGATGTGTTTGATTAATTGTAATGATGACGATAAATGAAATATTCCCTTTCAAGTCATTTAAATATCATGTCCTTTATATGCTCATAAGTTTTAATTTTGTTACTTCATATATGCTATTTTTGAAAATTTTTGTCTTTTATACACAAATTATCATCAACACAGTTTAGTCAATTTTCAGCTCATTTTTAAACAAAAATATTGTGGTATGTCTATACAAATTAATAAAATTAGGCTTGCATTATCCACAAATCATAAAAGATAGATAAAATGAAAAACTAACTCACCATATCAACCAAAGAAATGTATAAAAACATGCCTGCTGCGAAGCCAAATATATAAATACTGGCTTCAATTTCTCCCAACAGAATGCCCATAATTAGGCCCAAATAACATGTGCAAGCAGACAAAAAATTGTATAAAAGGGCTTGCTTCAAAGACATGCCTGCATTAAGCAGGACTGCGAAATCTCCTGAAATGATGAAAGTATGCATGTCAAGCAATTAACATCAAAATGGTATTCACAAGAAAATTAGAAAATGTTGCAAGATTAACTTTTAGATGCAAAATTATATTTGAATGGTAGAAATATTGACATTTTACAAAGCCAAGTATACATGTGTTGAAAAATAAGAAGCAATACATTTCTTTAAGTTGCATAAAATGGAATTCCATAGTTTCCAGGTAAGAATTTAACTTGCAGGTGACTTTACTACTTTCCAATTTAACTTGCAAGTGACTTTACTACTTTCCAAAGTATTGTTAATAATCAAAAATAGTTCTTTTTTTGTAAAGACACAGAGGCCTTTAAGAAGAACCTATACAATCACATGAATTTGTTGAGCAGAATATCCTTCTGAGAATTAAGATATAATCAAATACAAGGCACCCATCCCAACTGATAGGTTCAGCCATGCAAAAAACCCTGAGTAGTAACTCTGGTAAAAGAAATAGAAGCATTCATTAATCATTCTGGCTGCCTTATGAGCAACAATTCCATGAAAACAGCAAGCAATGGCTCCCATTCTTTGAAAATCAGTTAAATCTGACTAGTGCTGAGGTATTGAAAGCATAAGAGTATAATTAAGGATTCGTCCGTCAACAATAAATTAAACCACACTCAAGTGCATGTCTCCTTTCAGAGCTCAAAGAGTTTAGTGATACAAAAGGAAACAGTTAGTCTCAGCAAACTAAAAGTAAAAGAAGGCCTCGTTGATTTTAAGTGTAATCACCTTTTCTTTCAGTGAAGGATGAACAGATGACACATCAATAAAGTGATAGTCCCATTAACTGTTACCATATTATTCATTCACAGTATTGCAGAGTTTGCACACTAACTTCAGGTTATTCTAATGATGATATAGATCAGTAAGGGCCAACTTCTTCATGCTCACGTGTCACTTTTCACCCAGGTTGTTTTCTAGGGTCGAAACTATATGACCAGAGAATGTATGTTCAGAAATTTTACAATTATAAATCCTACATTATATATGAATTATATAGTTAATTGGACATGTGATATGTATCTCTCCAACAAAGATTTAATAAAGACAATGCATTTCTACTGTATTAATTTGATAAAAATAATTTTATTAAAACCACCAGGGACAGGATAAAATGCTTCTGCTGGGCAAATGTGGCCTTCTGGCCGCAAGTTGGCCATTACTTGTACAGAGGATTATTACCATGAGACAGTACAAAAGACTGCACTTTCATGAAGACATTATACAAAGGAAGCTATTGAAGGATGGTAAGATGTTGAAAATAGCTGAAATTACAAAACCTAAAGGAAATGAGTAAATATAAACCTTTGAACACAAGAAAAAATAGAAAGCATAGATGACAAACACCTGAAATGAAGGCATTAACATCCCAGTTTATTGTGGATAGCTTATCAGAATCCAACTAGCTCACAAAATGTGCTCTACAAGGGTTAGATGGAAGAAGAGACTCTTTAGTCTCATTCTTGTCCCAATTAAAGCAGTTTGTCTCCCTGTCTGTCCTGTTGAAAAACATGACAACAAATCCTTTTATTTAGCTGTAGTACAAGCACTTGTACAGATATGGCAGAAATTTATTGATGTTCAGGGAGGCTTTGTCAAGAAATTGTTCCTCAGAAATATCCATTTCCTTCAGCTGTGCAGCATAAATTCTAGTTTCAACAGGAACATTCCTCATAATTATGAAGGAACTAATGCAACTAAGAATGGAGATGCATTCAGGATCAAAATTGTAAGAAAATAACAAAGAAAACAAGACAGAAAGGAGTTCATAGACAGGAAGCCTACAGTTAATTGATGATAAAACAGTCAGAAAAAAACATATCTTCACTTGAAATTTAGCTGTCTTCAGTAGTGATCCACCAACTGTTGAATAATAAAAACTGGTGTAAACGTTCTTATATCTGTACATTTCTAGTTTATGCAATAGTTGAATTAATATGTATTTATGTACAGAAATATTTTCCGCAGTTTCACTTATAGTAACAAGGTGCGGGAAACTTCTGCAGCTACCTAGTGTGTCACAATTAAGGGCAAACTTTCATAACTATACATACATTGTTTGCAAGTAGATAAATGTTGTCTATCGGAGCTGAAAAGGCAGAATCTCAACAGCATTTCTTGTATAATTGTTTTAATTTCTAAAGAGAATTAAATAAACTAACATGTATGTTAAAAGTCCTCTTGAGATGATGGGGGCCTAAAATTTATTCTCACTTAGGGGGCCGCACCTGAAATCAACAGCACTCCTCCTAGCCAGAAACTCAATGAGAGGCAGGAGGAGATACAGGGAGAGGGAGAAGGGTACACTATTGAGCACGAGGGTCACTGCATGATGTCAAAGCAGAGGGGAGAGTTTGATAGGACTTGGACATAAAAATCAAAATTATTATGTCAATGGGTACTAAATGCAGTAATCCACCACTGCACGTCACCTCTTTATATGCTATTTTCTATATCCATCATCAATGAATTAAGGAACAGGCTTTGTTTAAGTTACATTTTTTTGCATAACATTATTTGTGAAGAGTCTAAGGTGAAATTCAAGAAATTCCAGGTGCAATATATACAATACAGGCGACTCCCAGGATTTGACAGGGATACATTCCTGAAAACGTGGTCGAATCTCGAACCGTCGAATGTCGAATCAGCACAAATTCAAACAATTAGAGCAGAAATAATGATGTCTAGACTGAAACTAAACCTCTTATGGTCGGGCGAGACGAAAATTACTTCGCGTAAACTAGTTTCTAATTCGGCCGATCGATCGACTGGGTTGATTCGACCAGTCGAATTCTCAAGTTGGTCGAATCTCGAACGGTCAAATCTCGAGAGTCGCCTGTATTACTATATTTTTAAATCAAGCTTTTGATTTAATTTTATTATTATTTATATAATTTCATTTCTTTTAAAATTTTATTTGGCCACCCCATGTGTGGTCACAAAATACATTAGTTCACTGCCGAATGACGGTGTGTGATTGTAGTGTGTTATGCAGTAGTTTCAACTTGAGAATCATCCCAGAGGGAGCATTTTTGTATACACCATATATACTTGCGTATAGGTCGACCTCATGTATAGGTCGATCGCAACTTTTTTAATAAAAACTTTTTTTTTAAATATCTTGTTTATAAGTTTTTTCAGGTGTAGTAAAACAAATTTTTTTTATTCAGTATGTATTAATCCATTTAGTTCCATGTAAAGAATTCAAAAAAGACTATTTGTTGCATCTCTATAATTCTTCGAATATCAAATTAACTACATAGTGTCAAGTAGCAGCAAAGTAGTGCAATGCCTCATCCAGACGAGGTGTTTCTTTGTTTACATATTGCGCCTGTCTTGCTGTCGTTCTTTGTCCTGCTGCCGTCACATTACTGAATGTTGCGCTAACGAAAATAAATTGCTTAATTACTTGTGAAGCATCAGAGATCAACTTGGGATCACCAAATTATAATGTTGAAATTATACAAGTTCATTGAAGTTTCATTACTGTATATTTATTAGTATGAGAATAAAATGCTGTAGTAATTTATGTCCACGCTTCTAAAGGCGGTTTATTTTATTTGTAAAATATAATTATTGAGAATTATGAAATGGTTAAAGAAATAAAGAAGGAAATCAATTTACAGTTAACAGAGTTTTATAAAATTTAAACAAGTAATATATGATAGAATAATAGGTTATATCACCATTCCAATCTTTATGGAAATATGTGGTATACTAGTATTTGTAATATTCTTAAATCATCTTTTAATAATTTTTTGTTTTTTTAAAAATAATTTCAATGAAATTTAGACCATGAGGTCATTAAAACAAAGTCCTATTTGGGAATTCTTCACATCTTGCAAAGATGAATTAAAAGCAGAACGTCTAGTTTGCAACCTAAGAATTTCACGTGGCGGAAAAACACCAAAATCTTGCACAACGACATCTATGATAAATCATCTTTGAACCAGGCATAAGAAAGAATATGTGTATGAAGAAAAGAAGCAAGTATTGGAGAAAAATGAGATACCTAAAACACACTGTATTCTTACTAATCAAACTTCAAAACAGCAGACATTACAAGAATGTTTTAAGAGGGGAATCCCTTATAATCCTGAATCTGTAGAGGCTAAAACTTTAAACAGGAAGATTGTCGAAATGATTGCAATAGATTGCCTGCCATTTTCAGTTGTTGAAGATGAAGGCTTTTTGAGATTTGCACATGCCATGAATCCTAAATTCAAAGTCCCTTCTAGAAAACATGTTACAGAAAAAATTTTTCCCAATGTACATTTTGCTGTGCACAAAAAGGGTGATGATAATATTAAATGTGCTACTTCTGTATCATGCACATCGGACATTTGAACATACAGAAACAACCAGAAATCATTTTTAAGTTTGTCAGCATGTTGGATTAATGATGAGTTCAACTATACTTCTGCTTTACTTGCTTGCTGAGAGATTTCTGGATCTCACACAGATAACAACATAGAAAAAACAACTGAAGAAATTTTTATAGACTGGAAAATCAGTAAAGTGTCACACATTTGTCATTGACAATGGAACAAACATGGTGAAGGCTATGAGTGATCCAGGAATCACAAGCATAAGATGTTTTGTTCATACACTTCAGTAATGTGTTCAGAAAACAAGAGATTTTGGAATTATCTCATCATGTACATATACAAGATGTCCAAACAAGATGGAATAGCAGCTATTACATGTTAAAAAGGCTGCCTGAACAAAAGGAAGCCATAATCCTATTCTTTGCAGATAATAATATCAGCATAGCAAAACTTACTAACAATCAATGGTTGCTTGCAAAGAAAGCAGTTCGTTTGCTAGAACCTGCTGAAGAAGTTACAAAACTGATGTGCCTTGAGAGTGCAAGTATTTCTTACATGATACCCGCTGTAAAGAGCCTTCTGTCATTCTACTCAAGGGAAGATGCTGAAGTTGGTGTGCATGCAATGAAAGCTGAGATGCAGAAGGAAATTCAGAGAAGATTTTGTTATCTTGAAAGTCAGTTACATTGTTCCATTGCCACTTTTCTAGACCCTAGATTTAAGAACAAATTCTTCTCATGTGATGATGTGAAGGAGCAAGTGCATCCAAAGGTATTAGAACTAAAGAGTATAAATAAGGGTGCCAGTGTTAAGTCTGCCTCTGAAAACATGCAAAAAGCAACTCCATCAAGCGGTTCACAAGGTTTCAGTTTATGGGAATGTTTCAATGAAAATGCATGTTCATCAGAATATATCAAACTACCAAGTCCTTTGGGAGATGAACAGGAGATAAGTCAATAACTTGGTGAGGCACTGTTAGGAAGAAAAGAATGTCCAACAACTTAGTGGCAAAAACGAAAGCAGCAGTACCCTACACTGGCAAAGCTTGCACAAAGATATCTTGCTCCCCCTCCAACCTCTGCTGAAAGTGAGCGGCTTTTTAGTATTGTGAATGTTCAGTACGGTGACAGCAGGAGTAACTTAGCTGCTGACCATGCAGAAAAGTTATTGTTCCTGCACGATAATTTATAATTTCTTATATTTGACTATTAATGCCTGAATAAGAAAACTGTAATAAAAATTAAATAAATAAAAGGGTTTTTTGATAAAATTTCAGATTCATTCTTGAAAATTCTATGATGGTGATATTCGGCTTTGGCCTTGGCGGAATATCGATTTTAACATTTGGCTATTTGGCATTCGGCCAAATTTACCGTACTTTTCCGATTATAATACTCAACCTATATAATACGCACCCATGTTTTCACGAGTGAAATGTGAAAATTCTCTTATCACTATGTATAACATGCACCTATTTTTTTAAAAAGATCAATGTAATTTTACTGGACTATGTGTAGTACATATCAGAACAGTTCTTGCTTTGCTGCCAAATGAGATATGTGTGAGAGAGTTTACAAGAATATCACGTAATGTTCTGACTCTCCCATTAAAGATCCCTACACTGTATAAAAACATTTTGTCTCAATGTAGCCTTTTGTGTTAATCTGGTCGGTTGGAATATGAGTTCGTGCTTTTCTGCAAAACTAGATATGTGTGAGGGAGTTTAAGAAAATGTCACGTAATGTTCTGACTCCCGTTAAAGATCGATACAATGTATAAAAACCTCAGTCTCTATGTTGTCTTTTGTATTAACCTGATCGGTTGGAATAACAATTCGTCCTTTGCCGCCCAGCGACATCGTTTACGTGAACATCAAGTCCAGTTCATACAAGCCGATCGAGGTGTGTAAAAATGTTCTCGGCAACGTAATTTACGTAGACGATGAGAGAGAACAAAAGGTCGCTGAGGAACTGTTTGAGAACAGTGAGGGGAGTGGTAATGATTCCTAGGTTTAGTAATTCTGACAGCTAAAGTAAATAAATAAATATTTTTATTTTTGCTATGAAAAACAATATTTAAGGGAATGTTATTGAAATGCATTGAAATGTACGATTTATTTGTAAAAATATGTTCGTTATCGAAATGCATTGAAATGTATGATTAATTGGTAAAAACATGTTTGAAAATATAAATTATTTCTGTACTGAAAAAAGTTGTATGCATTTATAACCATATATAATCCGCACCCTAACTTTTTGTCAACTATTTCGAGAAAAAAATGCATATTATAATCGGAAAATTACAGTATATTCGGTGCATCTCTAGTAAATACAATATTTATTCTGATTCTACAGAATTGTTTAGCTGTGTATGGATGGGATGACAGACTACAGACAGAATTGCAAAAACCACAATTTTGGACAAGGGCACCTAAGATGTGCACATTCATCAAAATCTTGAAGTTGAATTTTTATGTTATCACAATTCTTTCTCTATTTACTTTATGACTATTGGAGATAACTTCATAATCAATTGTATTCCAGTCATTAAGATGAGCTCAATGTTTCATTTTTGCAACAATCCTCAATAATAATATGATACAATACAATAACAATACTTCTCAGCTTATATCTAAATAGGGAAAGTATATTCTTATCTATGGATCCGTTCAGTGAATACAGAAATTGATCAAAATCATCAAACTAGTGATAGTGGAGTTAGGCATGCTAGGATCACTCAAAAAGCCAGGAAGAGGAAAAAATTGATCAAAGTGCAAACAAAACATGCAATAAAATAAGATAAAGAAAAGAAAAAGCCAATGAGTTGGGCATACAGCTAGAAAAGATGCTTGCTAAACATGGTAGACATTTAATTAGAGAGGAAGGAAATGCAAAAAGGAAACTAAAAGAGAGGAGAGATGTCATGGAAAGTAAATAGAGCAAATGAGGATGGATGAGGGGAGAAGAGAGAGAGGAAGGGTATAAGAAAGCAGAGGAATTTGAAGAAGATAAAAGGTAAACAGAGGAAGGAAAGGAATCCCTTTGTGATCAAACCTTGCTGTTCATGACAGACTCAAAGGTTCACAAATCATGATCTAATTTGAAAATCCCTAGCACTGGTATAAGACTCGACAGAAGTTGTTTCATCGATTCAAAGACATTTTTCAGTAGAACTTGCAAATCCCATTATTATGATCATTTACATAGTAGAAGAAAAGGAATGGAAACCCCAGCAAATACTCAAAGTGAATGATACTGGGTTATTTTGAAAAAGGATACCATCCAGAATTTATAGACACCTGCAAATTCAATGTCATGTTTACATCTCAACACTAACCATTGTTACATTGTAACTTTAAGGATTTGAATTTTGATGTTAGGTTATTCTTGTTGGAAATTTTAAAATATTATTTACTTCTAAACTATGACATTTTTTCGAATTTTTGTAATAATGATCCACTTTACCATAGTTTCAGCTTTGACTTCCAGCTTCAAAGTACTGAATTTTCAAGCATGACAGAAAGAAAAAGAGGTTAGACATAGCTTTAATTGTATTATATTAGGATAATGGTTGAATTACTCCCCAGCAGCTATTCCTAGACCCACCAAATTTATACCATTTGTATATATACCATGTGGAACTATCTAACCTGGAATTTTGGCATTTGTAACAAATCATTTTTGAGTATATTGTACACAGACAGAAAGACATATTAATTGAACACATGATTTTTTATACAAAAAAAGCCCTAAAAATAAGCATTGTTCTGCTAATGCCGTTCCCTAACCCCCTCCATTTCTCATTTGATCAGGGTTCTGCCATTCCCTATGTTACTGAGGAATGTAACCCTGACTGAGAGCAAGTTTATTGTATTATTTAAGAAGGGATGCAATGGGAAGAAAACTATGAACTGACTTTCAAATGGTGAAAGACACCAGATTTTGCTCATAATTATTGTAATAAAATAGTCACACATTGTGTCCTGCACCATATGCCAATAAGATGAATGCAAGAGAACATTCCAAATGTAAAGATGGCAGAATGTCACTGATGAAAAAAAACATGCATTTAAAGTTATGCTAACTCTCAGTTAATGCAAGAGTTTTTGTTAAGTTTTGTTATGAGAATTTGTGCATAGAAAAATGTTATTCTCAATTATGTCTACAACATAATTCGAGATGCATGCTAACTTTACCATAAAAGATTTAACAAAAATTTTGAATCATTGGTCTAACATGGAAATAAAAAAGAAATAACTATAATTTTTTTACAATTACATGTTTAGTTATATTTTTACTTTATTAACTTTAAATTTTATTACTTAAAATATAAATTCACAGCAGTTATATGGATAATAAAGAGTAAAATAGAATTTCTTTGTTCTTATCAATCCTGCCTTTAGTTATTAAGTTATTCAAATAATTAGGAGAAAGAAATGGTTTGAAGAGACACACATCATATAAGAGCCATGTGAAGTTAAATAGTGGTGTGTTGCTGAGTCAACATGAATAATAGCAGCAATTATTATTTTTTAAATTTGGTTTGGTTTTCAGTTCAGTAAAAGTTAATATTAGGTTCTCAGTCTGACTCAGAGTTCAGCAGATTAGTGGGATATGTTACAGTTTTCCTTTTGCAGTTCAGTTTGTTTAACCTTTAAATGCCGAAAGGGACACCGGTGTCCTGCCAAATTTCTGGGTAAGCCTGTCGAAAGGGAAGTCAGTGTCCTGCTTAGCTCTGAGGCCGCTCACAGATGTCGTTTTTGTCATAGAATCAAAATTTTTTGAGGAGAAAAAGGACGAGGCATCCTTCTTTTCCATCTGCTCTCCCAAGGCCGAAGGTCTTGCGTATTGGGGGAGGAGAGAGTAAACAAACAATCGAGAGTGCCTCGCTCAAAGTGTACGACTCTGCCAAGGTGAGACTCTCTCTCGCAACTCAAAGAGATGCAAAAAATTGAACCCCAGGACTAAGCCCTACCTCAAAGGTCCCTTCCTTGGTTATTTTCTTCTTCCTTTTCCGTATATGTGTTTTACTATGTTGCAACCCAAAAAGATGCAATAAACTGAACCCCAGGACTAAGCCCTACCCCAAAGGTCCCTTCCCTTTATTTTCTTCTTCCTTTTCTGCATATGTGTTTTACTATGTTTACATTCATTCATTTGCAGACCACGAAGTAGAGTGAGTGTAGACTTGTGCGTGCAAAATATCTGTAGCTGTTCGTCTGTTTATTTTTTAGTGATTTCTTTATATAATTAGTTCGTAGGTCGTTTTATTTTTTTGTAAATATTTTTTGAAATGGGCCCTAAGAGTAAAACTCCAAGCGAGGATATCGCTGAAGTCTTCGTTGACTCTGATTCGGATGCTTACAAAGAGGAAAGTGAGAGTGAACTTTTGGAAGAACAGCCCGAGAGAGATACCTCCTCAAAAAGTGAGTCGGGATGGATATCTCCACATCAGGACCGAAGAATAATTAGAGAGCACCCCTTTACCGGTGGCCCGAGTGGACTGAAGGATGGCGCGGCTCCGAACATCACGAGTGATTCGAATCCACTCAGCATTTTCCTCCTTTATTTTGCAGAAGTTTTCCAACTCCTGGTGGATGAGAAAACAGGTACTATCACCAATACATAGACAAATTAGACGAAGGACCTTCACCACAGCCGGACGTGACTATATACGAAATGTACTTGTTTTTTTTTCAATAACTTTACAAATGAGACACGATGTAAGAGATACATTGAGGGACCACTGGTTGACATTGCAACAATTCTATACTCCTTTCTTTAGTGCTACTATGAGACGTGACTGATTTCTTCACATTCTCAGCTCTCTTCATTTCAATGACAACATTAACGAGCCTGATAAGAATGACAAAAATTATGACAGATTATGGAAAATTAGAACTCTCTTTGAAATGCTCAATGACAGCTATGCTAAGTATTATAAACCTACTGGGCACTTGGCAGTAGATGAAGTCATTGTGCTTTTCAAAGGGAGAGTCATTTTCAAACAATACATTCCTAAAAAGCACAAAAGTTTTGGCATAAAAATCTATAAACTCTGTAACAAGACCGGTTATACTTATGACATGAAAGTGTACTTGGGGAAAGACAGACAAATTGCAACGCAAGACATGACAGCGACACATGCGACTGTTAGAGAACTTACTAGGAGAGTGAAAGGGGTTGGGCATAAGTTATATATGGACAATTTCTTCTCTTCTCCTACTCTCTTCGACGATATTCGGACAAAGAAAATATACTGTTGCGGCACTGTTAGACAAAACCGGAAAGGCATGCCCCAAGACTTCTCCAGTAAAAAACTGAAACTTAGATGGGGAGACATACGCACTTGGACCAGGGATGACTTGACCGCGATGATGTGGAAGGAAAAAAGAGACGTGTGCATGCTATCAAACATTCACGATCCACCAGGAGAAGGAAACTTCCGCGATGAAGAGGGAAAAGCTGTGAGGCCCGTTATAATCAAAGATTATAACCACCACATGGGGTACGTGGACAAGGGAGATAGGATGGCTAACAGCTACACCATTGGTCGCCGCACTTGGAAATGGACAAAGAAATTATTTTTTCATTTATTCGATCTAACTATCCTAAATAGTTGGATTCTCCTTTCCTCGTGCAGCAGCACATTTTCACATTGGCAATTCCGACTTTCCCTTTTGGGGCAATTGGTTGAAGAGGGCGGTAGGGCTCTTCCTTCCCAGACTCTCTCAAGGGGGCGACCTAGTGCCATGGGAATGCAGGTAAAGTGCTTAGAGGCCAAGGACAATAAGCATTGGCCCATTTTGGGGACCCGTATCCGTTGCCACGTGTGTTCCTCAAAGGGCAAATACACAAAGACGAAATATAGGTGCTATAGGTGCAAGGCATGTGATGTGGGACTATGTGTTGAACCCTGCTTTGAGGAATACCACACTAGTTCGACTCTCTAGGAAAGTGTAAATACTGGGGTTGTGCCAGCTGTGGACTGAGCAAGAACCATATTGACAAAAAAGTGAGTAAATGCAGTTTTTTTACAGTTTACTTTGATTTATATCAACGATAAGTTATTTCGGCATCATAATGTAGTCTATTAGAGTTATTTCGCCCTGTTTATTACTACAAATAGGCAGAAACATGTAATTCTTCGATAGTTTGTCCACAAAATGCTTTTTATTTGAACATTTTATCACTAATAGTTAACAAGATATGCGATTTCTGCAAAAGATGTACACAAAATATTTAAATGTCCAAAATTAAATCCGGCAGCGGGACCCCGCCAGCAGGTATTTAAATCCGGCGGATAAAGGTTAAGTCCCTAGTCAAAAGTGCTGTGGACATTGTACGTGTTTTATTGCTGTTCTGTATCAAATTACAAAAAAGTGAATTGATTTTTCTTATTCAAGAAACCAACCTAAAAATGAAAATATACTGTAGGCCCTAAACATTCACAGGGGTTACATTCTTGGAAATCAGAGCAAACGTCAAATCTAAGAATGTTATAACTCCATCACTTGAGTAATGAAAGCAACAACTTATTCATGACTTAAATCCATGAAAGGTATAGTTAATATCACATAAATGCTGAGGGTTTACTGTAATTCTATCCTGTGATATAGCTTAATTATCAAACATAATAATATTGTACAGGGCTGTAGCGACCACATTAGGAACCCTGGGCAGAACTTCATTTAATAAAAATAACAAAAAATTTTTCTTTACTTTTCTTCATCGTAGTACATAAGGAATAAATCAAAATTTAACTGATTGTAAATTTTCTATCAGTTATTTCACGTCCACTGCTTTCAGTACCACTACCAGAAGATGCGTTTTGTTTCGTAATACTTTCCGTTTCGAGCAGTATTATAATATATAACTGTACTGGCTTGCATGAGCCAGCTGTTAATTTTTCTCTGACTTTGCGAGCCTGTTGTTAAACTTTTTGGAAAATATGAAAATTTGATTTTTTCCTGTTAAGTAGTTTGCTCTATCTGACATTCAATTACTGACAGTATATGAAATGTACTATATTACAAACAGGACACTTGTTAAGCTAGCGAAACAGTATTACTATCAGAGCAAAATGGTGCCCCTGGCATGTAGGCTTCCCCTAACATCCTTATCCAAATTTCCTTACTACTTTTTCTATTTTAGAGTTAGTCATTAATTTTATTCCAGCCCATCACTGCCTGTACTGTACCGTAATCGGCTTGATGGCGGTGCAAACAGCGCAACTGTACCGGGCCCCGCACTTAAAAGAGCACCGCGCTCTCTAAAAATATTTGTTGTACATGCATTTTTAAAGAAAACCAGAAAAAATATCAAAGTGTCGTAGCGAGAGAGACAGCTTTATTTATTAAAATTTACCATTAAAAATCTCTGACGCGTAAGAGGCCCCGTGTGCACACTTTGCATCGGGCCCTGTGATTTTTCTAGCTGGCTCACGTAATAGGGTACTTTCCAATATAAATTCCTTGTTCTCTTCCAAAGTACATGTTAACTTGTTGACCGGAGTGCACCAAAATTACTAGCAAAGCTTTAAACTTAAATTTCTTTCTCCTAGCAAATTTTGGAAAAATGCATTACTTTTTTAAAAATAGCCGGCTAACTGGAATACGGATAAAAGTATACTGTATATGTGTGTGTATATATCCCTTCCAACTGCCTCAAAGTCGGTGGAAGGATGTAAACGGAGGCTAAAGGGCAAAACAAAGTGGTGTCCCCAGACACCGGTAGGTTCAACCATGCTGTGAAGTCTTTCTGCAATATCTCCGGCCAAAGTGAAAGAGGTACTCACCAACCCACTCTGGGCCAGCGTGCTGTTTTATGGCCCACAATCCCCCATGACACGTACACCCATAAAAAACGCCCCTCATTCTACGGAGGCTGGATTGCCTCTGACCGTGGCAATGGTCAGGAACAAGGCATGAAGGCAGAGGGTGCTAAGAATCCCTGAAGGTTAAACACCCACTGCCACTCTTTCTCATCCTTACCCAATTCCTTTAACCTCAACCTAACTACCTTTAACTGCCAGACTTTGTTCAGTGAAGATGGACTTCAAGAGCTCCAAGAACAACTGGAGAAGATCAAGTGGGACATTTTAAGGCTTACAAGGGGACCTTACAATATGTTCGTTGCAGATTTGGTTGTAACTTGGTGAGCATGTAGCACACTCCTAGTGATGAAACATGCCAAAGCAAGAAGCATTCACAAGATTTTTGTAATTAAATTTAGCGAACTTACTAGGGGTCCAATTTATCTCCTAATACGAGTCATAAAAGGCAGCTTATGCGGTGGCCCAGTTGGTTAAGGGTTGGATTCCCAAACATTTGGGTGCAAGTTCGATCCTAACACTCGCAATTTTTTTCACTTTTTATTAGTTGATTTTGTTCTATCATCTTGTAATTTTTGCGATATATTATTTGCTGAAAGTTTACTGGATTTATAATTTTATTTTCCCTAATTATGTAATGCAAAATAATTTTTTGCAATAAAGTTGAAAAAGAATTAAATTTGAATTACCAGCAAAAATTAAATGGGAATAAGGGCTGTTTATTACACATATTCAACTCTTTTCTTTTACAGAGAGCTAATGCTTCATTGCAAGTTATTACTGTACACATTTATTTATCGAGTTTATTAGATGATGTACAATGTTTCAGGTGGTAGTTATCATAGAATTATGAAAAGCAGAGATCTAGCTTACACCATGCACACGTTATTACACCAATTGATTGACAGGCAAAGTTATTTTTTAAAATTTTGCTGAAAAAACATTAACATTCATAAAAATCCTCCTATCACTTCAGTTTCGAAACATACCACTCGTAACTAATCATATCGCGAAATACTGGCACCCTTAATTGGTGATGAAGCAACGAATGTAATTTCATTGCATCCTCACATGATGATATTTCACGGTTTTGTTCTATTAAAAATGAGCAATTCTGCATCTGCGTAATGAAGTTTTTAACCTGCCCATAAAATAGGTTGGCAGAGTGGAGTACATTTTGGCAGAATAAATTTAACAGTGCATGTTGATTCATCCTTATCATCAACAAAGATTTCATTGTACACTGCAGGGTTAGTCTGACCTTCCCAAAAATCAATAAGCAGAAGAAACTGTTCATTTTTGACATAAGGTAGAAGAGCAGTCTGCAAGAATAATTTGTACAGCTTTGCTGTTCGTTTGCCTGATTTTGAACATGATACAATTACATTTCCAAACTCACTCATCGATAAATAAATGTGTACAATAATAATTTGCAATGAAGCATTAGCTCCCTGTAAAAGAAAAGAGTTAAATATGTGTAATAAACAGCCCTTATTCCCATTTAATTTTTGCTGGTACTTCAAATTCAATTCTTTTTCAACTTTATTGCAAAAAAATTATTTTGCTTTACATAATTAGGGAAAATGAAATTATAAATCCAGTAAACTTTCAGCAAATAATATATCCCAAAAATTACAGGACAATAGAACAAAATCAACTAAGAAAAAGTGAAAAAAATTGCAAGTGTTAGGATCGAACTTGCGCCCAAATGTTTGGGAATTCGACCCTTAACCAACTGGGCCACCGCATTTATGACTCATATTAGAAGATAAATTGGACCCCTAGTATGTTCGCTAAATTTAATTGCAAAAATCTTGTGAATGCTTCTTGCTTTGGCATTTTTCATCACTAGGAGTGCGCTACATGTTCACCAAGTTTCAACCAAATCGGCGACGAACATGACATCAGGTCCCCTTGTTAGTGAGGTGAGAAGAAAAGGTGAAGGCCTATTGGAGTTGAAGAGTGGACATCTTTTTTATTACAGGGGAACTGACACAGGAAGAACAGGAGTTGGATTCATCATCACCAAAAAATTGAAGAATAATATCGTGGAAATGGAATGTTCATCTGAGTGGGCAGCTAGAGTAGTGCTTCAAATAAATAAAAGATATCAACTTCAAATAGTCCAAGTTTATGCGCCAATTTAATTATACTCGGATGAGGAAGTGGAAGATTTCTACCAAGAAGTTGGAGAACTGGACGACAAAGGAAGTTGCCTTCTAAAAGTGGTCATGGGTGATTTCAATGTCTAGGTAAGGGAACAAAGGGAAGACAACAGCGCAGTTGGAAAATGAGGCTATGGATACAGAAATGAACAAGGGGACCGACTTGTAGACTTTGCTGAATGTACTAGTCTATATATAATGAACACTTTCTTCAAAAAGAGTCCCAATAGAAAATGGACCTGGACAGGACCCAATGATACCAAAAATGAAATTGACTAAATACTATTCAATAAGAAGCAATTGGCGTAAGACTATTCCGTCCTCAACCAGTTTAAAACTGGTAGCGACCATTGCTTGGTAAGATGCAGAATAAAGTTTAACTCAAAGTTGGAAAGACAGAAGCTTATAAAGAAGAAGGCTAAGTCTATTATCAACATGCAATTGCTAAGAGAACAAAAAGAAGAATTTCAGCTCCAACTGAAAAATCAATTCAGTGCACAGGAAGACCAAGAAGTTGAATCACAATTAATAGAGATACTCAAGGAAACTGCTCAAGAAATAGGCAGAACAGTTAAAACAAAGCCAGAGAAAAAGTTTACCGAAAAAACAAGACTGCTGATGGAAAAAAGAAGGAAAATGAAAATTACTAATGATCCTAAAGAAATTATCTATTTTGCAGAACTAAATAAAACTGCCGACCGGGTTAGAGTGGCAGGCAGTGCGCCTGCCTTCTAACCTAAAGGTCGCGGGTTCGAATCCCGCTTCGGGTATGGATGTTGTGATGTATGTTGATTTTCTCTAAGAGAATTTGACGGCGCAAAATAACCTTAGCTGTTGACGCACCTAAAATCCTAACTACTAAATAAAACTATAAGGAAGTGCATCAAGAAAGATGTGAAGAAATATAACTATGAGCTAATTGAGAAAACGATAGAAAACAATAGAAGCTACAAGAAAGTGAAGCAACATCTCTCGATTGGAAAGAGACAGCTGGTGGCCTTGATGCTAGAAGACGGCTCCATAACCCATATTAGGAAATTAATCCTAAAATGGGTACAAGAATTTTACACCAAGTTGTATGAGGATCCTCTAGCAAATGATGAAGGAAATGTGCCCACCGAAGAGGTTCCAGATATCCTTCCGGAAGAGGTGAGAGACGCAATCAGAAGTATGAAGAATGGAAAAGCATCTGGAGTGGATGGTATCAAAGTGGAAGTATTCAAAGCAATGGGTAATCATATGGAAACGATTCTCGCTAAGATTTTTACTTCGTGTCTGAGGAAGAAAAAGATACCAGAAACATGGAATCACGCATGTATTATCCTTCTGCATAAGAAAGGTTTCAAAGAAGACTTGAATAACTACAGACCGATCAACCTACTCCCAATAGTCTACAAAATATTCACCAAAATACCCACTATGTGCCTTCAAAACCATCTCGATTCTGCCCAACCCAGATAGCAAGCCGGATTTCGCAGTGAGTATAACACAGGGGTTCTTAACCTGGGGTCCGTGAGCTTGGATGGGAAAAAATTACTTATCTTTATTTTCACTAACCTCAAACTGAAATCTAGCATTTCCTTCAATTATGAATGTATGCAATAATCCACAGTAGTAATAGCTTTATCTGTGGTCACCAACAGAACAGATGTTTTCATATCACATTATAATTGTTGCAGATATCTCGAAATATCGTTTATGCTCATCAGTACTTCGAAATTATGGTAGTTATTAGACCCGCCGTTAGATCGCACGTAATCGCAGTCTTGCTGTCTACAGACGATTGTTCGACGTAGCTGGCAAACTATAGGGCAACTCTGCGCCTAGTAGTCGTTCAGCCACCAAATGGTGAAGTCGCGTGTTCTCACATTGGTTGCCCAGAGATTGCGTTACTTCCCAGTGTTCCCTATCTACAATTGTTTGTTGATCAATATGTGGAAGGAGGTGAGTCGTTTTCATCATTTGTTAAAGTTTTACAAAACTGGAATTCGTAACTCTCCATAAGGAGGCCTCTTGTAACACAGATAGGCATGTGGGCTACGAGTGTAGACCAGGCAAGCTCAGACACGTCCGATGGTTGAGATAACAGGACACGACTCCTAATCTACTGCTGTAATCCGTATGTCTATCCGAGGGTTAAAAGCCATTAAAAGTGTTACAACTTTGGATAAATTGTAAAACCTGCCTTATTTTACTTACTTGTCATATAAATTTCTTGAATATCGTACACTTTACTTAATTAACATACAAATTACTTATTTATATGCAGATTTATCAAACAATTTACTTAAAAATCATTCAAATATATTGAGTTTCAAAAAAAGTCAATTGAATCACATATTTTATTTTAGCTTTATTTATTTTATTTTTTTACAGACCCAATTTAAGTTGAAATGGCAAAGAAAAGGAAGTATGATGAAGATTATATAATATTTGGTTTCACTTGCATTAATGAACTCAAAAGCTCAAAAGCCAGTGTTTTTTGTACGGAAAAATTCTTGCGAACGGAAGTATGAAGCCAGCAAAACTGAAAGAGCACCTCACGTCTGTCCATCCCGAAAATGCATCTAAGGATGCAGGTCTTTTTTGTATGAAAAAAGCTCAATTCGAAAAAACGGGGACACTTCCAAAACTTGGATTTGCCATTTCACAAAAGCCTTTTCTTGAAGCATCCTATAAAGTTGCTTACCAGATTGCCAAACAAAAAAAGCCCCACACTATTGGAGAGACTTTAGTAAAGCCATGGGTGCTGGAAATGGTCGAACTGGTTTGTAGACTGGAACAGAGGAAAAAACTGGAAGCGGTTCCCTTGTCAAATGATGTGATACATTCTAGAATAGTTGATATTTCTTTTAACATTTTGAAGCAGGTCATCGATGAATTGGCAGCCTCGCCATTCCCCTTCAGTATGCAACTGGATGAAACTACAGACCTCTCAATGTAGCCAGCTCCTTGTTTTTGTTCACTATGTGCATGCTGACACCATCAAAGAAGAATTCTTATTTTGTGAGTTCCTTTTGGAAACTACAAAGGTAAAAAGTTTTTTTTACAAACGAAACTTTGACTGGAAAGAAAAGCTTCATTCTCTTTGCACAGATGGAGCTCCTGTTATGCTTGGTAATACATTTGGTTTTGCTATTTTAGTGAAAAAGGAAGCTCCTCAGGTCGTCGTCACTCATTGCTTTTTACGCAGACATGCACTGGCAATGAAGACTCTTGCAACAAGCCTGAAAGAAGTTTTGTCAACAGCCATAAAAGTTATCAACTTTATCAGAAGCAGGTCTCTGAATCATCGCATTTTTATAAGATTTTGTCATGAAATGGGAGCAGAATATGAAGTGCTTCTCTACCACACAGAAGTTCGCTGGCTTTCAAGAGGACAAGTCTTGAAGCACTTGTTTGAACTAAGGGCAGAAGTTTCACTTTTTCTGAAAGAAAAAGAAAACCTACTCTTGTAACATCTGGAAAGAAAGGATTTTATCCATGGGTTGGCTTACCTGGCAGATATTTTTCACCATATGAATGAGATAAATCTTTCCATTCAAGGTCCTGAAGTCACCATTATGGATGCAACTGAAATATTACAAGCTTTCTTGGCTAAGCTACCGATATGGAAGAAGAGAGTAGAGGCCGGCATGCCTGCAAACTTTCAAATGCTGGAGGAAGTGCTTTACCAAGATGGGGTTAAGATACAAAATTCTCTGTCAATTTCTTTGAAAAGAAAAATCTGTGAACACTTGGAAACACTTCAGAACTCTTTCAAAAGCTATTTCTATCTTGATGGCATTAAAGTTGAACCATGGATCTGCAATCCTTTTCTTTCTGATATAAACTGTATCGAAGATGTTGACCTAGCCAAAGAAGAACTCGTTGATCTTAGGACAAAAAACTTACTACAATTGTAGTTTAACTCAAAAGGCCTTGCAGAATTCTGGTGTTCCTTTAGAGAAGCCTATCCTCACCTTGTAAAGCGAGTTATGGAAGCTTTAATTCCATTTGCAACAATATATCTTTGTGAATCAGGATTTTCAACACTTGTAACCATCAAAACAAAAACTCAAAATCGATTGGATGTCCAACATGACATGCGTGTTGCCTTGTCAAATACCACCCCACAGTTTAATGTTCTTATTCAATATAAACAACAGCAGCCTTCACACTGACGTCTTTGAAAAATAAAATTTAACTTTAACTTTCCTATATTTTAAACGTATTGTACTGTTATTTAATGCGTTAAGAAAGAAGCACATATATAACTATATCATAAATTTGTTTAAAAAAATATTTTGATAACTGCATTTCATTATAATTGGTTTCCTTTGTAATCCTATGTATTTTATTTTATGCATTTAAAACATTATTCTGAGAAGGGGTCTGTGGCCTTCACCAGACTACCAAAGGGGTCCATGGCACAAAAAAGGTTAAGAACCCCTGGTATAACACGATGGACCAGAACCAAGTCGTGAGAGAGGTAATCAGTCGGACTAACGAGTACGAATTATCTCTATGTATGCGCTTCATCGACTACAAGAAAGCATTCGACTCTGTTCGAACTTCGTCGGTGTTACATGCATTGAAAAAACTAGAAGTAGAAGAAACGTACATAACCTTGATCAAGGGTATCTATGAAAATGCGACAACATCTGTCCAGCTGCTTGAAGAAACGAATGCATTTAAGACTGAAAAGGGAGTGAGATTAGGAGATACTATGTCCCCTAAATTACCCTAAAGTCTCGTAGATAATGCAGACTCATGTATAATGTGCACCACATGCTGAGTCTATGCTCCAGGAATCTCAGAATTCTCATGTATAACACGCATTCATAGCGGGTTGCATACACTAAGGAGGGTATCCAAAAGATTATTTCTTTTAAAGCAGAGGTGGGCAATGTACAGCCCACAGGCTGCATTTGGCCCTCAAGGACATTTTATCCAGCCTGTGAAGTTTGAGTAAGAGAATAATTCATTAATTTTCTTACTAAAAATTTCATTATTGTAATATAAAATAGAGCTAAGAAATTGTTTCTGCATAAGTCTCAATGACAAGAAATTATTTTGAGTGGATTGTAAACATTTGGGCTGAAATCACTCCTAACTGCATCAGGAATGGTTTCCGGGCATTGGGGATTCATTCACTCAGTAATGACTATGACCAGTGTGACTCATCATCTGATAAAAGTGGAAAAATTCCTCCTGAAAGGGAGTTACCGGAGCCATTTGTTAATCTCTTCAATAATGTTGATTTTAATTCTGAAACAGAATTTGAAGGGTTTGATGGATTTGAAGTGTAATTTTCTTTCATTAATAAAATATTTAAACAGCTACATAATTAAACTCATCATTTCTCTTTGTCTTTAACATTTAATGACCTTACCCCCAGAGTTCTTTAGTAACAATGATAATTGAATTTCATATGTAAACTCATTTGGATAAACTCATATTTAACCTTTCGCTTTCGAATTCAGGACTGCTTTTTTATTTCGATAATGCTCGGGTCGGTGCAGATTAGTTTTGATTTACATTTGAAAATTAATAATACTAATGATCGGGAACTTGAACTAAAAATGGCTAAAAGAATGAAAATTTATTTTCCTGCTTTCAATGTAGTGCAGTCATTAATTTTGAATATGAACATTCTTCTTTCATAACTGAAAACCTTTTGCTGACAAAGTAAATCATTTGTCGATTATGTAGCAAAATTGTATAGCACAATGCATTTCATAGATACAATTGGATGGTGGCAAAAAGGAATTTTTTGGGTAATCTACGTGTAATACGTGTGTATATCGGTCTGGATTGCAGGGCTTGCACAAACGTAAGTAAAGCTGAGGAAGGGCATTAAATATAAAACACAAAATTCATTTCAACTAAGAAGTTATTCTTAGAAAGTAGCTTACTTTGAGTAAAACTTTTCTCTCTTAAAAATGTTCACTTCATAGATAACGTGCATTAGCAAATTATATCAAATTACCTAAAAAAAAAAGCTTGTATAACACACGCATTATCTACAAGACTTTAGGATATTTACAGTGGCTCTAGAGGAAGTACCGTATATACTCGTGTTACGCAAGCGAGGACGACCGCCCCGGGAAGTGCTGCCAGAGGCAGGACGGTGAAGGAGAGTACTGGGAGATCACGTGACGCGAGAGAGAAGAGTGTGTGACGGGACTCGTGGTAGCGTGGGCCGTGTGTTGGCTCGTGGAAGAGCTTCTGCTGGAGAGCAGAATGCTGGTGTAATTCGGGTATAAATAAAGTTGGAGTCCCTTGGACGTGTTGTGTTATTTTCGGGTGTGCCTTCCCGTGGAGGAAGTTGGAGAGTGGTGTAGTGTTTCCTGACAGAGCAGCGGCGGGATCGGGATCAGATAAGGATAAGAAGATCAAAAACCAGTTTTCGGAAAGGAGCACGTCGTGAGAGAGCCGACTGTTTGCCGATGAAGACTGTACTCCTCCGTAAGTACGTGAAAGAAAAGTGATTCCCGAGTGAACAATACCCCAAGTATAACTAGGGTTGTGAGCGTCGAAACAGACCTGAAAAAGCGAAATTAGCGAAAAAAAGCGACCGCATGGCATTTAGTGGGGAACCGGAAATGACGTATCCAGTGGCGGGAACAGGAGTAAGCGAGGCGTTCTTGACGCGAGCAGCGAGCTTTCCTGAGCTACCGAGAGCGATGTCGACGCCCTCTGTGACCCGACCAAAGAACCACTTAGCGCCTAGGGCGAGCGATAACGACCTTGAACGTGAGATTCTACGACGAGAAAGACAGTTGCTGGAGAGAGAGCGCGCGTTGTTAGACCGCGAAAGAGAAATAATGGAAGCGGGACATTGTAGTACGATGGCGACAACTGTAGTTGCTCACCGAGACATGGCGGAAAGATTGTTGCCCGAGTTTGACGCGTCGACGACCTTAGGATTTACCGCCGAACAGTGGGTGCGGCGAGTGGAAGGGGTCGCTTCCGCGTATTTGTGGGACAATTCCGTATTGCTTACTCACGCGGTGAATAAGCTGAGAGGAGTAGCTAAATTGTGGTTAAATAGTGTCGCGGAAGAAGTTTATTCTTGGGAGACTTTTAAAGAAAGGTTACTTTATAGCTTCCCATCAACAGCTGATCAGGCCGATGTCCACATGAGTCTCACGAAGAGGAAGAAGCAGCGCGACGAAACCTATGAGTCATACGTGTATGCCATGAAAGCGATAGCGCGACGAAGTAACATAGATAAAGAATCCTTGATTAAATACATTTTGAATGGCTTAGGTGACAAGGAATTAGTAAGGTCGCTGGCTTTGTGTGAGTTCAAAGATGTTGAAGGGTTACTGCTCAAGATAAAGCGCTATGAAAGTATTACAGAAAGAGCGAGATTAGGTGAAAGACAGTTTTTAGCTAACCGTTATAGTGTCCCAATTGAACCGCCAAACGAAGGTAATGTGGTGAGGAGAAATAAGCAGACAACGCAGGCGAGGTGTTATAATTGTAACGGCCTGGGACACATGGCTAAGGATTGCCCGGAACGACAGCAGAGCAGGCGATGTTTCCGATGCAATAAAGAGGGACACATGATGAAGGAATGCCCTCAGGGAACCCAAGTTAATAGACAGAATTTGGAAATGAAAAGGCGAGTCCAAAGAATTTCGGTGCCGAACGACCAAATTAAAGACGAATATTATAAATGGATAAAGGTTAATGATGAACAAGTTGTTGGGTTCATTGATTTAGGGAGCGATGTTGTGACCATGAGGCAAGATGTCGCTGAACAGCTAGGTGTAGAATACTTTGCGAGTCAAAAAAGTCTGATTGGATTCGGCTGTGGGAAAAGTAACGTAATAGGCTCCAAACAGTTAACCCTTGTTGTGGACGACGTAAGCATTGAGGTAGAAGTGCTTGTGGTCCCAAACTGTTCGCAAGACGATGCCATAATTCTAGGACGAAGCGCCCTAGACCAATCGGGGATTCGAGTTGAGAAGAGCTATCAGAAACTTGAAATTAGGAGAGAGACTGATGGGCAGGAGGAAGAAAGTAACTTGGAAGCCAAAGTTCAAAATGTCAAAGAGAGGGCCGGGATAGAAATGGAAGAAATAAATTTGAATAACGATCTGTCTGAAGAGAAGAAGGATGCGGTATACGAAATGGTGAATGAGTATCGAGAATGTTTTGCGAAGAATTTGAGTGAACTGGGTACAGTAGAGTCTGCCAGTTTCAAGATAGAATTGTTGGATAACCACCCTGTGAATTTAAGACTGTATCGCCTACCGTACGCCCAAAGAGCGACTATGCAAAAGGCAGTCGATGAGTTAATGAAAATGGGTATCGTGCAGGAGTCGACATCAGAATACGCAAGCCCAGCATTGTTACTGAAGAAAGCTAACGGAGAAGACCGGCTGTGCGTTGATTACAGAGCATTGAATTTGAAGACGAAAAAAATAAAATTCCCCATGCCAGCCATTGAGGAACAATTAGACGCGCTTGCAGGAAACAGTTATTTTACCATCTTAGACTTGGCGTCGGGATACTATCAAATCCCTGTGGCCCCAGAGACGAGACTTTGACAGCTTTTGTCACCTCAAGTGGACTGTACGAGTTCACAAAAATGCCTTTCGGAGTAGTAAACGCACCTGCAGTGTTTAATCAAATGATGAAAAGGGTAGTGCGAATGACAAAACCAGGAGAGGTCCTAGTCTATATGGATGATCTGTTGATACCCAGCAAAACGGTGAAGGAAGGGTTAGAGAGATTAGAAAGACTGTTGCAAGTACTGAAGAAATTGGGGCTAGCGCTAAAAGTATCAAAATGTGAATTTTTCAAAACTAGAGTAGACTATTTGGGCTTTGAAATAACCAAAGATGGGATCCGACCAGGCGAGAGAAAAATTCAGGCAGTTAAAGAATTTCGAAGGCCGGAGAATGTTCACGAAGTGCGACAATTTATTGGTTTGACGAGCTTCTTTAGAAGATTTGTATTAGGATTCGCTACGTTAAGCAAGCCATTAACGCTCTTGACGAAGAGAGATACGGCATTCGAGTGGACAGAGAAACAAGAAAACGCATTTCAAGAACTGAAGAAAAGATTAATCGAGCGTCCGGCACTTGAGTTGTTTGATGTAAATGCCGAACATGAAGTTCACACTGACGCCAGTAAGAATGGACTAGCGGGGATTATCTTACAGCGTCGAGAAGGAGAATCGCAAAAACCTGTGGCATATTATAGCCGACAGATCTAGAGAAGAACTATCACAATTATGAGCTAGAAGCGTTGGCAGTAGTTGAAGCCGTAGACAAATTTCGAATGTATTTATTGAACAGACCCTTCAAAGTTGTTACTGACTGTAATGCTTTAAAGACCACCATGTCCAAGAAAGAATTGTTACCGCGGATAGCAAGGTGGTGGCTTCGATTACAAGAGTATGATTTCACGATCGAGTACCGACCAGGACGCAACATGAGTCACGTTGATGCCCTCAGTCGAAATCCCGTGGGAGGTTCCGAGGAACCGGATACAGCAGACTTGAAAATCTTCACGTTGCGATTAATCAGGATGATTGGTTATTAACGATGCAGAAAATACATCGCACCTTACAGCAACCTGCGGTCGCCAATGAGGATAAGCAGATCCACACAGACTATGTGCTGAAAGACAACCGTGTCTGTAGAAAGGTAGACGGTGGGGTCCGTTGGGTTGTGCCTAAGAACTCTATTTGGCACATTCTAAAGGGAAGTCATGATGACATGGGACATTACGCAGAAGAGAAAACCCTAGAACACGTGAAGAGATATTTTTGGTTTCCGAAGATGAGAAGAAGGGTAAAGAAATATATTGCAGCTTGCATTGAGTGTGCTTATCATAAGAGACCGGGAGGCAAATAAAGAGGGGCAGTTGTACAGTTTAGAGCGTGTAGCCATCCCATTTCACACAGTTCACGTGGACCACTTAGGGCCATTCCCAAGAAGTAAAAGGGGCAACGAGTATGTTCTCGTGTATCAAGACAACTTTACAAAGTTCATCCTACTAAAGGCAGTGAAAACCACAAAAACCAAGCCAGTGTGTGAAGCTATCAGTGAGACTACGAGCTTATTTGGGTGTCCTGAGTGTTTAATTACAGATCGAGGTACGGCATTTACAGCGAAGGAATTTGAAGAATTATGCGAAAGAAACCACATAAAGCATATAAAGAATGCGACTGCTACCCCTCGAGCAAATGGACAAGTAGAGCGATCAAACGCATCCATTACAAACGCCATATCCACTATGTATGCACAAGAGGATGGAGGCGACTGGGACACAAATTTGAGAAACATCCAATTCGCCATGAATTCTATGTCAAATAAAACTACTGAGAAGAGCGCTTATGAGCTATTGTTTGCTTATAACCCAAGGAATTCATTGCAAAACCGTGTTATACTGGCGTTGCAAGAAAGCGAAATCGATGAGCCTAGAGAGACCTTAGGCGAAGCGAGGGAAAAAGCGTTAGTAAAGATATCAGAGACGCAGAAAAAACAGGAGCGTTACGATCAAAGACATAAGGTGCCGAGAGTGTACCAAAAGGGAGATTTAGTCATCGTAGAATGAGAAGCTCAAGCGACAGGGTGTTCGCGAAAATTAGCTCCGAAATTTAAGGGTCCGTATCTTGTCTCAGAAGTGCTAGCTTGAGATAGATATTCTCTCATGGATATACCAGGGGCAAAGAGGACACAGCGAGCGTTCAATTCCGGTGTTAGTGCAGACCGAATGAAACCCTGGTGTAAGCCCCCAAGGCGAAGTAGGAGATGACGACCAGGCCGAAGACAGCCAGGACGAGGGAGATGACGACCAGGCCGCGGACAGCCGAGGGAAAGAAGACGAGAAGCGGATGGAGAACGGCGCGAGCGCCAGAGGAGCAGTTCAACCGGAGTCAGACCGGACCGGGACCGAGGACAGCCCCGATGTCAGGAAAGGCCGACTGTTACGCAAGCGAGGACGACCGCCCCGGGAAGTGCTGCCAGAGGCAGGACGGTGAAGGAGAGTACTGGGAGATCACGTGACGCGAGAGAGAAGAGTGTGTGACGGGACTCGTGGTAGCGTGGGCCGTGTGTTGGCTCGTGGAAGAGCTTCTGCTGGAGAGCAGAATGCTGGTGTAATTCGGGTTTAAATAAAGTTGGAGTCCCTTGGACGTGTTGTGTTATTTTCGGGTGTGCCTCCCCGTGGAGGAAGTTGGAGAGTGGTGTAGTGTTTCTGACACTCGTGTATAGTATGAGTTTTTACGACCAAATTTTTATTGCAAAAATTGGGGATCGTACTATACACGAGTAATGCATTTCAGGATTTAAAATTCATGTATCTTCACGTGCATTTTCGGTGAAGTTATGCCACCCGCATGCATTCTAATGGTAGGCTAACCTTAACAGTACTTTATCGTTGTTATGCTGCTTCGTGAAGAGTAGAATCTTTTTCATATATACAGCTTCAAATTCACAAATACTTGATATAAGTGACGATTTACGGGCACTTCCTTTCTTGAATTTTATGTATGTACATCTTTGTTTGCGTCTTTTTACAAGGGATGGATTGGAACGAGTTGGACTAAAAGTATTGTAGACGGCGTAACTTTATGGAATTTCGACATCTTGGAAAAAAGAAATTACTTTGTAATATTCAACAGTCTTTATTGTTTCTTCAATCACACACCGATCGGTTTCCACTACAAAGAAGGTGTTAAAGCTACGTTTACACTAAGACACGACTTGTCGCCGACTAGTCGGGCACCCGACTTGTCGGAAGGAATGCACAGGTGTTTACGTTTAGACTGGTCGGGTCACGACAAGTCGTGATCCATCATTCTAGCTTTCATTCGAGTACAGAATTTGGAAGATGGAGGACGACGCCTTGTTGGCCACGTCGGCATTTGTAGTGTTGACAGGAAGTTTCTTGATTCGTTTGAATCAGGAAAAACGTAATCCAAGGCGACGTAAAAGGTGGGCAGTACGAAGTTTTTTAGCTAAGCGGCATTTGGAAGATGCATACAAGTCCCTCATGAACTTCCACTTTTCTTTATTTTATTTTGGATATTTCACGAAAGTACTAGTTCCTTATATTGGAAATTTTCTTTTCCACGCATGACATTTCGCACTGCAGTTCTTTGGCAATTGAGTTCAACGCGTCAAGGCGATTATTTGAATTTTTGTGATCGGCCGACAAAACATCCCACAGAACTGCGTGTTTCTCGTATGCTGCTATTAATTTAACAGTTTTCTCTTTAATCCACTCCATTACAAACGACAAAAAGTAATATGTCAGAAAGCAGAATAGCTTTGCACAACGAACTTGGGGCAACTGAGGTCGGCACGCACAGTTTGACGGCGCATATGCAGTTACTCCCGACAAGTCGGGTCGGGTGTTTACGTTATGACAAACAGAATTGACAAGACTGAGTCGTGGTTGTTTTTCAATACGACTCCGACAACTCTCCCGACTTCTAAAACATGTTTTTCACAGGCGTTTATGTTACGATTTTACAAGTCGGCGACAGGTCGGCGACAAGTCGCATCTTAGCATAAACGTAGCTTTAAGAATGATTTTGTAGTGGAAACCGGTCGGTGTGTGATTGAAGAAACAATAAAGACTGTGGAATATTACAAAGTAATTTATTTTTATCCGTTATCCCTACCTATTAAATGGATGAGCGAGTGGAACCATTACGTACGCGGAACGTAATCAAGACGTACTAGAATTGAAACGATTTTATTTCACCTTGTGCAATCATGATTCATATCACTTTTTATTAAATGTTTTAGGAGTAAGATACTTAACTTATCCGAATTTTAGTGTACTCGCAAGAAATACTATTTACGACATTTACGGTCTATTCTATGGTGGTGTGGAAAATCAAGGTTGTTCGATATATCTCGCTCGTAACCATCGAGCTATCGAAACGAAATATATCAACCATGGTGGAAAGCTGGGGTCATACTATAAACGAGATATATGAAAAAATCAGGTTTGTTCACCAAAAAATCAGGAATCGTACTATACATGGAGTCGGCATATACACGAGTATATACGGTATTCAAAATGCTAGACTCGGAAGAAAAAGGCATAAAGGTAAATGGAGAACATCTGAGTCACCTGCACTTTGCAGATGACATCATACTGTTCACAGGAAGCCCAGAAGAGCTCCTTAGAACTGAAGAGCTTGAGCAAGCAAGCCGAGACGCTGGACTTAAGATGAATCTTAATAAAACAAATTTATGTATAATTCCTTCACATATTCTGAGAAGATACATATCAATGGAGCAGAACTCGGAGAAGTAAGCAGTTATGTTTACTTGGGTCAACTCATCATTACTGATGATTTGCTTCTTGGAGAAATCAACCGGAAAGTGAAGATGGCATGGAGTGCTTTTGGCAAGAATGCAAACATCTTTAAATCAAATATTCCAGTCTTCCTAAAAAGGAGACTGTATGACGTGTTCTGCCTGTTCTGACATATGGATGTGAAACATGGATCATGAACGCCAGAATGATACAACACACGCAAACAACACAGAGGAGCATGGAGAGATGCATGTTAGGGATCACCCAAAGAGATTGCAAGAAGAAAGACTGGGTAAGAAAGAAGACGGGAGTCTGTGACGTGATTAGAAAAGTGAATGCGCTAAAGTGGCAGTAGGCAGGCCATATTGCTAGAATAAATGACCAGCGTTGGATGTCCAGTGTCATCAAATGGATCCCAAGAAACATCAAGAGACCGAAAAGAAGACCAAAAGACAGGTGGGACAGAGAGCTTGTTAAGTTCTTGGGGCAAACTTGGAGGGAGGCAGATGACAGGGAAAACTGGAAAAGTCTGGGGGAGGCCTTCATCCGTCAGTGGATTGAAAAAGACTGATGATATACACACACACGCAAGCACGCACACACGCACGCACACACATATATATAAACTTATGGAAGAGGAAAGGTAAATGATGATATTTATGGCAACTAGGTTTGAAGGAAACCCAGTGAGCACTTACCGGAAGGAGAGCTGCAGGGGTGTTGGAGATAGACATTTGTAGAAGTAACTGGAGCTTTCGGGATGATCCCTTCGTCAGCACAAGAGAGAATCTCGTGAGTCGCCTGTATATACATATATGTATGTATGTATGTATGTAAGTATATATATATATACACACACACACACACTCAGTGTGTTTCAAAACACTACTGCATAACTTCACCCACGTGTAGGAAATGTCATTTCAAGCAAAAAAGTTCCTATAAGCATGTGTCCAAATCTCCTAGGTTACGGAGCTATGGCAACCGAAAGATTTTTTTTGGCACTCCATGTGGTATCCTAGAAGCAATGCTGGAACAAACCCACCGAATATCGCGATATATACATGTATGTAATATTTTTAAAACTATGGCAACTATGAAATGCGGTTGGGCTGAAAAAGTTACACGCAGGAAAATACGTTCACTGGAAGATCTCTAGAGAAGTTGTGCTATTGGACATCACACGATCTATAGCATTTAACTACATAGCAGGGTGGTGGAGAGATACTGGGGTCATGCATAGTAGATTACTGCCCGGAAGTCGCACGATGATTCAGGGCCCTCAGGGCGAGCAGCCTGTCTCATGAACACCCATGTATAGCGGCGTGGTGGAAAGAAACTGGATGTTCTTAAGTAAACACTCCAGGCAGAGCTATTCGGTGATCGCACGCCTAATCGCCCTGAACCAGCTTGCGGAGTAGACAAGCGCAGTGGAGAGATATTATATATACAATGGGAAATAGTGTTGAAGATTTGCTGAGTGTACAATTTTCAACTTGAACATTGTGGAATAAGGTAAGACTTGTCCAGCTCTTCCAAATCTACTTTGTAAGCATAAAGATGCAAAAACTGAATAAACGAGACATTTTTCCATTTCACAATATGAAATGGTAGAATGGTTAACTGGCTGAGAAATGCTATCTAGACTTTTTTGTTGGCCATGTTTATTGTTCTCAAAAGAGAATGGTGTGTGGAATAAGCATGGGTTTTCCAATCTTTACCATTTAGCAGCAGCACAGCAAAAACATGAAAGATCTCAAGCACATGGTGTCTTTTCTTAATCTTAAACTTTTTAGAAAACAAAGAATCGACACTTTACTTGACAACCAACAAAAAACCAAAATAAGCTGGCATAATGAACAAGTGAATAAAAATAGAGATATTTTGAAAAGGCTCATTGATGCAATATGTTATTTATCCAAACAAGAACTTCCTTTGCGAGGTCATGATGAGTCTAAAAATTCAATGAATAGAGGTAATTATATAGAATTTTTAAATGTACTTCGCGACTATGATCCTCTTTTAGATAATCATTTAAATACATCAACTTTGTTTCAAGGAATTTCTCCTGGTTCAAACTGATCTTATCAAGTCTATATCTAATGTCGTTAAAGATGCAATAAAAATGAAATTGATTCAGCAACTTTTATAGTCATTGTACTGGATGAAACTTTGGATGTCATGTTAAAATCACAGCTCTCGACAGTTTTGTGTATGACGGGAAAATGCACAAAAGGTTGATTGGATTTACAGACAGTGCTGATAAAACTTCTGGTGCTCTATTTAATCATGTTGCCAATACAGTTTAAGAATTTAAAATTGAGGGAAAATTGGTTGCACAAACCTATGGTGAGGCATATGTAATGAGTGGACATGTAAATGGTTTACAGAACAAAGTTATCAATACATACCCTTTAGTACTTTTTACACATTGCTACGCTCATGTGTTAAATTTAGTTTTGAAACAGAGTCTTTTGAATATCCGATATCTTACCCCGGACATATGACATTCGATGCGCTCTGAGTCTACTTTCTTGTGCGTATTTTCGCCCAATATTCAGCTGGAGGGTACGACTCGTCCGCAATGTAGGTATTAAGTTACTAACTGTTTTGTCTTAAAAATGTTTATTATACCACTTTTATACTAACTTGACCTGTATTACACAATATATAACTCGGTTCTTTAATTATTAAAGTGCATCTCAATTTATAACATGTAAGCCTATGGGAAATTGATATTTGACTTACGATGCGATTTTCAGGAACGTTTAAGAGTCGTAAGTTGGAAACGGACTGTAGTTGGTTGATATTCTGGCAACTGTAAGTATAAATGTATGCACAGTACATACTTCCATTTTACCATTATGTTTTGTTCTTTTACATGCGATTTTAAACTTACTTCATTTTACATGTAACCAATTTTTTATAAGAAAGCCATATTAAAAATTGAGCGACGTATTCTATATTTACGGATAAATGAGAGGACACCTTGAAAGAGATTACTTGAGTAGCTATACATAATTTGCTCAATACCTGCAAGATGGCAGTTTGTCATTTTACTGTACTAGTAGTTCCTCTATTTCCCTAGAGATGGCAGTTGGATTTTTCCTTGATGTAGTATGGGTTGCATAGAACTTTTTTTTCCCTGCCCTAACCGCACACCCACCATCGATGATCAGGATATGCCACTGATACACACACACACATATGCATGAATTGGCACTAACTGAGTCTAGGTGAATGGTCAGATTAAAAAAAGTCTTAAAAGTCTAAATTCCTTTAATGATGCTTGGTTTCAAAACATTCATTCACATTTTGTCAGCTTAGGCTCAAATAACTGTTACTTGAGACTCAAATAAGTTTGGAAAAAAAGGAAAAACTCACCTAATTCATGTGGAAATTCTTCACACATTACTGCAAGACTTATACTGACACCAGTCAATATACTTTCATTGAAAGCTGCACCAATTGATAACCCATCTATAAAATTGTGTAAACCATCTCCGAAGATTACCATCCAGGCGACGGTTGCAATGGCACTGTCTTTCCCTTGTTCGAAGTGCATGACATGATCGTGGCTTACATGTGGTTTCTAATTGAAAATAAAATTTTGAATAAAAAATTTAACTACTATTTCAGAACAAGTATACATTGTTTTCGCTTGTATTATTTTCTACATTTATAAAAAAATTCTCACCAAAGATTTTAATAGGAAAACTTTATGAAATTCCATATTGAAAACACAAAGACAAAATTTATTATTATTATTGTCTAATGCAGGGATGGCAAATGATTTTTGAGATTTTTGAGTTTCATGCCAAGAAAGTACTGTGAACCATCAGAATTTTGTTCACATGCCACTAGTTTACTCCTCTAAGAAAATTCATGTTTTATACAGAAAATACAAGCTTACGTGTGCCAAGTAAAATCTCCTGTGTGCCAGTTCTGGCACATATGCCCCGTATTTGCCATCCCTGGTCTAGCGTGTTAACGTCCACAATAAATATAAATATCACTAGAGAGCCTGTTACATGCTTCCCATGTACAACAGTTTTAATTTAGTCACTTAACACTAGAACTGCCAGCGACTCATACCTCCCTAGAATGGCCACAGCAGTCAAAATCACCACTCATACAAATGGCAATAATGTAAGCAACAGAATATTCTCAAATTAACATCTCTTTTATTGAATAAATAATTATACAAATACACAATAAAAACTTAGTTTTGTCATTATTTATAACTTTTTAGATTCTGAGCAGTCCACACAAAAACACTGCGTTACAATTTTCTCTACGAGTTTTCCACAAACTTCCATTTTACATAACATGCAAACCTGTACCAATTTGTTTCCACTACACCTAGATATTTGACATTACCACCTTTTTTGTCTTTCACTACCACTTTGGCCTCTAGAATTCCCATTATCTCTTACATCGCAATCACCCCGAGGAGCTGTTGCTGCTGAAAGTTTGGATCTCTTAGTCTGTTTCATATAAATCTCTCCGAGTTCTTCAGCCACTTGAAAAATGGAAGTCCTTCTTTAGGCTCTTTTCCCTGTTATTTCTCTGAATAACACACAGGCATTGATTTCTGCCTGATCAAATATATTATACAGAGCATGCACTGGCTAACGACATCAAGTTATAAAACTACCGTTTCTGGAAGTTTCTTCCCATCCTGCCTAACAGTGGCATACCCAGGATTGTTGAGGCCATTGATGTAGAAAGATTTCAAATTACTCAGCCATGTAGGTTTTTTATTATAGATAAAAATATACTGCCTGCATTGGAGCTAAAATATTAGTTTCCATTTATATTTGAAATGTTTATATAATTACAATTCGCAGTCACATGGTGGAAGAAAAACTTTTTTCCGTGATTGTTTACCGTGAAAGAGCGAAACACGATATCGCAAAATGAGAAACTGGTCACAAATGGAGAATCGCAAAACCACAAATACAGAAGCAGTAAAAGACGAGGTCTACCTATTTGTGTGTGCGATTGATGGATTTCTGATGAGAATATATGAAAGTTTGTGGAGCGATTGTCTCTAGAGTAGGGTTATTCCTTTCTTCAGCAGCGTCATGCATTTGGGAAAACGTTTTGGCAGAATAGAGAAAAATATCTTTTCCAATGATACCGTGGGATGCACACCGGAGAGAGACGACTAATGGAACAGAACTTCTAAACGATCGGCGGCACTTATATGTAGAAACTCCTTTACCAATCACTACCAAAATTCTTTTCTCCCTCTTGACATTCAAAGGGTTCAAAGAGTTCTCCATCAGGGAATCTTTTCTGCTTGTGGAGGAAGAGGGTAAATATTATCTTACAAGAGTCAAAAAAGTGCCTTTCTCATAGTAAATGCAGTGCGTGAACGACCGAATGCACTCAAGAATTATCGGAAGTGGTTGGGAGAGCATGCCCTTTGTTTGTGCCAAAGCCTATAGACTCCCACATGCACAGCATGAGACAAGTGCGAGGATGGGTGAGAACATGAAAATGGAGGATAACTGAGCGGTGAAGTCCCGTGTTTCACTTCCGCTATTTACAAGTTCCAAAAAAAGTTTCCAGTTCAGAATTTCTTAAAGGCTTGAAAAATATCCGAGGCCCCAAAGACAGTGTTCTCAAACTGTGGACCAAAAATTATTTTAGATGTTAGGTGAAATACCAAAATATAAAATATTCACCAATAATAAAATTTTAGGAGATACAATGCGATAAAAATTATTAACAATTATCTAAAATAAAGGAATTAGTGTTAAAATTTATTATTTTTACTATTTTCAATTCAAAGGAGGCCGCATAACATTCAAGGGGCCTGCGACAATTGAAAGTTTGAGAACCACTGCTCCACCACAACATGTCACCTCATGGCTATGTTTATGTTTCGGAAGTACATATAGAAAATTCAGGTAACATCAGAAAACATTTCCATTTAAAAGAAATAGGGTCACTAACCTACACGCCTCCAACCGTTCGATGAAGTTTTTCTGTACAGGTGATGAATGAGGCAAAAGACTGTCAGTAGCTGCGAAGAATTGCTGTGTTCACCGACCAGGTGGAAAGTATGAAATTAACCCAAATAATTGAACAAAAACAGGATAAACACTGAAGAAGACAAACACTAAGCCTCCTTTCACACTGTCTACTTCACGCCAAGAAATTTCTGACACAAATGACCACTCAAACGAAATTGTTGCAGCAGAATGGCGAAGAGTTAGCAGTGACACTGCTAGGGGTTAAACCCCGGAAACCACATGGTAAGGATGTATTTCAATGTGACAATTCACACTAAAACAGTCTGTTGTAACTAATGTTTTCACACCCTTCACCCAATGTCACGTCCTTTTCATGTTTTCCCCTTCCTCCATCCCACTTAGGGATCTTTCCTTTGTGACAGGAGCTTCCTCCTTACATCACCCCTGAACTCTCCTCTTTGTTCACCCACCTTTTTCTGAAAATGAGGAGCATTTTCTGTCTCTCCCATCTTCTCAGAATAAAGAGCATTTCTTGGAAAATTTTCATAGGCCCGAGGGACTTCCCGGTTCATTTTTTCCTAAAACTGGCACTGACAGCAGTTACATAGGAAGGTTTATAAACAGAAGAAATAAAATTAATCCTATCTCAACATTTTGTCTTTGTTTTTAAGACATTTCAAATTATTATATCTATAAGACGGGCCTGATGGGGATCTGCTTTTTTCGATGTCATAAATATGAAATATATGGAAAGAGCAAGTGTTGAAGGATAAGGGGTTGAAAGAAGTGAAAGAGGACCTGCAGGAGGCAGGGTAGTGGTAGGTTTTCTTGCCTCGGGAATGTTATGGGATGAGGGATGAAAGGCTCAAGTTGGGGAAAACCGAGAAGAGGGAAAATAAAAGGCAATCGAAGAAGACCAAAAATGGGTGCATGTTTTGCCAGCAAATTCTTTGGAAACATAAATTGGTCAGTTGTATTTTTCTTGGGGGGGGCACGGGTCCAGTGGGCCCCCCCTCAGTACGCCAATGCCGCCTAATGTCTACAGATGGATGCAATGTGTTCATGATGATAACATTTTTCTTCACAGTACCCTGATAAACTGTTAGTGCAAAATCATCACTGCTCTTGCGGACACTTGTGCTGTGAGCTTGGTGCACGTGTACTCTTAACTAATGCTGGAACTTCCTCGGTTTACTGTGCCCACTGTGCCACTACTTCTTTCTCATAGTTTTTGGACAACTTTAGAGTAGTGAAAAAACTATATGTTGTTATGTTTCTACCTTTATCCAAAAAGGGTTCAACATTTTCAGAGGTTTATATCACCCGGTCGTGATTCCTCTTTTCCAAGATATGTAAAAGCATTTAGAAGGTATTTCGATTTGACCTCAACAGCAAGCCAGATTTTAAAACCAAATTTGTGTTTTTTATATTAAATTTATGTTACCAGTCAAAATGACCGCTCTGTAGAGGTCTGCACGGGCCAGGCCCAGCCCATGGGCTTAAGCCCAGCCCGTGGGCCAGGCCTGGGCCGGATAAGACTGAAAAGTAATGGGCTCGGGCCGGGCTTGGGCCTAGACAATTTATCTGACGCCATTCCCGTTCAAGCCGCTTCGGGCCAGTTGAGGACCCAGTGGACCCCTTTCGTGTTTGTGCCACTGTGCATTGTTTTGTCTTCACTACATATTTCTTTTAGGGAGAGTTCTCCATTATCTCCTTTACAAGCGACACATATTCCAGGCTGCCACTAGAGCATCCAAGAATTCCTACCAACCGACCATCTCTTAAACAACTACTTATATCACTATCAAGAGGGTTCCGTTTGCCTTAGGAGATAGCAGGATCTTTGGGAGTCTTACATCTGAAGCTTCATTCCCTACCCTTCCCTTTGTATCTGCCATTGGTCGTCAGTTCGCTCTGGGTAGCAGATGATATTGGTCTTCCGTACTGATAGAAATTGACATAATTTGTATTCTTCGTACATTTGTGTTTTGAAATATAAGTATTTTGTGTTATTAAAACTTTTTATAAATCCCTAAAATAACAGAATGGATTTAATCAAGGAATTTAAGAAAAAAGTGTGTTTACCTTTGAAATGCTTGGAAAATTTCTAAACATAAAAAGATACTTTATAAAGGGTATATGTATGTTTACTGAAGAATGTACAAAATGTCCACGGTCAGGCTGAATTTGGACCAGTTTAAAATAATTTGGGCCTCGGGTGCGAAAATGGGGTGAAATTTCGGGCCGGGCTTGGACTCAATTATGAATTGGCCGGGTCGGGCCTGGGCCGAAGATTGCGGCCCGTGCAGACCTCTACCGTTCTGGCCATTCTAGGTATTATAAGTATGGTGCTAACACTGTAAGAGTCTACAAGTGATTATGTAAAGGTAAAGAACCTTTATTTATGAAAAGTCATAAAATTGCAGGTCATTTGGTCTATATCAGCAAACACGGCAACACGAGAAATATTGCTAGTGGACAAATTGACCGCTCTGGCCGTTCTACCATTAAAAAATAATATTATTTTATCACTGTTATTAAATTTTACTGTAGTAAAGACAGTAAAACCCTTTTAAAACATTTATTTTACAATATATCATCAGTTAACTATACTTTAAATAAAATTTAAAGGTTACAATTAATTCACAAAGATCAAGGAATATAAGCATAAACTATTTATGAGATAACAACTATATATATCTATATAACATATCATTTATCAGAGAATGTCTTAATAGTAGAATTATTTAAATAAAATGTAATGTATTTTCACAACCAGTGAAATAGAAAATTATTAATAAAAATTCCTGCTACACAACATTATCTGTCACTACCTTATCATTAGCTGTCTTAACCAGTAGGGAAAAATTTCTATTTGAGTTTTTGCAGACTAATTTAATTTTACACACCAATTAAAATTGTTTTTAAAAATCAGAAAAACAATTTGTTTTAAATGACTTTTTGAAGTACAAATCTTTTAAAATGAATCTTAAAGTAATAAATATATAAAGTTTTTATAGGAAATAATAACTATTTACCATTTAAAAAGTTAAAACTGATCTCGTCTTAACTTAGGCCATAATATGTCTTCGACAAATGTAAGATTTTATTGTTTCAAGCAAATTTTTGAAACAAATGGAGCTGTTGCAGAATGTTGTAAATTCCACATTTGTTCTATTCTATTCAATTTAATGAATCTAATGAATATTAAAATAAAAGTCTTAACACCAATACTAATTATTTAACATTTACTTGAAAGAGATAACATTATTTTCCGATTTGATGAGCTCTTAGTACCATTGGGAAATGCCAGAAGAGATAACCAACGAACAGATATTACAAAAATGAAGCAGTAAGAAAGAGACAAAAAAATTAAAAGAAACTACATACATGATGTATTCCATCTTATGAATACAGTCATACCTCACTTTGTGCGACAGATAGGTTCCAAAACATTTTGCACCAAGCAAAATTCACAAACATTTTTGCCTCCCAAAATATTATATAAAAATTCCTATAGGTTATATTTAGAATTTTTGTCACCAAATAAAAAATAAGTGCATAAATGAGATAAAAATACAGTTTCTACCACCCAGTCATATTTTCCAGCAAGCTCCAGAAAATCCCATGCCTTGTCAACATCCAGTTCTTGTGCAATTCACAGATGAGTGGCAAACTTTAATATCAATTGAATATTAAAAACTCTACTTTTTCCTCTAAAATAGAAAATTTGACACCCACAAACATCTGTTGCACAAAACCATTATCTTTTTCTCCCAAACATTAAATCTGCTAAATAATCCTAATCATGCCAGACATTTCCTCTAGCATTTCTGTCTTTACTCTCTGTGAATGGACTTAAATTAAATTAGCCAACCCATCAGACATTCCTGCATTACAGTAGTAAGAATACCAATTAAACACTTTCAGAGCTGTAATGGCATCACACAATAAGCCATATTAGTGATTATGAGGGTTAAATTTTAATTTGCGAAGACTTTATTGGTTAGTTTCACAAATACAAAATATAGGAGAAAAATTAACAAAATTAAATCAGTAAGAGTAATATTTACCTCTTGGTGTCCAAATGATGCCTTGATTGCCTGTTCCTGGTAATCGTATATAGCGCTGGGATCAGAAATCATGCACGAATCATGGGCGTGCTGTAACGGTTCACTATCAAATGTCTTCTGAGACTGATGAGAGATATTTGTTTGACTTGATATGGCTGGTATTGAATTATTCGCTTTATCTTCACAGGAAATTTTCTTCTGTAATTATCATTTGAAAAAAAATATAAGAGACACAGATCATTAAGAGGTTGACCAACCTGGTAGAGCTCTACCTTTACAATGCAAAAATTGGTGATGGCATTTAAAATTCATACCATAGAGGAGAATTTACAATTTGCATATTTAAACTAAACAAAGACCAAAATCTGAAGTCAAACACAGCTAAGAAACTTGAAGAACCAACCACGGCAGTCAGCCAGTTAAGTAAATCAATAGAAAGAATGAAGGAGAGAAAGAATGTTTGGAAAAAATAAAAATTTGTCTCTGTAATGTATAAGATTCTGCCCTCAATTTTTCCTATGGAAGTGAAAAGATTCACTAGCTGGAGCAGTTTCCCCTAATAGGGTAACATCAAAATAGATAGGAACAATGATAAAGCAAGTATGTACCTATGCCCAGATGGTCTACCTTATTAAATAAAGATGTGATATTAATGACACCATTGAGAATGGCAACAGGAAATCACCATCAGTTATTTTCTCTAACACACATGGTTCAAGAATACAATAAACAGAACTGAGTCATTCTGTTTACGAAAACATGTTCAACAGAACAAACATCCAGTAGTGACATAAATAAGGTTATCTCGGTAATCACCCTCAAGATCCTTGCAAAGCCCACAAATAAAAGAGGAAATCGGTGATTTGACAAGGAATATTACAAAAAGGATTTTAAAAATTCAAAGGCCTCACGTTAGCATTGAAGAGAGATAAAATAAATTAGGCTTCTTCAAAGTTTGCTGCAAAGATAATATATTTTGTAGTGAAGGATATGACAGCCACAGGGTAACTGCAATAATTTTAAGCAAGAAAGGAGGAGTTTAGTAACCAACACCTGGTAAATGACAGCTCCTATTAGTGCAAATTAAGGTGGTATCAACTTATTCTCTGTAATTACTCGATTATAGATGTGAAAAGTGCTGTAAATGGTAAGGAAATAGATGATTTATACAATTAGAATTAATAAGACAAGTGACAGAAAAAATTAGAAGTTGTGATTTGACACTTTAAAAGTGCATTTCTAGGTGCTATTATGAACATGGCATTGCAAGAGAAACCATCCATAAAGGAATATTTCAGTGAAGAATGGACTGACAAACAACCCATTTTCAAGGACGTTTTCTCTCAAACCCGGTTCTTACAAATCTTCTGGGCATTCCATTTGAATCCACCACCTGCCCATCCTACAATGGAAATCTCATCATCATGGTGGTGCAAAATGTTTTTTTGGTTACTTGAGGTATCCGTAGTAAACAGCTACATTTTGTATAATATTCAACGTGAGAAAGATGGCATGATGCCTGTAAAACATCTAAAATACAGGAAGTCACTACTGACCCAACTTGTTGGCAGCATTTGCAAACTGACAGCAAATTGAAGAGGTCTCCCATCATCATCGGATACAGAAAAGCGACTTAATAAAAAGCCACATTTCATTATGGCAAATGAAAGAAGCAATTCAAAAGACTGTGCTGTATGTAGCAATAGAAAAGTGAAAGGGAGAAGGAGAGAAACTGTGAAACATGCAAACGAAAACCTGGGCTTAATCCAGGCGTGTGCTTAAAAAAATATCATACGGAGAAGATATTCAAGTAATAAAATGTGTGAAATTATTATGAAAAAAACAAACCTGTAACTGATTTAAAATAAAAATAAAGCATTATTAAATGTCAATGTGTTTTTATTGTTTCTCTTGAAAATAAATATGAACTGAGAAAAAGGTACCTGGAAAAAAATATGACTTCAAAGGGTTAATATACATTTATATTTTGGATTTGAAAGCATGTATATGTCTGAGTGAAGTTAATAAAAAAGTGGTATTTGAGAATAGCAAAAGCAAGCATCTTATAAATTAATCATCATATAACTGTATTAGCCAGCCTATAAGATGCATCAGGATTTTAAACCAAAATATTCAGATGCTATATTCAGGGGCGGCTACTCAGGTGAAGTAAGTGAAGTGCCACTTCACCTATTTTAATCGAAAAATGTGTTTATTTTAAATAAATGTTTACTTTATATTAATTATTTATTTTAATATATCGCAAAGATGGAACATTGCATTTTGATTTTACGAATGCATGTTCAGTCAGTTTGTATGGCTGGATTGACTGCGAGCTTGGTACTGCGAGCCTCGGCCGAGTCGTTTGGGTCGAGCGACTAGCAGAGTGAAGAACTTGACCTTGGTTTAAAGTTTTCCGTCACATACGTGCAGTTGTCATGACAATGTGACGTCATGCAGCCTCCCACTCCTGCCTCCGCAATGCTATTTTTGCCATATTGCGGTGCCAAGTGAACCCTGAGAAACCTACAGTATGTGTTTTTCACTTGTGAGTAAGCAGGCAAGCGGATTCTAAATTCATTGTAAGTGGTTACCAGTGGTGACAGTGCATCGAGCAGAATTCCACAAACGATTTTATCATTTTAAAGTGTCACGTGAGTAAATTTAATAACGCTATGTATCCTGTTAATGACATTATTTGTAATTTGTTAGAAACACCATTTTGTAGATGGAAGGATGAAGACAAAAAAGACGTGTTAAATTGTGGACGACCTACATATTTACTTGATATTTGCTTCAAAAAGGAAATTAAGAAAAGTGGAAAATCTTACCAAATTACTTTTAAAAAATCTTGGTTTACAGACGAAATTTGCAGAAATTATTATGTTGCCTTGCCTTCTATTTAGTACTAAAAGTAAGGTTTGGAATAAACAGGGATTTTCAAAATATAACTCGTTCTCTACACAAACACGAAGAATCTGCGGAACATTTAAAGTGCAAATTACATTTAAAAACTTCTGAAAAAGGCAGAAATACTATTGCTGATGCTCTCAAGGAAAATGTGCAACTGTTGACTCACCAATTTAATGAAAATGTCTGTTTAAATCGACAATTCCTGCAACTAGTGATTGATGTAGTGTTATATATGAGTAAGCAAGAACATGAGTTTAGCGGACACGACGAAACCACTTCTTCCTTAAATCGTGGAAATTTTAAGGAACTGTTGGCTTTGTTAATATCCAGAAGTTCTTTAGAAATTCAAAACCATTACAGCAAAATTAAAACTGTTTTCAGTGGTAATTCAAAAACAATACAAAATGAACTAATTGAATGCATTTCAGAGTACATACAAGACCATGTGAAAATGGAAATTAACAATACAGCATTTTTTTGATTGATGAGCATAACTCTGCGAAGGGTTCATGCTGCTTCATCAGAGGATGAGGTTTTCCTTAATTGCAGAATTTTATATTACAAAATTTTGGACAACATTCTGATGGAAATGCAAATGAGATTTCAAGACTGTAACAGACTGCAATTTCTTAGCCTTGCTGATGCAAGAAAATTTGAAGATTATGCTAAAGATTTTCCTTCTACAGCTCTTCATAATTTACAGCAATCCTACCCACAGATATTCACCAAAATTCAACGTTTGAAGAACGAACTTTGTCTCTTGTATGCTGCTGAATCCTACAGAAACTTAACAACAGAAAAAATTCTTAAGGTACTGCAAGAAGATAAGGATATTTTTGAGGAAACTTATAAACTAAACTGTTCTGCTTAGTTCTGACCATACCTTCTACAAGCATTTCTGTTGAAAGAAGCTTCTCCTGTCTGAAGAGATTGAAAACTTACACAAGAAACACGACATCACAAGAGAGACTTTCATCACTAGCCAACATTTCTGTACAGAAGGAACTATTATCCAATCTCATCGAAAACCAGCCTTTCTATGAAGACATCATTGATAAATTTGCTGCTCTGAAAGACAGGAGGATCGACTTAATATACAAGAAATAGGGTGAGTTGTGAAAAACATTTACATATTTGCACGTATTGTAGCATTAGTAAAATTTTAGTTCGTAGGCATTGGGGGCATTAACATAAGTACGTATGTATGTTGCTATATACTAGGTAGCACTTCACCTACTTTTTACACCACGAGCCGCCACTGACTATATTTCAATGAACATCTTTACACGTGTTATTTAACAGGTTCATGCTAGAGCAACCCACCACAATAGCAGCAGTAAACCAATAGAGGATTGCCAGTTTTTCTTTCCTCACAGTGGGTCACCATACCCTAATTATTTTTCCTCTCGTAAAAACCAGCCATCGAAGCTCAAATTGGAAAATTTTAACAATGGGAATGCCGGCAACCAGAACATTCTAATCTGACCTTTTAACAATGGAAATGCTATGGGTTTCATTTGTATCAAGTGGAACGGCATTCCCATGTTCCTGCCCGATTCGATCACTGATTACCATTGAATCGTTTGTCACAAAGAATCATATATTTGGGTTAATAGAATCATATAATTAGGTTAACACAGCCATATAAAACAATATAAGACCCATAAAAAATGTTTTAGTGAGCCAATCTTGGGTGGAGACCAAGGAGTTAAGAACCACTGGCAAAGTATAATAAGTCATTCATAACATTGCATAATAAAATAAAACATTTCAATTCAATTCATCATAAAATTTTGAGGTACTGACAAAAGCAGAGCAATGGAATAAACAAACAAATGAACAAAATGCTAAGTTTTCTTGCAACAAAAAAGATTTTCCAATTAAAATTAATTTTATTGAATACATTTTTATCACAAAATATTGTAAAAATATTTGCAAATGCAAGGCTATTAATATATCATAAATTAAAAAATAATCTTCTGGCTAAAAATGTCCCCTGACCCAAAAAACTAATTAAAGACATTTTCTTTAAAAAATAGTTGTTGGTATTATTAAAAAAAGGAAATAAAAATTTGTTTTCAGTCCAAATATCCCTAATAAAGGAAGTTATCATGAGCAATGAACAAATAGAGACTCAAAGCAAGAATTTCACCATACACCTTTACCATATACTACAATTAAAAACTAAACCAAAGGCAACCAAAACTAACACAACAAAAACTTTCCTGGAATTTCACCACACCAATACCATTTTTTTATTTAAAATATCATTATCAATCTCCTATGAAACAAGAGGCCACCAAAACAAGTAACAGAATAAAGAAAATGATCAGTGTGGAACAAATTCTCCCATGCCCAATGCAAAATGAACTTCAGCGGCTCCTGTATATGCACGAACATATTACAAGTGAAAATATTACAAGCAGTCCTTGACTTACAACAGAGTAGCATTCCTGGAAAATGCAACTTGAGTTGAATTTCTTTAAGTTGAAAAATATTTTCCCAAAGGTCCAATGTTATAAAGTGGAATTACGTTAGTTTTCCCCCAAAATTCAGGTGAAATATTATTCTCATGCAATTATAATTGAACAAATAACATGCATAAGCAAATTGAAAGCTTATTCTGGCAATATTGTACACTTTTAAATATATATTTTAATACAAATCTTGCAGGACAGTATGGCACTACAACTATTATGCTGTTATGTTTGTGCCATTAAATTAAAATTGTAGAGTACAGTAGAACCCTGATTATCAAACCTTTATTGATTATTGAATGCCTACCGACCAGTAGTGGAAAAATTTCACAACCACCAAACCTATTCATGTCACAAAAGAACAACTTCGCCTTGCATTATCTTGGAAACTAAAATTGTGTATATTTATTTTTTTAACTCATGGTTGCCCTTCCTTTTTTCAATAATTTGAATTTTCGATTATCTGAACTACCCTTATTCCCAATTAGTTTGGATAATTTGAGTACTACTGTACTCTATATATTCTAGTCTGAACAAGCCTTGTGATATTATTTTCATTGTCGTACTTATAACCAGACATGTTTTGGCCCAACTGACTCCAGAGTATTTTACTAAACTATTGAATGTCTCAAGTTGGAGTATCATCATGTTGTTAAGTCAAGGAATGCCTGTATATACCAACCCAAATAAGGGAACCTCATCAATACTTGCACCTGTACCCAGTAATAGTGGCCATATCTGTAACTGGCCCTGTTATCTAGACTACCAATTCTCAACTGAAAATCTAATGTGGACCAGTAGATATTCTGAATATTCCACCAATTATTTAACAGTTCTACACTTAGATAACGTTGCCAACTGAAAACACAAACAAGCCTCTGCTGCCCATCATATAACTTTTATGAGAAAAATGGAGTATTGCAGACTGGCATATAACTGTCTGCAGACCGGTAGCAGTCTGCAGACTGTAAGTTGAGAAATGCTAGTCTAGATCAGCGATTCCCAACTGGTGTGCCACGAAGAGATGGGAGGTGTGTTGCTGGAAATTTTAATAATAGCTTGTAAAATATAAAGCCAAGTTTGTTAAGCAGAGATTTTGTCTCTCTCTTACATCATTTTTAACAACAATAAAAATAAGGCTTCAGCTTAAACTCTTCATTATAACACACTACTACTACTTTTTAGGCGTGTTTCGCCTCCAGCGTGAGCACCTCTTGTCATCGGTCTGTCTGTCAGTCCACATGTTCGTTCTCGGCTTCTACCAAACGGATTTTCATGAAATTTGATATTAAGGACTTACTATCAAAGATAATGAGAAAATCACAAAAATGAATCATGTAAGCCAATCAGGGGTACCACTTTACTGGTGACAAAAAATGAACTTTTCATCATATCTCATAAAGTATTGCTCATATCAAATATTTTTCAAATAAAACTTGTAGAACTAGTAAAGAGTACTTCTTTTCCTATACATTTTTATCATAGGAGTAGCTGTTAACAAGAAAATCAAACCAGAATGTCTTAATTCGAGTTAAACTTAGAAATTTTCTTGAATGGTTACTTCTTCATTGTTGCTAACATAAACATTCTCACAAACAAACGTTTAATTTACGTGTGCATGCAGTAATATTAAGGAGGAAGAAAATGGATTATTTATGATGAAGAAAGAACTTTAAAACGCTATTTCCCTTATGTACAGGTATAGTAGAACCTCCAAATTTGCGGCTTCCAAATTCGCGTGCTTTGCAGTTTTTCCGACTACTGCTGCCATCTTTGAAGGGATGAGAAAAACACTAAACAAATGAATTTCCCCCTCCGCGAGGTTTTTTTAATCACGCTGTGGCCCCGTTTTTACGATATGGAGCACATAATTAAAATTAAAAGAGGAATTGAAAATGTTATGATGCCATACAGAGAAATTTATCGAAGTCTGCAAAAAAACCTCGACAGTTGCCCATAACGATGTTTCTATGGAAGTCCAAACCTCAAACATCAACCGCTGACCTCCTGCACTCCTCTGTAATGTGTCCGGATGAATCGGACACTAGGCCAGAGGAACAATAACCTTCATTTTAAAGTATGATTATATTGCTGAACATAACGGTATGCTCGACGAGGGGTTCGTTTTCTAGCTCTCACCAAATTTAATGCATGCATTTTTTTTTGCCATTTACGTGATTCAATAAATATTTTTTCAGTATATTCTTTGCTAATCATGGTTCACGCAAAATTATCTCTTTAAACCTACTTTACGGCTACGGCAGATTTAAATGCCACACTAGCAGCCCGCTGCAGCTATGCTTGCAAATAATCTAAATAGTTCGGCCCTACGTTAGATCATATCACGGCATATTCAAAGGGGAAAAATTTTTAATTCTACCTTACCTTAGTTCCAATTATTATCGTTGCACCCTTATAGACGAACTCACAAACAGTTGCTTTCCTTCAAGTGTCTATCAGTTACTGCCTTTAACTTCTTACAGAACCTACTATAAAGGCAAAGTCAATGCGTTTATTTAGATTATCAATGAAGAGAAGATAACAATAACGCTTTCTTTCATCTATTTGAAGGTTTAATTGGCCTTAAATTTAAGGCCAATTAAACCTTCAAATTTAAGGCTTAAATGAATCGGAAGCAACAATGAGAGTCTCCTTGGCAACACCCTGAATGAGTACAAAAAATCCGCAAAATTTCGATAAAGAATGCATATTTCTGAAAAATTCGACCGTATAACATGTAAACCAGTGTTTCCCAACCTGGGTGCTGTGGCACCCTGAGGTGCCATGAAATGTTCTGAAGGGTGCTGCAAAAAATATACCGTTTTCCCATTTTTAGCCTCATTTTGCATCGTCGGATTTCAAAAATGCAAATCAGAGTTAAGTCTACCTTCATTTCGTCGCAAAGGCACTTCGAAATGAAAGAAGATATGGAGATTGGGGTTAGGGGTTAACCTTCACCACGATTATTACTGATGGTAGATAGGGAGGGGTGCCGCCAAATTCTGAAAAGTCACTTAAGGGTGCCGCGACTCTAAAAAGATGAGGAAACACTGGTGTAAACAATGCACGAATAAGATATTATAGAGCTTTAGCCGTCGAATAAAGAAAAAAATCTGATGTGGCCAACACGACTTTCTCCATATTTGGGGTATAGATATTTAAATTATTATGAATAATATTACGAGGCAAAATTATTATTTCGTATCGTAGAAGAAGACACGTCCTTGTTGCCGTAAATTACGTATATTTTGAATGTTTACAGAATTCACCGCTACATGGTGTTGGCGCTGTATATTGGTATTAAGATAAAGCGAAATATATCCGAAATGGATGGTTCTACGAAAATTAGTTTCAAACAAAACTTGGAAGAAATATTATTCTCTACAACTTTGGTCCTTACGAAGATTACCAATAACGATGTTTTTAAGGAGATATTTAACAGAAACCGAAAAACCGGTTATTTATAAATAACTCCTAAACAATAACTCCTATAGAAAATTGTTTCAAATGAAAACTGTAGGAAATGACATTCTCTATAACTTTTGTATAGAATTGTATACACAATAATGATGTTTTAACGAAGAAAAATTGCAAAAACCGAATCGGGTTTCGAATAAACCTCGACTTCCGGTTATCCGTTATTGTCCAAAAACTAATCAGTTCTTTGTGCTCATGTAAGAGTGTTAGATATGAAGTTTGGTAACGATATGGCACGTACTTTTTGAGTTAGAGCGCCCACAATAACATACACACACACACACAGACATCATTCTGAAAATAGTCTAAACGTGTTCTAGGGACCTCAAAACATGTATTTCCGTTGAAATCTCGAAGTCGATTTTTTTCATGAATACAATACTTTCCCATTACTACGTATGGAGAAAGTAAAAAGAAGAAAATCGGTCCATATTTACGTTTTTAATGAATGAAGGAAAAAAACCTTGCACTCTGAAAAATCGAAAATCCTGTGTAAACTTATGGGAAAATGAAACTGTCTCCTGGATTCAAACCCGGGACACTTTAGCAAACAAAAATATTTTTCCAGGGACCTCACAGCCAGTAGAAACAAAACACCATTTACCGAGTATCTTTACGACGAACGGTTCTCGAGAAATATAATTACGTGAGGCTTCATACACACACATCAGCAGCGAACCTAATCTCCACTTTTTCATAAGGCCTTTGCTTCTATTTTCGCGGATTCCAAATTCACGGTGTTGTCGGGAACGTAACCCCCGCGAATTTGGAGGTTCTACTGTATATCATTTCTTTCTAATACTCCATTGCACGAAACATGCCCATTTGTGATACGCTGTACACTTTTCAAACTTGTTTAATTCAGCAGATAATTGTACTCGGTGTGTTGTGCATGTAATCATCAAACATCATGTGTGTCCTGACAAAAGAAAGGTTGAGAATTGCTGCTCTAGACCATGCATGTCATGGGGTGTCATAACCGCATTAATGTGATAGATGTGTAAAAATGGCTGCATGTGTTGAATGAGGTCTACAGTTGGAAAAAAACTACTGTCACGACTGGAAGTTCACAATACAAATGATAGTGTTGATGTTACATTCTAAGCATGCAAGCAAATGCTGGGCAAGAAGACATTCTAGAAAAGCAGGAGAAATACTCCATTCTCAAACAGAAGAATTAGTCTGCTGTGATACCTCAGCAGTAGAATATCCAACCTGCAAGTGGAAGACCCTGGTTTGATACTTGGCCAAGACAGAATTTTCCTCCTGATTTTCTAGTATGAATTTCCATTAAAAACAATAATTTAGAAAATATGCTATATTTTAACTTAACAAATATCAGAAACATCTTGGGTCCTTTAAAAAAACCAAGTATTTTTTAAAATCTTGAAAGATATTGTTTATAGAAAATTTACATTAGGTCTGCAGAAAGACAATAGAAGGGCCACATGCAGCCCGCCAATTGGACATATCTGCCTTAGACAAAAGCAACAATATTGTAAGAGTGGAAAAATACAATACAGTAATTCCCCCTATATGTCATCTTGTTATACATTGTTTTGCATATAAGTCATCAATGAAATACGGAACATGATTTGTTGCACCACTTTTCATACACCTCATTTGTGAAGAGCCAATGGCAGAATTCAAGAAACGTCAATTGCAATGTATAAAATGTTATTAGTATTTTAAATCTCTTTAGTAATGCTGTTAATTTCATGTTTATTGCTATTATTATTTATGTAATTTGACTTTGCATTTAATTTCATTTTGTCATCCTATGCGTGGTTGCAAAATGTATCTGTTCACTGCTGAATGACCCTGTATGTAGCTGTTATGTGGTAGGTTCAATTTTAGAATCACCCCGGATGAGTGTTTTCATATAATATAATTTCGTTTACTTCATTTTTAAGCTTACTTTTCAACAGCTTATGTACTGTATTATAATGTATTTGAGGTACAAATGTCTGCCAGGAACAACCCCTACTTTTATCATGTCAATTGGTTTTGCATTATCTCATTTTGTTATACAGTATAGAACCTTTTATCCTGATTCCACCTATCCGGAAATCCAGTAAACCTGCTATTTTAAAAAAATAATTCATTTATCCAAAATTTGTTAGGAGAAAGAAATTTAAATTTAATGCCTCTCAAGTAATTACCCGCTTCACCACCATGTGTTGGGTGTGCTATGGTGAGCAAGTAAACACGTAATTTGGAAGTGAACAAGGGATTTATATTGGAGAGTAGAGCTGGAAAGTTCCAGTTCAGTTCTGATGGTTCTCGTTCTGACCTTAAATTTTGCAACTCGTTCCATTCTAGGTTCAGTTCTGAGTGATCAAAAGAAGGAACAGTTTGGTTCCTGTTCTGGAACAGTTCCTAGTTTTTTTATAAATGTGCTTTTACTGCTAAAATTTTACATTAATTACAACTTTTTTCAATTACATCAAAAATGATGGAATTGTCTTAAAAGTAGTGTGACCAAACGTCATCTTTCAAAAGAAAATTTCCTTTTCTTAGCTCAAAACTTTTTTCTCTATTTTTCGAGTCTTTCTTCTTTTTTCCTCTACCTTTGGTCCAACCTATTAAAATTGCATTTTTACGCTTTCAATATCTTTATGTATTCAAAGATGGTAACATAATTCTGTGTATTTGGGTAGGTTTAGTTATATTCAAGGGCATGTCGGAAAATCTGGGGGAGCTCTTTGGCCGCATTTGTCAGTACAGTTTGAGTGATTGGGGCCCCTTAAACCCCCCCCCCCACATTTCGGGGGCCTACCAGTATGCCCCTGGTTATATATCAAACAATACACTACTTACACAGAATATTTATGTGATTTAGGTTTCCTACTGACAGCTGGCAAGGTATTTTTTTTAAATCTGATAAATAACATACTTACTATATTATTCCATGCATTAATAAAAATACCTTGGTTAAAAATTGGGGAAATAAAATGTACAGCATACTGCGCCTACCGAAAAACACTGCCTCAATACCTCACACCAAGCGTGAAGTATTGAGTAGGTATTTTGCGGGTGGCCTACCACCAAATGATAAACGGGCAAATCTCATGTAATGTCTGCACTCCCCCCCTTTTTGATGGGAACTTTTGGGGGAAAAAGTGTATTATACACGAGTATATTACAAGAGTAAATATGGTATTATAATAGTGCTCAAAATGGAAAATATTATGAAACAGAACATATGTTCTAGTAGTGGAACTGAAAGCAGTGGACACAAAATAACTGATAGAACATATAAAATCAAGTTAAATTTTGATTTATTCCTTATGTACAGTGGTGGACATAAAAACTGCACACCCTTGCGAGCGCTCCACCGAAATTTCAGTGAACTACTAGTCTCGAACGAGCTGTCACGCGATATGGCAACAGAGATGGTAGAGGAGGGCGTGAAGGGTCTTCTTCCTCTCTCTCCCCCCCTTAGAGAACGGTTTACGGTTCTCTCCTAGCTCTAAAGGATCGGATATTTTCCCTCAAGATAATGGTTTTGAATTCAGTAGCGCTTACTTTCCCCATTGCGGTAACACGTGAATGAGTGTCAGATATAATTCTTTTCATTTCAAAATTAGTTAGAATCGAGACATGAACTCAGGAGTTTAACATACGGACGTCAAAAAGAACGATGTTTATTTTTCCATTCAAGATTAAATTAATTAAATTCCGAGTTAGCATAAATATTTATTAGGAATCGAAAGGAATACACATTTCAACGCCTTAACAATGAGAAATGTTTAGTTGCGACTACTTCACGTATTATTTCATTGCTTCGACGCCCAATATCTGTTTATGAATGCTATAAGTTGAATTTGAACAATATCTTTATTCATTTACATAGGAGGAGAATTTTGGTCAGTTATATGACGGGATGCCTAGCACTTAGATAAGCAATTTTAAAAAATAACAAAGTATAGAAAACTACGAAAAACGTAACATTTCAGGAATTAAGTGAGAAACTATTAAATTTAAGTTTATGAATTATGTGTAACCAAAAGTTAAGTAAATAACTTTAATAAACGAAACATTTTTTTAAACGATAAAATTACTAGCATTCTTAAATAGGAATTACCGTATTTACTCGTGTACCCCGCGCACATTTTTCCCGAAACGCCGGGGAAAAAAGGGGGTGCGCGTCTTACACGAGGATTTCTGATCAGGTTATATAAATTGTGAGTATCGATAGTAAATTCTCTGCAATATGATTGCATCTACGTTTATTTTCGTAATTCTACGAAGTATACGCGTATTTATGCGACCAAGCAAACGTGTAAGTTACGCCAACGCTGCAAAAACTCGCAAAAGTCGGCGGAAAGAATACGCCGACTAACTGATAGCTATAGTTCAATGACTACTGAGTGTTTGCCATTTAGGTTCAAGTTCGGTCCTTTTCCCTCATCCACTTCAAGGAATTCCGAATGGTGAAATTTTGTTGCGAATGAAAGATTTCACCGTTCGAAAGGAAGATGGAAATCCACATCTCAAGTGTTTGGACTTGTTTGTTCCTAACCTTCCAATATTTACTCATGAGACGATACGCAAAAAAAACTCCATCCGCGTAGGGAAGTTGTATTGCTTTTGTGTCGTTGAACGATCAAAACCTTGAATATTTACTTCATTTTATATTTTAAATGAAATTATAACAACCTAACTAAACTTTTTTTAAAAAGAACTCCATTTGATCTGTGGACAATAACGTCGTTGGAGCAAAACCACAAGAACCTCCTTTTCTGTGGAAGCCCTGCATGTGGTAAATAAGAGCCACCTTGAGAAAAACTTGAGATAACTCTATGTTCCTCCAAGAAATATTGCTTCCATTATCCATGAGTACACTTTTCGCCACTCACCCCCCATTGCTTGCTACCTGCAACCTTTCTACCCATCTACGAACTCTTGTCGGCATCTCCCACCGGCTCCCATACCCGTCTCCGCCCCTTTATCCTAACCCACGCCTGCCTAGCCTTCCAAAAAAGATTCCTATTGCGCTATTGTAAACTTATTCTTTCATTTTGCCTATCTGAGTGATTGTAATCCCGACATATAACTGAGAAGAATCCTCAAAAGCTCTTTCGTGTATAGAAAAACTATAAATAAATGCTTTGTAAAATAGCATAAAGATATTGTTCAAATTCAACTAATAGCTTTCAAAAACAGATATGTATTTGGCGTCGAAGCAACGAAATAATGCATTAAGTAGTAGTGGTAAATATCAATTTTTCATTGTTAAGGCGTTAGAATGTGTATTCTTTTCGATTCTTATAGCCGCGTTTACACGAATCGAGAAAGCGGTCGTGAATTCTCGAACGACTAATCACGAAGTTTCTCGCCCCATATAAACACTCCCTTGAATGGAAAAATAAACATCGTTCTTTTTGACGTCCGTATGTTAAACTCCTGAGTTCATGTCTCGATTCTAACTAATTTTGAAATGAAAAGAATTATATCTGACACTCATTCACGTGTTACCGCAATGGGGAAAGTAAGCGCTACTGAATTCAAAACCATTATCTTGAGGGAAAATATCCGATCCTTTAGAGCTAGGAGAGAACCGTAAACCGTTCTCTAAGGGGGGGAGAGAGAGGAAGAAGACCCTTCACGCCCTCCTCTACCATCTCTGTTGCCATATCGCGTGACAGCTCGTTCGAGACTAGTAGTTCACTGAAATTTCGGTGGAGCGCTCGCAAGGGTGTGCAGTTTTTATGTCCACCACTGTACTACGATGAAGAAAAGTACAGAAAAATTTTTTATACTATTTTTATTTAATGAAGTTAACAAAACGGTATTACCAAATGTTTGACGAGACGGAATGATATTATCGACACATGCAAAGGAGCAGAACACAATCCTGCTGGATTCTAGCTCTTTCTGAGCATTGTCTATGAGTATATTCCAGATAACTGGAAATTCCAGATAACCGGCTATCCCCATATGCCAAGCTTGCAGAATAAAAGGTTCTATATTGTACGTCACTGTTTTTAGGAACGCATCTCCAAAGTATAGCAGGGAATTATTGTATTATGAAAGAGAAAAATATTTACAACATGAAGAACACAAAATAAACAAATACTCCATAAAAATGGGACTCCAAGTATAAAAACATTCAAAACATCCCACACTAACGAGAAAGAAAACTTCAAGCTCAATATGTCTAATTCCACCATGTCCAAATATACTTGCAACTGATTATCCATCAAAAAGACAATTCCATGATGCAACTGGTGAATTATCGCCAAGAGCAAATAAATTTTACCTGAAATACACATCTGGTTTTTGGCTGAGGGAGATATCTGTATCAATTATTGGATGCAAGCCATTACATGAGCTAGTTCAATACCATATTTTCAGGTCAATATGATGCACCTAGATTTGAAGACAAATTTTTCAGATATAATTTACAAGGCATGTATTTACACTTAAATGTTTTACAGAGCAAAAGCAGCTAATCTATGTAGCGCACTATAATGGTGAACTAAAATAAAGTGTATTTACTGTAGAACCTGATGTTCCTAAACTCACATGAACCAACTATATACTGTATTAACTATGAGATGCACACCTATGAGTTATCCACTAATGTAATATTGCAACAACAGTAAGGGGAATCATGAGGCTATACAAGATATTTATCAGAGGCAAAATGCTTATATTTGTGAATCAACTTTTTTTATGATACAATTATAACTCCTAAGCCTTTGTCGAAATCATTTTAGAAAACTAGTGACCTAACTGGGTTACAAAATGACCATCTTCTTCCTTTACCAGCAGGATTGAAATACATATTGTGAATTTTTCCTAAACACATATGTTGGCAAAAGAGCTATTTCTTCTATTTTCCTCCTACTCGTGGAAGACTACAAAATATTAACTTCTTTGGAACATGCTATTATTTCTCTATGCTCTTCACAAAATCCATTTGTATTATGTATGCCAAGAAAATAATTTTGCATTATAGAACAGGGTTTCCCAAATGGGGATCCTCAGATGCCTAATGGGCCTGCAAAAGCTTCCAGGAGGTCCACGGACTTGCAGAAAAAATACTTTTGTATTAATTTAGAGAAATTATAATTAATTAATTAGTAAACAATTTAAAAGGAATCTATATATTTGTCAACCTTAACATGTTCTTAGTCAAATGACCAGGTAACCTTCTGTCCTAATATGACAGGCCAACATTTGGCAAACTTATTTGAAAAAAGTGACACCTTATCAGCCAGAAAATACAGTGATTTAATATAAAAATTGTTCGAACTGAAGCTGATTAACCTCATTCACAAAAATAGACTTGATTCTTTTAATTGTAGATACTTAAAAGTTTGTATCACAATCATAACCTGTTTAAAATGCTAATTCATAATGGTGTGCACTGATTCCCATTATAAACAGGTTATTGTAAAGATTGCTCCAATCAGAGGGAAAAACCTAGCTCTTTACAGAAAAAATTAACACAACCTACCTGTCTAGAGTCATTTATGATTTTCATAATGCGTTCCGTCATAAAGAAGACCCAAATTCCTGCCCACATCATCAGCGAAATATTAAGGTATGTATGATGAATATCCAGATCAACCAGGCCAAATGCCTACGAAGAAATACAGAAATAAAAATAGCCAATATTAATAAAGAAATTTCAGAATAATCTAAAAGGTTAACATTACATGGACCAGGATTATTAAAGGTATGGGCTGCAAAACATTCAATAAGGGCCTCAATGAAGGGTCGATCCAACATATTTTGATGGAGAATTCAGGTTAAATTGGTGCCCAGTTGATCAAAATCTACTACTGGCATTTAAAAGTTATTATATTGTACCATTTTCATTTTAATTAGTTAGAAATTCTTACTTATAATATTTTATGAGGTAGAATTTTGGTGGGCTGAATTACGAATTTCCTATTATTATTATTGGGCCTTGGGGGAAAAAAGTTTAAAAAATCCTGACATAGGCCAACATTTTTCAAACTTTTTGTCTCATGATCCAGAGGAATGGTAAGCAACATTACAAAAAAAATGTTGAATTGAATATGCATTACCTCAAAATAAAAATAATATATAATAAAAGATGGGCAATTATATAATAGGATTGCTTCATTCTGTCATTTTTTATGTTTCAGCTAGCTATGCATTGAATACTCACATTGCCTTATGGGCCATGGAACCCAGTACTGGATCGCAATCTGTATTTTGGAAAATCTGGCATATACCATCGAAGAAATTGAGATGGCATGATCACAACTACTGAAAAGTATCATTTGAAACTACATTTGACATGTATCCAAATGCAAAAAATTTACACAAGAAAAAGGGCTTCCATAAAATAGCTTCAAATATAACAGACAAACAGTAGAAACACTTGGAACACTTAGCATGCACTTGTTTCATATCTCTAGGGTGTTTTCTATTTTTCGGCGGTTGCCTATACATCCAAGACTTAACTCATCGATACTTAGCTATTACATGTTTTACTTAGGTCACCAGCCTTCCTTGAAGCCACTTTTGTGGATAATGTGGCACATAAACAGAAGGGAGGAGGAAAATATGATGCTGGCTTTAGCCTACTCTTTGCAAAAAGCACTGCTAAACGTCCCTTTCAATGGACGGAATGCTGACGGAGCTCAGGTGTCCTAGGTTGAAAAACTAGCCACTACCAGGATTTGAACCTGCTGCACGGAAAGTCAGCACTTGTACACTCCATCACCATTCTGTTTTATTTGAACAATATCAAAAAATTCTTAACATGACTTGAACACGTATACACACAAGATTAAACACTAACCTGTGGAATGAGATGAAATACTGAGCTAGCTGCCAGAGAGCCCACAGCTAAACCAATCAGTGCAGTTAACAGCTGCTTATAAAAGGCCTTCCCCATGAAAGGAAAAACACTGATTCCCATAAGAGAACAAAGACTGATAAGGGTAACCAGGAGAAATCCATAACCCCAAACTGTGGAATTTTAAGGTTCAATTAATAATACAATAAATATATATTCAAACTAGCAAAATGCTTACATAAAAATCATTACCTTCGCTTTGAGTAGGTTTTCGCCTCTCCTCTCGTCCTTCCCTCAGGCCATCAGAGCCTGCACTACACTCTTTACTATCTAGCTGCCCAAGTACAATAGGGCACATTTTTTCTAATGCATTCGCATTTAATTTGCCATCTTTGATTTCAAGTTTGGCAAATATGTGGTCTGCCGAAAAGAATGGCTGAAAATTTTGTAGATTATCTTACTTAAATTTACTGCTACAAAAACATTTAAAATTTTAGAAATAACACTAGCAACAAAGCACATATTTATTCATATTGCAATGAAATATATTAGGAAAGGTACTTATAAATATACAGAAAAGACATACAGAAACTTTGTTCCAAAAATCAATACCACTGCACAAATTATTTTGGAAGCAGCCACCACCAACTTACAAAAATCACATTTGTTTCAAATAACACTATTAGACTATTTGAGATAAATCCTTATGTACTTATGAAAAATTCCTATTCTTTTTATTAATTTGTTTAAAACATAATCAAATTTACAACTCTCCCATTGCTATATATACAAATTAATCACAATAAGAAAGTTTTCCTCTCCAATGCATTACTTTTAAATTGACAAGAAGGAAATATTTATTGGTCAAGTGAAATTATTTCAAAATACTGATAGCAAGATGACATTTTTTTGGCCAGCCATCAACTTGAAAATGGATGTTTGCATTCTTGAAGAGTTAACGAATTTACTGATTTACATAAATTCCAAATCTTTTGGAAAAGTGATACGTGGTGATATTGCAAATTAATCTTGAAAACTGCTTTAAAAGATATTATTAATGATAAATACCACAAAAATATATTTTCCAATCAATTTATTTTGCTGCTTATTAAAACAACAATTCTGTTTTTGATCAGTGATATTTTTATTCTGCACCTTGTCTTCAGATTGCAGTTTTGGCAGCTATGAGATTGGCTGATAATATATTTAAATGCCTTAGAGTATCACATCATTAGAAATTATTTGTACACATTCATTTGTAAATTGAATATCAGAAAGTGGTGTTCCCATATCCAATGTATATCTCACAATACATTTCTGCAAGATTTGAGGGGATACAGAAACTTGTGCATATATGCCCTCAGAGAGCAATCTGGTAATCTTGGGCAAGTTTTGCTAATATCAGATAAATGCCCTTTTATGGATAATGATGCTTGTGATTAAACATTCCTTCTCCTATATCTTGCATCCTTTCCGTACTTAGAAGTAGCACTCGTAGCTTACCATCAAGGCATTCCACTGGCTTTCTTGAAACATGTCATCAACCTAGGATGACAAGGAGTTCAATTTTCTGTCTTCAAAACATGGGTTTGATTCCTGCTGAGGGCATGGATGTTAGAGCATTCCAATGATCATTAATGCCAGTCCACCTCTAGAGATAATGAAAATTCAATATATGCAAATGGTGCTGGTTTTCATGGTCCATTATTTAAGGGAGATTTAAATTATCACTTCTTAATTTAAAGACCTGATTGGCATCCAATATGCAAAATTATTTGTGATTCATTTATATGCATATTCTGCAACCAACAATAATCTAGATGCCATCAGCTTTATCAAACTATTATAATTTTGACATTTTATTTAGGTTTATAATTTCATAAAATGATATAATAAACGAGGACACAGCTTACAATCTGTAGATACCAGGTATATAGTAATCCAAATTTTAAAAAATTCTCCACTTTGTAAACTAGGGGCTCCACTCATGATGCCTTCAGTATCCAAACTTGTGCCGTGCTTTGTGAGGTGAGTTCGCCACATGGGCTCCTCTGATGGCTTCATCCCCAGACCCCCCTCCCTCCCCTGATAATTATTTGACAAGGTCAATTATAACAACTAATACTTAATAGTTATCAGTATATGTACATGGATTCATCACCCCTACTAAATTATAGAATTCTCACCCCTCCCCTCTCTCCATATGGGGATGTGCATGCATTTAAAATACTGTATTTAACTGGCTATAAAACAAGTTTTTTTCATTTTTTCTAAATTGAAAGGTTGGGGTCATCTTATATTCCTGAACAAAAATATAAATAACTAAAATGCACTGATTGTATGGCTAGATTAGCATGGTTTAAATCACATTTAACTACACACTGCACATTGTAATAACAAATTTTAAAGATTTAAATAAAAAATAACACCAATGATCAAGTTAATTTATTTGCTTCAGAATGAGATACAAAATTTTTTTCCTCATATTAATTTCTGTAAATGGGAGTTGCCTAATAGCCAGGTAAATACGGTATGTCATAATGTTAAAATTGGTTGATATTTACTAAAGAATGTACATTAATTCCAGCATATATACCTATTTTGCAACAATGACAAATGAACATTAACCAACGACAGATGAAAAGGGCAGAAATAATAGCTCCTTCATATTAAATGTTGCTTTTATACTGGGTTCTTAAAATACTCTTGCCTATGCTACTCCTATGAATTAAATCTAGTCATTTTAAACAAATGGATAATAGAAAGTCATAGAAAATGGCTGTATCAAAAAAGTACCAATGTGAAGCACAACTTTCTATTGTCCTCTGTTATGCTTTGTGCTGAATTAAATAATTGAAAATTTCTTTCATATATTAATTACAACCACAATATAATTATAATCTGCTAAATCTGTCATTAATCTCTTTACGACAAAACTTAATATATCAAAATTCCATACTGGTCTCTTTAATTTACTTTATTATTGAAATAGAGCCATTTACTTCAGTCTGTTTCACAACAATATGCTAGTTAATATAAAATCATTGCCATATGATGTTTTCTTGTTATGCATGGAGTTTTAAAGACATATGGATAAGCAAATTAAGAACACGGCTGACTTGATTCATGTTCTATAGCTACTACTGCATCTTGCCCCATTCCCTCTGCATATACCATTTACCCTCAAACATTACACCAAATAATATTAATAGCAATTGTTCTTTTACTTTATAGTTATAAAAACTCTACCTACTTAAAAGTCCTAGACTTAGTTTCCTTATATTTGTAAACAACAAAAGGCCCTGCAAATTATTGTTGTACACAGCCCTGGAAATATTGAAGCTGGTACTGGTGAAGCTATTCTAATCATTAATGTATAAACAGTACTGTACCGTAGTATTATTTTGGCAGCTGGAAAAATATCATAATGGAGTTTTTTTTATGTGCACTTTCTGTTCCTCTAATTTTTACTTTTTGCTAATGAATTATATGTGTAACATATTCTGGAGGCCACCAACAAAAAACATAAGAATAAATAAAGCTGCTGAATATGAAAGTGAATGTACAACCTTCATACAAAGAGATCCCATGCAACAACACAGAAATTGGTCCAATCAAATTTGTAACATGAAGGTTTTAACGTAAAAACATAATCCGTGCAAATGACTATAAAACTTCACGTCATTGTTTCTATATCAGAATCTAAATGGTAAAATTTTTACAAAAAAGTCAACATCAAGTTTACCTATGGAAAAAACAACAAAACCTCAGCTGAATAGAAGAATTTTGTGACTTACTTGTTGCAATAAGGTGCAATTTTGATATTCACTACATTGTGAATATATTTCTGCAGATGGAAATGTTGAATTTTGAGAACAACAGGTCCCCAATTTGTTCAACAACTTCTGTAGGTGCTGCTTGGTCATGTGGTCACTGTTGTTTGAATACTTTTCTATTATGTACTGGCTGAATGAATCTGTCATTTTACTCAAACAAAATGCTGCCTGAAATATTGACAGCATGCAAATGACGAGGTAGGTTCTCTTTAGCCTCATATGCACCATCGTTTTTTATAAAAGTAATACCTAAAAAAAGAATAGAAAAAAATGAAAAATAAAGTATAGCTCTTTATTTACCATCTAGCTGAAAAACATTTTTCAGCAATAATCAAAGGCCAAATAATTTACTTATAGCTGAAAAATATACGAGGCCAATCATGACAGCATTTATCTTACCATCCTATAAAAGTTATTCAGTATTCAATCATGCATTTTCAATTTTTAAATTACACCTACTTCATAAGTATTGGCCGTTAATTTTGGAAGATGGTTAATCAAACAATGAAAATTACAAAAGATTTACATTAACATAAATTTTGAAGTATATCTTTCTAAAATTAAGTCAATTCACTAGAGCTTGGATATTCCACCATTGCACAGATCTCAGTATTATGCAGATATCACAGTACATACACAAAAATTTATTTGAAATTACTTCTTTTGGAAAATATAGTGAAATTTTTCTCAGTATTCTATCCTGAAATATAGAATTTGATTGGTATGATTTGACTACCTTAATTTAGTTGACAGTAGTGTTTGTCAGATTGGATATGATCGGCTGAAAAATTTTCTTGAAGCGCTTCTGCAATCTTTGCTTTATAAAATGCTCATAAAATGTGGCAGCAAGAACAGGTCACAATAACACAGTACAGGAACCAAGTTAGTCACGCCTATTTATAGAGGAGTGAAAATGACAAAATTTGATGAAATGAGTTTTTGTTAAACTAACAGAGAACATGAAGATATATAAATATCTAAATTATCACGACCGCTTAATACATAGTGCCTGATGAATAACTTAGGTAATTCACGCAGTCATGAAAGGTTTGAGTAAACCAGATGCAAATTTCAACACAAGATACCATCTTAAGGAGCATTTCTATGAGTCAATGAATTCAGCTCCATTACCGCTGAAAGCTGAACTTGGTTTACTCAACCATTTCAAGCCTAAAGATTTTATGTAAATATTCATCTATTATAAACCCAATGAAACAAACCAGGAATGGCTTAAATGAACATGCAAAAGTTCCTGTAATGTTAAAAATTTCCACAAACACAGAACCATAGTAGAATTTACTTAAATGTATACAATTTCTAAAGTATATTTTATGATACTGCTTTTATGAAAAACCTTCTTAAAAGAAACATCTTTCTAGCTGTTCTCTTAACCTGCAAATTTTTACAATTCTTCACTGGCATGGTATAAGATAATCCCGTAATTGTAACCTACCACTTTCATGACTTCTCCCATATTGATTTAAGGTGCTAACACTGACATAAACATATTTCTTAATGTCATTAGGTCCATGGAAGAACAATGGAATAAAAAACTTTCAAAGAGTTACTTACAATTTGTCACTCCTTTCCTCTTATCTTTGAATTCACTACAATAGGCTCATTTATCATTTCTTTATCCTTTACGCGCCATAACAATTTTTTCTTCTGATCTATTATCCAACCACACTCAAAATTTTCCTTCTGCCGAAACTATATTCTCCAATCTGTGATTCTCACAATATTTCTATTTATGGTTAACAAAAAACAAAGTAGTTCCTCAGTTTAATGGATAAAGTTCGCCCAACTAAGCCAGTTAAAGAAGAAGGCTTATTACCACCAATTAAACTAAATTAGAAATGTTATAAAACATTTTCTAACTATTTCACCTGTATATCAATCCACCAAGACCATTTTGATGCACTTATTCAGGAAAAAATATTTTTCGCTAAATTAAGATCTTCTTTTATCTTCATTGAAGTATAAAATATCACGATTGGATGGAAAGGGCTGGTTTTCCTATTACTAAGTAATGGCTATGAATTATTTAACCTCAGAAGTTTAATTTCTGCTGCTCAAGGCATTCTGCTAAAAGCACTTTATTTTCACGATGTAGGTAATTGGTTGTGCGAACTCACAAGCTGAAATTTTTACATTTCAAAAGTAATGCTGATATTACCTACAACTGCGGGAAAAAATCGAATTTTCAAAATGCTACAGGAATTTTGTTCAACGAAAAAACAATACATTTTGCCGTTAATTTAAAACTAAAAATCTACTTAAAAAGGAATACATGCGATACTCAGTATGAAATAACTACAATTCTCCATATGATTAGCACTTGCTAGACAGACGACTAAATTAATTATTTCGCACAAATAAAAAGTTACACATATTTTACAAGCGATTTATGAATCTACCTTTGATAGAGCTACTCACATATTAAAAGGAAAACTCAATCCTCGAGTTTATAAAGTGAACGGTCAATTGATTAGACTTCTGATCGAAGAGTCTAGGCCATGAATATTACCATTTCTATTTCATTTTCGACAACACAAAAAAACCGCGAACAAGACATCAATGTTATCACTAAAACAACGCATACAGCTTGAATTCCAACCTCAAACAATCCACAGGGAAGAGATATTAGACAGCAAAAATACAAGAGAAGATAATGATAGTCAATCTTTAAAAGCAAATACTCCAAAGTTTCGAATAAAACCCTCCAAACCTTTGGTTGGACGATGTAATTAGTTCCTTTCTTTCTTTTTCTTTCACTCCAAATCCTTGACCTGGAAAAGGGGAATGACGGTTTTATAACTTTCTACTTCATACGAAATCAAACTATACATTTCACGGACACCGACAACAACAAAAACGTAATCGTAAATATGGTAAATATCAACTGTTTACTTATGTCATTCGATAATTGGAAATACAAAAGTTGGGGCGCTAATGATTAGTAAATAAATAACTGCAATAGGCTGTCGTACCTGTGGAAAAACGAATTATAAACTTCTAACAAAACCAATTAATCTTAAGCACTACCACTTGTGCAGAACTACTTTTTGTTACGCTTACCGCCATAGTGAGACATTGTTGATTTTCGATAGTAGTTCTAGTATGCGTCGCGGTAAAAACGATTGTTTTTCTAGATTGGAATTCGAAATATTACCGGAGTTTTTACGCAAACTTAAAAAATTTACTCTTTCTGAACTTCATTGGGAGAATATATTAATAACAATAATATTTATTCATTCCGTTTGGTCAAAAATACATGGAGTAGGTCATAAAACAAATTTACAATTGCGTCAATGTTAGACTACATTTTTTTATTTAAACGATATCTTCCTTTGAAAATTTCAATATTCAAACACACTTAACAATAAAAATAGACGCCATGCGAAAAAATATGTTCTATTTTGCTATCGCAATCCACATTCGATAATGCAACTAAAAAATATCCTTCTCTGATACTCATGCATTTCTTATGTTAAAATGAGACGCGCTTCGATTCATAATGATAAGGCAACCTAAATGAAATTTATGTACATTGTCTGCTTAGGACGCCAAATCCAGTGGGTGTCTAGGCTGTGAGGAAATTGTAAATAGTGACATTTTATTATTTTTGTGTCACGCTGATGTCTGAGGGGGTCTTAATCTTATTTTTTAAATAAATTAACAATTATGCTAAAATAGAAATGCGTAACAAAAGGAACTCAATGACGGCGAGTTAGTGGATGATTCTATACTGGGGAGAAAATTACCACCAGAGAAAATTTTTCAATGGATATTATTAAGAAAGCAGAGAAACGTCTCAAATATTTTGGAATATAATGTTTCTGTAAAACCTAATTCATAAAAAAGCAGATATGGATGATATTATTAGCATTGATAGTAAAAGTAGTTGCTATCATTTACCGAATACTTCAAGCTAGTTAGACGTACCCGAGTATGGGTTTTGCAATCCTGCCTCAGCAGTGTTTGTTCGTACACATGTACGGACTTCTCTTTACTCAAGCCGGGGCAGTGCTTAGACATTATGCCGCCTGTTCTCCACCCCTATATTTTAGTGTCTGTCTGTCTAACTGTTCCTTTATGCACGTCCACATTTCTCAACCGATTCAGGCGAAATTTGGCACGATTATAGGAGACAGGAAGAGGTAGGTCAGCGCGGAATTTTGTTTCCGTCTGCCTTTTTGATTCAAAATGGCGGCCAATTTAAACATTAAACTAAGCGTAGTTTCCTACTATTGCTTTGAATCAAATTTGGTACGATTGTGGAGGGCTCCCAGGAATAATTCATACGTGGTTTTTGTTTCACTCTGCCCGTTTTATTCAAAATGGCGGCTGACTGAATTATTAAATACCATGTATCATCTAGAATTCCGATCAGATTTTAACAAAATTTCCCCGGGTAACGCCGGGTATTTCTCCTAGTATATAAAATATGACGCCTCTTTAATTTACAACAATGCACCTGCGTATCTCAAGGTCAATTAATTATTAATACTAACCGTTTAAAAAGGTATTATAACATTAAACAATATCGAGAAAATTACGAACGTTTATGGCAAGACTTTCATTGTAGTTTTATTTTGGCGCTCCTTTCGAGAGGCGCCTGAGGCAGTAAACTCGCCGTTTCACGGCTCTGACTCATACCAAATTAACTAAGCCACGTATTTACCTTTTCCTCGACATTTTGATAACCATAAATACATTTAAATGGCCGCTTTGGAGGGGGGGGGGGCGAACCGGGATTTTAAAAAATTACCAGCTTCAGGGGTTAAATTATGGGAACTTCCACGTACAGCTCTTCGTGGAATTTGTCACAAAGTGGTCTTAGGCAATATCGGCGGAGAATTTTTGCCTTTCGACTTAGTATTCTGGAAGAAAATGGTAACCGGTTCCTTTCCTTGTGAGATTGATAATATGTATGTACTATTAATCAGAAATCTAAACGGACGTCCGCCCCAATCGGCACAATTGGCACAATTTTCCGGGCAGTGACCAAGGTTGCTGCCTAACCTTACTTACGTTTAAAAGCCAAAATATGCTGCTGAATCTTAATCCTCGCAGGAATTTAGACACGCTTCATCGGCTATGGTGCAGTAAAGACCTAGACAAGTATTTTTTCTTCGGGAAATTTTTACTCTTGATTGCAACTTCCACTTTAATAAAACAAATCCTGAAACTTTACTCGTTAGCCAACGTCACTGTGACTCATAAAATTTTACAGTTGGAATGGAGGAAAATAGCGGCAGTGAATATGGGTCGGCAGCACCATCTACTAGTAGAAAAATAATATAAATATTGTAAGTAATAAAAAAACGTGCAACAATAAAGTTGAAGTTATTTCGAGGCATTTAAGCAGGACGTTAATTCCTTCAGCTTAACTGTGCTCGATGTATTATCAAAAGAAAAAAATAGATAATTGCACGGGGTTGCTAAAAATAATATATCTACCACAGCACAGTTCATAATATAACACATTACATATTTTCCAACGAAATGCACTGCTAGGAGAGTATGGTTTCAACCCGTCCAATTTATAACGCAACTGTCCAGCTTTTATAACCCACTGTTCTGAGTTCTTTTGATTTCAAAATGTACCGCATTTTGAAAATATCCGGAAAAATCTGAATTAGCTTAATAATAACGGTTATGAAAGAACTAAAACTAGAAATATCGATAAGTGGCGACGAATTAATGAGCGTATTATATTTACTTGATGTGAGATCACATTTAATAAACCACCGAGTTATTTTTAACTAAACAAAATCTCCAGAACTTTTACAAAATATTGCATTAGATTTATCGGTTCCTGTGCAGAATTTGTTAATTTTATAGCAAAATAAACTAAAATTTTAATATTCAGCAGTATCTAACAAGAAATATAAATTCAAGTTTAGATCTACAAAAATGTGAAGTATAATAAAATATTAACGTGATTTTATTTCTTGTAATATATTTTTAATCTATACAATACGTAATAAATAGAATGTTTTGAGGTTTCTTTTGCAGGGAGTGTCCCGACTTCGCATTCCCAAAAGGTGGCAATTCTATTGGACACGAATATTGTGCAAGGCCGTCAATGGAGGGAAAGGCGAGCGTCACCTTGGCCACCCCACCTTATCATTAATTTGGATGTCAACGGGCGAGCAAAGCTACTGCAGTTTACAGTTTTAAGAAAATGGACACTGCCCGTTTATGAGCATATCGGTGATCATTTATCGACAAAAAAATCACAAATTTTCCGTCACTTCTATCACGTCCAATTTCGATCGATGGTTAGAACAACGCGAACCGTAGGAGTTCGTTGGTAAAATTTACCTGGAAGAGTTGTTATTGCATTGGTATTTCCGCTTTTCCTTTTCTGGTTACCCAAACGGGCGCTAAAAGGTCAAGGATTTAAATACAGGCAGTCCTCGCACTTACGACGCAATCGGTGCTTGAATATCGCGTCGTAAATCGAAACATATTTTCCCATACGAACAATGTTATAAAGTGGGGTTACGTTCCTGACTCATCGGCCAGATAATATATTTTCACAAAAACTATCATTAATACTACAATAATAACCCGTCGTATGACGGGTAACATTAAAAATTATAACATACTGACTTGATTAATTAATAACAACACAATACAGGTTGCATAGCAACTCATGCTAGATTAAGCGTTAAAATCACAAAAAATAAGCACTTTTTACGTATTTTTAAAATTTAAAGGGCAAGATACAATAAAAGGCCGCTACAAGAAAATAACTTAGAATTTCGTTCTTCTTTTAGTTTTTGTTTGAAGTTTCTAAGTTAATATTTAGGTATTTTAATGAGCAAAAGAAAAAATGTCTGCACGATCAAAATCGTTTTTTTTTCGTGATTTTAAATGGCAATACGAAAGGATATCTGGAGTCGAACCAAGGACGCTTTATGTAAAAGTAATAACATTTTCTAGTGGTTAATGTGGTCATCTAAGAACACACCAAATTTCATATCTTTAGCTGATTCCAGTGCTGAGGTACTGAAAGATTCTAAGAGCGTTATACACATAAAGAAAGACAGAATTGGAAAACTAAATGAAAGAAGATTCTGCCAAGGCAAACATTTACCTCAGGATAACATATTTAAGACATGACAAATCACAAGTAAAAGAACTGATATCTATAACCAAAATAGCGTTGCAACATAGACTAAATGACGGAGACAAAGCGACACGAAAGAAAAGATGTAAAAAAATATTAGAGTTCGTTTGCTGTAAGGCTTTCTAAATAAAGGTTCCATTCCGCGAACCAGCAACTGAGAAATGTTGCCTTAAAGATAAGATAGGGGTATTGGTTTGGGAGAGGTTTTCAGGCGATCGTAGACGGAAAAGTAAAAGAGAAACCTCAATAAAGAGAGGAAAACGAGAGATTTTTTATGATCTCACGATGAAGCGGAATGGGAGAGAGCGAGGGAAAAGAAAAGAAAGTTTTCAGATTAGCTTCATTTATGGAATACTTTCGATGTGTTTTGATTTGAAGTCGCGTTAAATTGCATTAAAGCATGTTTTGCGTGGCGTGCCATTACTTGTCGTAAACATTGTTGTCCTAATAGGCCTTAAGGCGTCAAACATCGTTTCTGCAAGGTAGAGCGTCGTAAGTCTGGAGCGGTGTAAGTCCGGATCTTGTTCCTTAATTCGAAATCGTCGTAGGTTCGGAGCTTCGCAAGTCGAGGACTGCCTGTACTACCAACGAGCGCTGTTTTTATTGAAATACAATCCGAGAAATGGCGCCATTCCGACTTTTTGCGCCCCGTGCTGTCGCCCGCCCCTTGCGACGGCCCTGGAGCTATGGAAAGTCCAAAGGTGAGGTTGGGCATTCTCAGATTTAAATAAATCGACGCCTAAAGAGGTTTTCGGGTAATTTCCGTGCAATATAACGTCTCGTGTTCGATTCCAGGACCGTTTCGGGAACAGCCTGCGTTTACTACCTTCAGCTTTGGCCTCTAGCTGCAAAAAAGAAGTCTGTGCTGGAGTTAGTAAGGGCAAGCTTATCCGCGTTTCTTTCCTCCATTTGAGTAACATATGAATGATTACAGCGTATCTTTGATTTGCATTTTAAAATTAATTTAAAAAACGTATGACTTTGGGACTCCTCAAAGAATGAAAATTCATTTTCCCATGGCCGATTTTTAAATACGCGTTGAATCCATGCACAAATTTATTTTGAACGTGCAAATTTTCGATTTTTTTATGTAAAAACTTTTTGGTTCAGGGAGATCCAAGTGTTGCTGATTTTATAAAATTACGGACGCTGTATTGCATCATATGAAATATGCATATACACCGCTCCCCGGTTATAAGGCGGGGTATCGGGGGAGGAGCTGCGACCCGCGTTATAAGACAACCGCGGTATAACCGAGGACATGACTTCTACTTTTTTAAATTTCTTTACTTGCTACAAACGACAAAATTACAATAAAAACAATATACAGTGAGTAGAAGAAATTTATTTAATCGATTCCTTAAAACGTCAGTATATTTTGTTGTTTTTACTTTAGTACATACTAAAAAAGAGACAGGTCTTTCTTTCCAAGAAATAGGGAGGAAGGCCCGCGGTATATCAGATTCCGCGGTATAATCGACGGCGTTATAACCGGGGAGCGGTATATACTATATATATATATATATATATATATATATATATATATACACATACATATGTGTGTGTTATATACAAAAGTATTTTTTAATTAATTTTTATATTGTATCTTGTTAATAGAATATTTTGTGCATATCAAATTAACGAAGAGGGCTGAGAATCATTACACTTTTTCGTTTTTATGAAGTGTTGATTAATTTTAATGTGTGATGCCATTCTATTCTAATATTGATATCAACTATGCTATGGTGGAAGAAAGAATGTCGAGTTTAACGATGATATGCGTGTAATCTAAGCGTCAATATCATGGAAATTGTTAAAGATTTTGCATCTGAAGGAAAAAAATTGTCAAATTTTATTTTTTTATTTGCATAAAAAATTGTATTTCGTTGAAAAAAATTAGAGCAATTCTCCAGTTTACGTAATTTTATTTGCCAAAATAAAACAAATGAAAAAATCAGACATTTCGCACAAAGTCGGCTAAACACCCAGTGACGGCCTTGTTTAAGACGCAAACATTTTTTATGGTTAGTATATTCAAGGTCATAAAACCAAAGTAAAAATGACAAAGAGAAACGTGCTTTTATGATCAAGAATGCTCAAAGAGTGGAGTTTTATCACAAAAGGAAGAAATGATAACAAGGTGTACTATATATTATTTTTATGCAATAAAAAACGTAACCATAGTTGGAAAGTCTCATATGAAAGATCAAACTACAAAATTTCCCTTTTTGTTTCATAGAATTCAACATAAAACATCACTTAACTGGTCTTTTTTTGATAAATCTTGTGTTGTATCAGCCACGATCGAAAAAAAACTAGCCTTCTTGATTTTGTGAACTTGGTGATTAAGGAGGATCAAACTGTTCAGATATTCAGTTTATGTTATTTCTAATGACTGTGAAAATAAAAGATAAGTCCAGATAAATATGTATAAGATTTTAGAGCGCTTTAACTTCACCTTTTCAGTTTATTTAATTCAGTAATATACATACCTTATTAATATATGTATTTATAATATTACATTATAAAAAGAATAAAAATCTACATTGCCCGCTAAGCCGTACAACTTCGCACTGAGCTGGGTCCCTTAAATCTTAATTAACTTCTCTATCGATGATTGACGGAATACGAAGATTAAGGTAGGCCGCACACCGACGCGTCAAGACACGCGTCAAGACATAGTCAATTTTTGTTTAAGTCATGCTTCAGACAAGCCCCCGCACACTGGAGCGACACCATGTCTACAACGAGACGAACGTCACTTGGCCAGTTCGCACTATGACTTCTTCGAGTGAGGATGAAATTTTAAAGTACGCATGGTTTAAATTACGTAGAAAGAAAAGGAAATGGATCCACGACTTCAACAAGTCCTGTGATGAGCATGGTGGATACATTTTGGCACGTGATTTGTTGAAAGATCCCGAGAAATTTCAACCATACTATCGGATGTTCCCAGACAACGAAGAACAAAGTTGCCACACACCTCAATAAAATTTACAACCTTGCTGCGGAAGAGCGAATTCTGAGGCCGTAGAACTGAGAAATCGTTTGTGTAGTTATTTTTTAAAACCGAATGCAATTATTCCTCGGCAAAACAGGTGCACTTTAACAGAATATAAAGAATTTAGGTAGAAAAAAATTTTTAAAAACTTTTTCAATTTATTTTTAATACATATCTAATGTCAATTTAATGGAAAAGGTATTTTTACTTGTAATACATTTTAAAAGAAAATACATGTTTATTGAATTAACTCATGACACTTTCTCCAAGGCATTTTGCAGACTATATTTGCAGATTTTGCAGACTATTTCATTATCCGGAAAATGGCGACATTAATTATTCAGTATACTCGAGGCTGTACATCATATGGAAATCATTCATTTTGATAATAAATATAAAACTTTAGTTACCATTTAATCCGGTTTCCTTAGACATTTCACGCCAGGCTTTCTCGAACTCATCCCTGTTACTATGCCCAGGTAATGAATAATCAAAAATTATAGGAAACTAGCTGAAAGTACCCGGCGATGCCCGGGTTATGCCAAACACATAACCAAGTGACCAAGATAAAGTTGCCTTTACACTGTTATCCATAAATCTTAAGAATTTTAACTTGTAAGAACATTCAAAATGGGATCGAATCTTTAATGAAGCATACTTACCTTCTAATTACAGCAAATGCCCCATATATTGCTGTGCGGTATGTGTGTCATTTACGAACCAAAGAAGTATATGTCACTTTCTGGGGAAATGTTGGCGTCCTAGAAATACTTGTATAGAGTTTACGTTTTATTCACAACCACAAACTGATGTCGGGTGACTTCTATGGACAGTATTATAAATGTGCGTTAGTAAGCATTACAGATGTATAATATAAAGGTTTTACTTACTAAAAGGTAAGATACCAGCATACACACGATGAATTGTCGTTATAAACGCTTCCCATACGCAGTCAACAGAATAATTATCCTTAACTATGTTGCTATACATAATTAATTTCGATGCTTAAACAACAGTTCGAAGCGAAAACGCTATTCTTTCACCTATTTGAAGGTTTAATTGGCATTAATTGAATCGGAGGCAACAATTACGGTCGCCTTGACAACGTCGGAAAGAATACGAAATATCCGTAAAATTTCAAAAACAATTGCGTATTTCTGAATGATTCGACAGTGTAACATGTAAACATCGCAAGAATAAGATAGCGTAGAGTTTTAGCCGTCGAATAAAGCAAAAACGAAGAAAATCGGTCCATATTTACGTATTTTAACGAATGAAGGAAAAAAACCTTGCACTTTGAAAAATCGAAAATCCTGTGTAAACTTATGGGAAAATAAAATTGTCTCCTGGAATCGAACCCGGGTCGATTTTGGAAATCCGAAGTACCCTATATTACTCGTAGAGTCATATGAAGTCAATTTGCAAAGTTTGGTCCCGATAGCTCAAAGGGCGTGGGAATGTATAAGGAACACACGGACAGACATTCAATTTTATTATATAAGATTTCTCCACCGCTTGCACTAATTTTACATTAATTTCTTCCTCGGACATGATTCCTCCTTCGCTGACAGCTAAAAGAAGACTGAAGCATGACGCAGAAAAAGGAACGCTGTGTCTTTTGGGGTTTGTCTCAGACATGATCCTGACGTCAGCGGCATGACTAAGACCAGTGTGCACGGTTTTCATTTACCCATTGTTCCTTTCCTTGCGTCACGTCGCAGACGCCGTCTTGTCTGACGTCTCTGTCTTGACGCGTCGGTGTGCGGCCGGCCTAATACATCATCGAAGCCTCATAAAAGCGACTAATTATTTAACAATAGTAGGGATTAAAAATTTCAAATGTAATCAAATTATCCCTTTAGAGGCATTAAACGAGCAAAATAGCGTCCAAATATAATAAAACAAGGAATATATCAGGAATGAGTTATGTACAGTCATGCCTCGTTTAGCGCAAAGGATGCGTTCCGAACGGTCTTTTCGCTAACCAAATTAGCGCTAAACAAACCGATTATAACGTACTTACTTAGTAGTGATCAGTTCGCGAAATTGCAAGGTTCGCTAATTTTACTTTTTTATTTATTTAATATTAATTATCATTAAAAATCAATATTAATGCAGTTTTAAATCTTTCACAGCAGTGCTCGCATTTATGCATAGATCGCAAGGTTCTGCGAGGTATCATTTTCGTTACTGCAGCGCTCACATCCAGTGTTGAATCCAGGGGGGTACCCGGGGGGGAAAATCCCCCCGGAGAAAATGGTCAATTAATTCAGTTTTTATGGGATTTTAGTGAGTTTACGCAACTTTAACAATATATATTTTAATTCTATTTTCTACTAATATTTAAGCACGTTTAACTAAAATCGGGTTTTAAATATTTATTGTGACATATAAGTTATAAATACCTATTTTAAAGATATTTTGACATGTAGACTGCGTCATATATATGCTGAATCCTGAAGCGTCGATACTTTATTGCACGTGCAGCGTACAGAAAAAAAGGCCATGCCGTCGCAACGGAAGCAGACTCATGCTTCAAGGTTGTGATTCAAAACGATGATTTGATTTTCTCTATTAAAATTAGGCACATAGTATCTTCTCGCCATTCTAACACAGACTGCCTGGAACAATCTTGACAGATAGAAGAACTTCTATCTCTCTATTCCCGAATACTTCCTACTTAATTTAAAAAATCTTATTAAGCATGACGATATCCTCAATACTTGGTTAAAAGGCCGCTCTATTTATATTAGCAAAGCGACTGGGTCAGAATTTATTTCACACATTGGAGAGATATTAGATAAACATGATTCCAGCATCATTGTAAAAATAAGTACTATTCGCTAATGGCTGATGAGTCCACAAATATTAATAATATGTCAGAATTTACGATATTATTACGTTTCATAGATAACAATAATATTGGATAAATGTTCCTCTGTTTAATTAAATTTGATAATGTGGATGCAGAAACCATAACACAAACCATTTTATGTCAGCTAAAACAATGGAAAATAGATTTAAAATATTTAGTGTCATGTTCATTTGATGGAGCTACTACTTTCTCAGGAAATATTTCCGGTGTACAAAAGAGACTCAGAAAAAGTTGGACGAGAAATACCTTACATACACTGCAGAGCGCACGTATTATCCTTAGCTCTGACAAGTGCTAGAAACAAATATCCAGCGACTAAACGAGTGCTGCATGTTGTTAAAGATATTTACAAACTGTTTCATAGACCATCTAGACGTGTAAGAATGTTACACAATATTCAATCCATTCCTGAGGAACCACTATTAAAAATTCCAGAAACCATAGAAACTCGCTGGCTAAGTAATTTTAGATCTATTGACGCTGTCAGGCTTTGTTACAGTTCCATAATGATGAACAGATACATAAGGATGGTGCGGACCTTGCTTCTTTAGCAGGAGGCATTTTATTAGAAATGGAAAAATCCAGTTTTTTAATAAACCTCTGTGTTTTACATGAAGCACTACTCGCTGTTTCAAATCTAAGTAAGATTTTACAAAAAGAAGATTTATGTTTATCCGCTTTACCCAGACTTATTAATTCCACTATTAAACACCTTAAAACTATATCTCATGTTTGCTTTGAAAATAATGAAGAAAGCACAATCTGGAAAAACTACACGCTCATAGTTAAAGATCTTGAAAATATAAAGGAAAACAAAAAACAAGTTTTAAAACAGCCAGTAAATTCGTCAATGAAATGATTAACCAGATGAGTTATCGATTCAACGACAAGGTTATACTGTTGATCAAAATTACCTCGAAGCTGGAATCGGCAAAATCATTTCGTACTGTGACTGAACATTTATCTGGTTTGCTGCATTTAAATTTCGATGCATTGTGGAACGATATTCGTTCCTTTACGTATGACATCCAATCCTTAGACAGTCAGAATAATATATTGAAATCCAATATTGGATATGATGAACTTAAGAGTTTATGCGTAAAACTATGTTGCATTCCAGTATCCACCATGAGTGCTGAACGGTCTTTTAGTACAATGAATAGGCTGATGTCAAAATTAAGAAATAGATTAGGACAAGAAACATTGCAAGACCTCATGAAAATCGCTATCGAGGGACCTGATGAGTTACCAAATACTTTGTTAGACGATGTTATTGACACATATGCTAAGAAGCAACAAAGGAGACAGGTTAATTTAAATTGTTTAAGTTCCTTATCAAGTGCCTTGAGAGTAAACCATAAATTCATATAGTTATTATTTTTTATTAAGGCATAGGAATTTGGCAGTTTTTGTGAAATAAAATATTTTTTTGTTACATTATGTCTATTTAAAAGTACTAGATGCGTAAATAGGTATAATTTCGTATATTCGTTTAGTTTTAGTTTATGCATTTTTTGATCTTTCTGAGTACTGATGAATACACGTTTATTTATTTCTTTTTTTCAATAAATATATATTTAGTGTTTTATAATTATATTACTTATCAAGACTAAGGTTTATTAAAGCGTTTGTTACATATCTAATCAAATTTTCTATGATTATTCCAAATATTAAATTTAGTTAATTTTGTTATTAAATGGTGATGTATAAAATTACATTACAAATTATTTGTTAATCTGCAATAAATAAATTGCATTTTATTTTACTTAATTATTTAAACAATTACAAAAAAGACAACTTCTACTAATTTTCTAGCGATATATTATATACCCCCCCGACCCATGCTGTTTCCCCCCCGGGGAAGAACGTCTGGATTCAACACTGCTCACATCTACGCGGAAGTTACTTATTGTATGTGTCGGGGTATTCACCATTTTCAATAATTGTTTGAAATTCGTCAGGAAACTTTATAGCTGCATCTTTATCAGCGCTTGCTCATTCACCTGTAAAACGAACGCTATGTATATTTGCGCGGCGTTTAAAATTTTTTAAACCAACCGGAACTGAAAATAGGTAGGTTCAAGTTTGGTCCTTTTCCCAATCCACTTCAAGGAATTCGGAGTGGTGAAATTTTTTTGTGAATGAAAGATTTCATCGTTCGAAAGGAAGACTGAAATCCACATCTCAAGTGTGTTAAGGACTCGTTTGTTCGTAACCTTCCAACATTTACTCACGAGACGATACGCGAAAAAACTCCCCATCCACCTAAGGAAGTTCCCGTTCATAGATGAACAAATAGTTCGTAAAGCTCAACATTCGTTCGTAGTATTACGACAAAAACAGAAGCGGGCACGAAGTTGCGTAATAATACAACAAAAACAGTTAAGGGATTAACAAAAGAGGACTATCGGTGAGGAGATTTCTGCTAGTATCGTCATTAAGAGATCCAATAAATTGCGTCACGTAGAAGGGAGAAGATGCTTAACTTGTTTCAGGGAGTGGCAATCGGTCTTAAAAAAAATCGGTACAACATACATTGTACAAACTTTCTCATTTATGGGTACGGATGCGTCGTTTAGTTATCTTTAGAAAATGAAAATCGTATGAGTCTATTTTTAGAAAATCCAATTTTTGTTAAAGTTGCCCAAGAATAAACTAGCCTTATATTCATTCATTGAGAAAAATAAAATACGTAGTATTATTTTAGACGTATACTCAAGTAACTGTACGAAATTTGATCAAAATCGTTAGAGCCGTTTTTGAGAAAAACGAATTATTGTTAAAGTTGCCTAGAATAAACTAGCCTTATATTCATTTTTTGAGAAATATGAACTATACAGTATTACTGAAGACGTAAACTCAAGTAACAGTACGAAATTTGATCAAAATCGTTAGAGCCGTTTTCGAGAAAATCGGATTGTTGTTAAAAATGCGTAGAATATACTACTATTAATTATTGATCAATGTCAACCATTTCTATGTATACTCTGCTCAGTATGATAAAATGCCTAAGTACGAGATTTCATTCATTTTTGCTCTACCGTCTAGGCTCCAGAGCCAGTAACAGACAGCCATACGGCATTGCAAAAACCACTTTTTCGGATTCAGCGACACCTATAACGTGTATTTCCGTAAAAATCTCGAGGTCGAATTTTTTCGCGAAAACAATACTTTCTCGATACTTCGTATGAGAAAGTAAATAACTTATTCTGGCTCGAATTAATTTTTTCCCGTCGAACCGGCCCAAAAATTGGAGTTTGTGGGTTACATGAGTAAATCGGTATTAAACAAAACACCGCAAATACGTAATTGGTACTGATTACGTGAAAACAGCTTTCCTTTATTTTTTTAAGCAACCAAAGGCCAGCCAAAATGTGCACTGTGAACAGTATTTTCATTTTGCAGTACGTATCATAGATACAGTATTTATTTTATTAAAAAATAAATAAAAATGAATACCACGGGATTCCAATTGCGCTATATCAAAATTGCGCTCAACAAACATGCTCTAAACGAGGCATGATTGTACTTACAAAAATATTGCTTTGCCTATGCAGGAGCTAGTATTTATAAAAGGAACACTTATTAGAGGACATAACTTTCTTCTACCACAGAAAGTTCTCCACCGAGCGTCGATCAGTTAATACGCTTATTATAACAATTATATATCGCGCGTAAGATTGACACATTTTCTTCATCAACCCAAAGATTTGCAATTTTGACAAGATCACACCCCAAAATACGCTTTTAATTTAATTTCGACGGGAATGCAATGCATCTCATCGCGAAATGGGGCTAAAATTAATGAATTTTGACAACTCATCTCAACCTACTAAAAAGTATTTCTACGTTAATTTCAAATTGATGGAATGCGTTGATCATGAGACAGGCATAAGCTGGAAATTTTAGGTAATTTGGAAAAGGGGGGAAAAAACTGCTATAACCGGGAATCAACCCAGATCTTCCACTTGCCGGGAGGATATTCTACCACTGAACTACCCTAGCAGATAAATTCTCCCATTTCAGACCTGTCCTGTCGCATAAGGATCTTATGACCAATTAATTCCATCATTTTATAACCACCATTAAAGAGGAAAAGGGTTTTCTTTGATGTATCTCTATCCATTGGGGCTGGTTGATACTAGCATGGCTATCCCGATCTTTAGTAAGAAAACATACCCATTTCGGGGGTTTATGTCGATATATTTGAAAGCGCACACTTTCAATTTCCTGAATATCACTTCCCCGAATGATTGTTTTCCCACATATCTCAATTTTCCGAAAATCATTTATTTTGTTGTATTTTCAAAACGAAAGAACGGTCACAATTCATAATTGCCTTGCTACCCCCATGTCCCTCACTCAAGAAGCGCATGATCGAAAAACATGTATTCGGAAAATGAAACTTTTGGTAAATACACTATTTGACATAATAACTTGAGGATAATCCGTTTCAGAAAAATCAATTCCCGGAAGATGATTTTGGGAAGTTGATATTCCGGAGGGTGGTTTTCGGTGAAAAAAATGTTTGGGAAAATAATTTTCGAGAATGTGGTATTCGGGAAAATGATATTCGGGAAATTGGTATTTGGGAAAATGATCATTCAGGAAAAATGATGTCACAATCATGAACAGCGGGATTCATCTATCGTCCTGCGAAAGCAAACTTTCATACTGAAATTTCGGACTAGAACTCGTAAGGAATCTGTTGGAAGCCACCGGAATGCAACTACCCCTAGACAACTCTCGAGGAAGAGTTTCTCATAGGTCGATTAATTTAGGTCACCAAAGGCCATCAGTCAACAACAATGGCCTATAAAATGGTCAAAGTCATGATGACGTGTTCGGCTCGCAGAATAATCATGGTTGTTCGCTGCCAAAAGTGCAATGTTGGCTTGTGTTTACCCATGTTTTGGAAATTACAATACAAATGCAGAATTTTAAAGACACTGATCGAAGTTTGCATTAATTTGAGGAGACAGGCAACCACCAAATAGACATTTAAACGAGCAAAAAACCCTATCTTTATTTACATTTTCTTGAATTGATATATTTGTACCATTATTATAAAAAAAAGTAAATGAAAATTTTATATAGAATATAAACTGCCATTTTTGGTTCTTTAAGATACTTATTTAAAATTTTATCTATTATAGTATGAGAGATAATGAAAAAAATCCGTAAGGCTACAGAGTATCACATAAACTCTGTCTGCCAGTGCCTACAAATTGGAATTAAATTCCTTATGCTAAGGTTAATAAACATGCAACAGTGCTGTAATTAAAAATTTGGTTTGGATATCTGTTTTACTACAGTAGTCATTTGTTAGCCATCAAAAATGTGTATTCAGTGTGAAGTTCATTTCATATTTAAGTACCTATAATTTTAAAAATATTAAAATTCACATTATCCTAGTTTTCTTCTTTCAATCATTATATCCAAATTTTTGTCTCCTATGAATCTGGTTACATTCAGCTTGTACATATAATCTTTCAAGGATGACTACTTTACATTCATAGAACAAACGATTGACTAGTCGCTGTGATGAATTGCTTCCCTTGATAGCAAAGTGATGTAGTAACATATAATCTGAGAAAAATGTGTGCAAAACCAGAATATTTTTATAACTTTTTTACTATACTCACTGGCATCTTGTGTCATATTTATGATTCTAATTTCAAACTGCATATGTGCAGGTACAGAAACCCATTGTTTTGGAGTTGCTTGTTTTTCTAAACAAATACAACAAAAGTACCATTAATATAAAAACAATACATAATACACAACTATTATTATAAGTATTATTTATAAAAAGTTATTTATAAAAACTCCCTTTTATATTGCCATTTGTTCCTGATGGACGTTGAAAAATCTTCATTAATTCAACAGACTATGAAGTTGGATTTTTCAACCTGGAATCTTCTCATACTCTAATTGTGAGGTTTGAGGAGAACACACAAGTCAGCACTCAGTCCATCAGAAAGGATGTTGAGTAATTGGCCACCTTAATGGTCTTTGTAGAGAGTAGGCTAATGCCAGCATCAGGTTTTTCTCCTCCCTTCCGAGTGTGTATGGAATTATGGCTATAATAATAGTCAAAGAGGCTGATTAGCCAGAAAAATAATCAATCAAGATGTGCTGTATACATAATATGTTGGTTAACATTTATGGATATACCTAAAGGTCAAGCACTAGTGTAAAGAGGTACGAGTGGGTCTGGGTGCATTATAGAGCAAAGGGGCCCATCAAGGTGAAGAGCAATATAAAAAGATCTCTGGACAAAGTTTATTTTTACATAACAATTGATAAAACTTTTATAATATGTTTTGAATGTGGTAGAAAAGTAAACTATCTAAGGCAAGGCATGGAGTGCTGAGCAATATGGAATGAGCATAGCAAAGTTCACTCACTTGTCAATACATTTTAATTTATATTCACTTTTTCATATTCCAAAATTTATTTGTTAAAGAAAAAATATAACTCAGGCAGACATAGGCCCCTTTAATGCTTAGGGCATGGCGCCCTCTGCGACATTGTAGTTATGTCACTGACATCAAGGTCCATGCCGTTATTGCAAAAGGTGGTCTCCCTGCCTACATTCAAGTCATATGGTTTGCTACACAATCGATCTCCCAAGGACTATTGCTGGTTTGGAAATCAAGTGTTACTGTGTAGGCATAGGTACATCCCTAGTAGTACTGGCCCCAGATATTTTGACATCCCAAACATCCATTTCAGCACCATTTACTTTGACAATTTCATACAAAAAACGCATTCATTCACTATTGCTCCAGAAAATTAAATGCCACTGAATATACCTGCTAAATGATCGATATCCAGAACTGCTCCACAACCCAGGTATATTTAAGATTTATAATAAATTTGGTTCACTAATTTATTGTATAATAATTATTTCTGAAATGATTTTTCTAACAATCCTTAATGTTATTTTTTTCTTCTTAACTTGCTCTCATAAAAAGATGTTAATGCAATGAAAAATGCAATCCGTAACGGGGTCAAGGCACCAGAATAATGTCAATGTTACAGCAACTTTTGTTGGGAATACCTAGGAAAAGATGCAATTTTAGTTATAGGAACTTTATTAATAAGAATAGTACAACTTACTTTAGATTATCACAATGTCTTTCATAAAACAACATACTAATTTTAAATTTGTAAATTAGATATGTTGGTATCCAACATAAATATAAAACAAAATTCACCTTTCGACTATGCACTAAAACAGACAAAAACTGTATCTAATGTAGTAAAACTTTTTTAATTTAATAAATTGAATTTGCATTCGCTATTTGATTGCACACTAAAAATTGGCAAACAGCAGCATCTTTTGTATCACAATAATCAGGCTTCAAAAGAATTATTACAATCTAGGAAAGATTTTCAAATAAAAGAAATTGACGTACTTAGGGAGTAAGTGGCTCGCATTACTTAGTTCAACGTTTAGCCACTAGATGACACTTTTATGCACGCTGGTCTGCCTCCTAAGAACTTCCTATTTTGGCCATTACGTGGCACTGTGCATTAGTCGCTCACGTGTTTTTTCTGTTCTCATTCCAGGCGGAATGGGATATTCTCGAGTCCAGAGGTTGCCACAACCCAACATTATTTTGAAACCCTGATGTGTGACAATAGCATCATCACAATTACATTTGGTGTGAAAGTTATAACGGATGCCATAAATGGAACCTATCCCTGTCCTGGTTTGCAAGCTTTGTTAGAAAAAAACCCAGTGTCGTGTTTACTCGGGAAAATTCCATTCCACCAGGAATGAGAATGCAGAAATATCTCAGTCTGAGTGACTAGTGCATACAATGCCAAAATAGAGTCCTTAGGAAGCAGAACGGTGTGCAGAAGAAGAGTTATCTAGCAGCTAAATGTTTAACTAGTAACTGCGAACTACTTACTACTTAAGTACTGAAATGGAATTTAAGCACTTTTTAGAACTAACTGACTAAAGATGCAGTATTATAATTATAGGAACTTTATTATTAAGAATATTATAACTTCAGAAGAATATCACAATTGCTTTATTTAATACAACAACACTAATTTTAAATGTTCAAATTAGCAATGTACACATCCAACACAACAATAAAATGAAACTTTTCATCTTGTCATTGTAACATTCGTACAAAAAGCTGCATCTTAGGCATTAAAACTGTTGAATTGTCATTAAAAAGTGTGTGATTTTGCTGCAAAACACAAAAATACAATGAAATTCTATTTTCGACTTTTCACCTATGAATTTGCAAAAAATCTGCATCTTAAGCATTAAAATATTTATGTAAAAAATATAACTTTGCAATGTTGCTGCACAACACAAAAATACAATGAAATTTTCTTTTCAATTTTTCGCTAAAAAATCACACAAAAACTGCATTAATACTTTTGAAATTCCATTACAAAATTGTAAATCTGCAATGTTTTTAACACAAATAAAATTAAATATTTCTGAATTGTCAGTAGTGGACTCACAAAAATCATCTTATGCATTAAAACTTTTAAGCTTCCATTACAAAATTGTAACTCTGAAATGATAACACAAAATTAAATTGAATTGTCACTAGTGGAATCACAAAAAACTATCTGATGAATTAAAACTATTGAATTTCCAAAAAATTTATAACTTGGCAATTTTGATGCATAACACGGAAATAAAATGAGTCTCTCTTTGGCATGTCACTAATGAACTTACAAAAAACAGCATCTAATGCATAAAGACAGTGGTGCACAACCTACAGAATATTTACAATAAAAACCTCATTTAGACCAGGATGGGCTGCAAAAAATGCAGTAAGGGCCTCAAGGAAAGGTTGATCACAGATATTTTGATGCAAAATTTAGGCTAATTTATTGCCAAGATAACCAAAATTAATGAATGGTATTTAAAGGCTATTACATTCAACATTTTAATTTGAAATACATCCTCAGATATTCTTAACAATATTTATAAGGTATAATTTTGGGACAAATAACCTTTTCTTTTACTAATAATGCTAATAATTTAAACTCTAATCTTCCCTACAACTTCCAATGAAGGATTCACAACCATCAATGCAGCCCGCCATGTAGAAAAGGATGGGCACCACTGTGTTAAGACCTTTGGAGTTCCATTTAAAAAATGCAACTTGCATTTTATCACAATACAGTAATACGATAACATAAAATTTTAAACAAAAAAGAAAACAAAGCAGGAAATCAAATGTTTACAGCAAATAAAGCTCCAGGTTGCTTTGAAATTTCGTTTACCTAACTATCGCTATCTTTTGAGCACAAGCTCCTCCAACCAAGACCATGTACTCTGGCAAGTCTTTATCAAGCTCATTAGGATAACGTACCTTATACTGCGGGTATGTCATTAACTCATGGTTCTTGTAAATATGAACCTAAAATGAAAAACAGTGTGAGATTATCAAAATCACCAGTTGGAAATATTTCTACGAGCACACTCATCCCTCAGTATACAAGTTCAATTTGTTCTGAAAAATAAGTTCATAAGCAAAATCTAGTATAGTGAGAGTTGAATTTCCATTACTTTACATGTAAAAGCTTATGATATTTTCCCAAGGTCTAGAAAATCCCTTAATATAACTAATTTTCATCCTAACATAGTACATATGTATGCCTGAATTTAGAAATGGTTTACTTGCCTTCTCCCAGTCCACTTCCAGATTTTCATCAAGCATCTTTGGGTCTTCATCAAGCCTACAGTATTTACTTATTCTTAGTTTGGGGATGCAATCTTCAATTTTGTGCCATGAATATACTTCAGGGCATAATAGATACGATGGGTAATACCTACCCTTGTAGTTCATTTTGGGGCAACTGTGGATGTAATATCCCATATAATAGAATGTAAAATTTGGAGACGTTTCGCGGAACTCTCTTACTAGAGCTATCTCCCTGAAAAATGTGGAAACATGTAATTATTAACAGTGTCTTTACAAAAATGCTACAAATTCAAAAAACAGTTTAATACCCTTAAAAATGTGAAGCTCATGTATCATAACAACTATTTTTTTCAACAATATGACCTAATATGATTCCAACAAGGACATGCAGTGAGCTACTCGAGATCATGTTTACAAGGAGGCCATAAAGTTAAAACATTAAAAATTTACAGACGGAGGATTTGAAACTCCCTGTTTCTGTATGTGGAATAGCAGCACTTGAGGATAGCTAGTATAGGGTGACTCGTAATAACAGTCCTACTTTTTTCAGCGGTGAGATTTAGACTATCCCATCTATTCTTTTAAATCTAATACTGCATGATAATTGCAAACATCCATTTCCTTGGCATAATTCAAATCCATTCCTGCACGCACACAAGGTTTCCATGTTTGTACCGTTTTCCAGGAATGTACCTGATGCAAATATAGAGGGAAAGTTTTACTCTTCCCTACACAAAAATCTTCAACTACTTTTTCAATTGTTCACTTTTAGTCTTTTTAATACTTTCCATTTTTTTTCATATGTGGCATTATTTCTCTTTTGGTAACTGAAATATATTACCCTAGCTTTACTTTAATGTTGCCATAAAATGGTCGAGCATACTAAATTTGCATTATAACTTATTCAACTAATTTATGATTTAAGTGTTACCTATATCATCTCTAACAGTCAAGCCATAATGTGAATTTTATGAGTCATTTAAAAATACAAAAAATGCTTTATTTGCTGCGCATTTAATCTAACACATAATTGCATGGTGGTGATTTGCCGATACAATATTTACATATAAGCTTCACTTTTCTAAATTTTATATTTACAAAATTAAGATTTTGTTTGTAAACAAGGAAAAAAATTAAAGTCTAAAATGTGAAATAATCATTAAATTTCACTAATAAACCAGTAAACAGCAATATAAAGTATGCATAATATGAAAACATTACATACTCAAAGCAACAAAAGGAGAAAGAAATAATATTACTATTATATATGACAAGTCATCAAAATTTCAGCATGTTTGCTGGTGATCAAAGCAAGAATCAAAAGAGAACTGCAAAAAAGATACTGTAGTCTGTCAGAGGCCAAGTAATCGTTACAGCCATGGCTGAGGGAAGGAAAGGTGAGATATTGTTGGAAGCTGAAGAGAGGGATGAGGTATGCAGGCACAACGCAGAAATGAGACTGGAGGGAAGAGTAGCGGGAGGGTAAAGGGATGGTTTTTGTAAATACAGAGAGAGATGGCATTTTTAAATGGTACATTAATCAATCAATAAAATTTAAAAACTCATTCAAGAAAGGTCAGTCATTGACATATGATGCATCGTTCTTTGCTTTATGTATTGCTACTTTTAAGTATGACTTCATACTCTCTAAATATCTTTTGCCTGGCCTATAATTAAAATTTGAACATTATGAGTGAATCTTTTATTATTTTTTTAGTATTGATTTTCAAAAGAAGGGAGCAGATTATAAGCTAATACGAGGGCTGTTCAATAAAGACTTGCATGTATTATTTTACTACCTATACACTAACCCGAGTTAACCCTCGCTGTGATCCTTTTCAAAGTATTTTCCTCCAAAGGCTCCTGTAGTGAATGTGCAAGGCCATCTTTTGACATACATTTCAAAATTGACTCTGTTGACTTGACAACAGCTTCTGATGACTCAAAGTGACACCCTCAGAGCTTCTTCAGATTTGGAAACAGGAAGGAGTCACCAGTGACAAGGTCATGGCTGTGTGAGGGATGAGAGACAAGTTGAATGTCTCTCTTTACCAAATAAGCCATCACTACATTCAAAACATGCTGGCGTACATTGTCGTGGTACAGCCTCTATCCCTTATCATGGAGATTTAGGCACTTGTAATGAATATGATCCTGGATGGAGGCCAGCATGGACATGTAGTAATTACCTGTGACAAAAGTATATGGTTGAACAGTGTGTTGATAGACCATCCCTTGGTAATCAGAGAAGGAAATCTTCATCACCTTTCCTGCTGATTTGACAACTTTGGCTTCCTTGGGCATCAGTGATGACAGAATCTTCCCCACAGAACTCTGTTTTTTATCTTCTGTGTCGTAATGATGGAGAAATGCCTCATCAATAGTAATGATGGGTTTCCAGGGACCGCCCGTGTACAAGTCTCTTATTTGCCGCCCTTTTTAGGTGCTCTTTAGCAAAATTTAAAAAAAATGCCTTATGGTTTGAAAAATTTCCGTAGCCAATAAATATGAAAGAATATACGGCATATAATTATACAATCTGCATTACTGTTAAAAATACTGTGTGTGTCCGATGATAAATTGGCCGCCCCTGTTGTTTGGCCACCATGTGCGTTGCACACATCACACATATGGACATGCCCCTGTGGGTTTCAGATATTTTTCACCATTTTCGTAGGAGACTGCAAGACAAGCATGGTTCAGAGGCATCCTGGAGCATTCACATGTGTCTGAGAGCAAAAAACTTGCATGAGCTGTTGTGGAGAAGTCAGTGGTATATTCCTACTATGTAATCTCTTGCATACCGGTATTCATTTTATGAAGAAAAAATTTGCTCAAGTCTTTCTTGAACAGCCCTTGCAAATACCATATTTTACATTTTATGTGGTTCAACCGATTAGAAACCCATCTTCAAGATCTAGGAGTATAACAATTTGGAAGGAAAATTTTTCTTAAGTATTCAACAATGACATAATGATGAATGATTCTTACCGCAGAGATCCATAAGTACCTAGGCTTAGATCCCTCAAATCTGGATCATAGAAGAAATAGACAGATGAAATACAATAAAAAAGTATGTCTATTACTCCTACAGCTATCAAGGTACCATCCAGCCAGTATTGTTGTTGGAAGGATCCATAACTTATTGGCGTGTAATTACTTTGATACGGCTGCAAAATTAATCAAAAGCAGAATTACAAGACAGTAAAGATAACAGTTTTGACATTTGGAAAGCATATTTGATGTATACCTTTAGCTGAAATTTATTTGTCTACTAATTCAAAAATCTTATTTCCTCATGCAAATTGAAAGGAATGCTTAACCCTTTAAGTGCCGAGCTAAGTTTAGTTTAAAATCTGACTGAAAGGCTATTAAATGGTTTTGCAATCCCATGAAAAATTCATATTACATCCAATTTTTTTAGACTAAAAGCTTTCTTTGTTCTACATGCATATAAGACGCTATATTGCACATCTTCAATGTAAATCGTTGTCGATTTGGAATAAAAAAATTTACTGATGAGTTTTCAGACTAAAAGTCTATCTTATAACTTAGAGGAACTAGTGTTATTTTATTATCCTAACTGACAATTTATCAAGCAAATACTCAAAATATTAATTACTACATCGATTAAAATATTGAATATGCCCTCCTTATTGTAGACGTACAAGGGGAAGATACTACTGACCCCCAACCAATTTGACTGAAACTTCGTAGAAATAATGTTCATGATGTCCGATATATATATATATATATATATACAGGCGACTCCCGAGTCTCGATTAATTCGAGATTTCGATCCCGCCGATCCATAATATACGTGGAAAAACTTCGTGTAGTTATTGGTTCCGACCAAACGCGAGGTTTAGTTTTGGTGTAGACGTAGTTATATCTGCTCTTATTCTTTGAATTTGTGCTGATTTCACTCTTTTTTCTGTTAATCTTTTATTTAAATTTATTTATTTTATTGATTTATTTATAAAATTATCACTTGACATGGCATCTAAAAGGAAATGAAATAGTGATAATGTAAGTGAATCAAATAAAAGAGTGCATAAGACTCATAGTCATGAATTGAAATTAGAAATTTTAAAGCGTGATGAGAAAGGTGAAAGCCAAGCTGAAATCACACGATCGTTGGGAATGTGTCGATCAACTATTAGCACTTATGTGAAACAGAAGGAAAAAATTCTAGAAGATGTGATAAATTCAAGTAATTTGATAACAACAATAAACAGTCCTAGGTGCGGTGTTGTGATTCCTAAAATGGAAAAACTTTTAAAACTTTGGGTAGATGATCAGTGTCAGAAACACATACTGAAAGCCATACTGAAATTGTACGATCGTTGGGAATGTGTCAACTATTAGCACTTATGTGAAACAGAAGGAAAAAATTCTAGAACGTGATAAACTCAGGTAATTTGATAACCACAATAAACAGTTCCCCACCCAATAGCTCCTCTTCTTCCAACTTCTAAATTAATCAAGTCCAGTAAGTGCAGTTGAAAAAGATTTAAGTTATGAAAATATTTTTAATTTTATTGTTTCTTTATTCTTAAGTTATTTTGTGCATTTTAATAACTTTTATATTAATTTCGCTGCGATAAATAGTTGTATGTATAGATAGATGTACGCAGGTATGTTATCCAGCTCGCACGAGTCGTTTGTAACAAACGACTTGCGCGATCCGGACCGGGCTGTCTGCACGACATACTGCATACATCTACCTTTGAAGTTTGGAACACAAATTTATTTTTTCCTTTTTAGTGAAAAAAAAGAAGTTATACATTTAAAATATTTATTATATAATTTATTCATAATTTAATATTGTTGTATTAACATATTAGTAATGTTATTTTATCTTTATAGAACGTGAAGGGAGACTTTTTCCTGAGATGCGGGAACATATCCCCCAATTATAACATGCAAGTATATGGAAAAACAGCGTTCGACACTCGAATATTCGAACATGTTTTCAGGAACGCATCCCCAACGAGACTCGGGAGTCGCCTGTGTGTGTGTATAGGTGAGGCGGTGAGGCAACCGCCTCAGGCGTCTCTCAAAGGGGATGCCAAAATTTGACAAAAATGAAAACCTAAAAATACAATACCTTGGACTGACAATGTATATTCATGATTTTTTCGATATCGTTTATTCCTTTTTAAACAATGCTGCAGAAACTCGTTTTTATATTGAGTTGACCATGAGTTGGACAGCGGCATATTTGTAGAAGAATCTTTCAGCCCAACTATGCAAAGCATGGTTGAGTGAACAACTTTGTTACAAAAATAAATGTGCAATAATAATTATTAGTGTTAGTATTTTTTCGATATTACTCTTATAAAAAATTAAGAGGCCATACCTTACTGTTTTACAGTTTTTAAAGCAGACAATGTTTGGCAATAGAAAATTATCTGGTGCTGAATATCACAAAAGAAAGGTTACGACTCAATTAGAACTGAAAATGTAATCCAGGTCTTTACATAAACTCCTCAAAGAATACTGAGAGAATCCGTAACAAGCGAAAATGTGGTTCATTTCATCAATCATAAAAATACACACAATCAAAATAATTGTATCCTATCAAACTAATAAACTATTCCTCATATAACTTGTATGACTCTATGGGCGCCATAATTAAAATCTGCTTGGGGCGCACGAATGTCTTGAGTCAGGCCTGTCTAAGCCTATCATACGATTTCAAATTTTCAATTAAATATGTTTAGTTTCACACAAATAAATCAACTTCTTGAAGTATACTTGATAATAAATTTAATCAAAAGTTTAGATCGATCTGAAATAAAATTATCATCAGAACAACCTCCAACTTAATCGAGAACTAAAACAACAATTCGTATTTCATATTTATTTGATACGCCGTAATTTTTGATAGGCAGTTACGCTAGTTTATTTATAACGTGAAGTTGCTTTTTCCACTTTTATTATCTAAAAATCTTCTTCATAATATGAACTGATTTTTATTTTTGAATTTTTGTTATTTTAAGTGAATTTTTTTTATGGTATCAACCAGGATGCTGGAAAAGGAAAGAATAAAAAATATTTGTCATAGTAAGCGGTACTCGGTAATTTGATTATATATCTTTAAAGGCGTTTTCAGCATGATTGTGCCGTCCGAATATGTGCCAGCTTCCACTGCAACCAACCCTATAATAATGGAAATGGAAGAGAAATAAGCGGGAATTTATAAAACAGACGGTTTGAGTTCCCCACAATATATGAAGAACTGTCGTGCCATTGTTTTGAGAATGTTTTGCTTCTATCCTCTATTCGAACATTTCTATGGGTTCTGGGGTGTTTTTATTATACTTCCTGCTACCATTTACCGACAAAGAAGAAAACTGCTATGAAAATTAAAATATGTATGGTTGATCTTTTTCATAAATATAAGTTATTATAGATTTGAATAAATAGATTTTTATTATTCCCTATTGTTTTCAACTAACGAAAAATAAAATTACTTATTAAAAATTTAAGGGGGCGCCATATTATATCTCGCCTCAGGCGGCAAAATGTCTGGGCACAGCCCTGTGTGTGTGTGTGTATATATTACTGGAAATTGTTGCGATCTCCAAAAAAGGACTGCTATTTTATCGTTGTTCTTTTATTGGAATGTGCTGTGTTTCACTAAATCTACTTTTTAGTGTTGAAATGCAAATCTAAAATCTTTGTAGTACTCTTTTTATAAAAATGATGAAAACATCAGTGGAAAAGCCCGTGGTTACAGTAAATGCAAAGAGGAAGCACTTAACATATTATTAAGAAGAAACTGGATTTGCTACAGCGTTTAAAGAAAGGTGATTCGGTGCAGGACTGGATTAAGGCATAGGCGAAGTAGGGCATGACCTAGGGCGGAGGTGGGAAACTACGGCCTACAAGCCACATCAGGCCCATGGGAGCACATTATACGGCCCACGATTGCATTACGAAAGTGAACTACGAATATAACACAGACAATTTCATATTTTTTTTGCTAAAATTATGATCAGAAAATCTTTGCTTGTGAAGTTTATGCAATAAAATGTTATTAATTATCAATTATCACAGATATAAACCTTCGCATTCTCTCAAGTAACTTCTGATGTGGATCTTAATGTGGCCCGCCGAAGCATTTTCATCTGTTAATACAGCCCGCCTAAGCAATCGCAATGGCTAATGCAGCCCATTTTGTCAAAAGTTTCCACACCCCTGGCCTAGGACCCCACGCTTGAAGGGGCCCCACGAACTTTTAATTCGGCTCTGATCGAATTGATAAATTTCGCAGGTTATATTTCTATAATAAAGAAAGATCTGTCAACACCTCTGAAAACATTATATCACATCCGGGAATCCGGTGTTCCCAAAAGTGGAAATAGCTATATGAATATCTGACACTGCCAGTAGCAAACAGAAGAAGAATGCTCCTTTTCTGTTCTCGGGCACGTAAAAAATAGGTTACGTTCCAACGTAGGCCAAGACAAATTGAGTGATCGATCAATTTTAACCATATTACTAGTCTATTACTCGAAATTTAAATTTTGATCAAATAATCGAAAGTTTCACTAGAAGCAAACCTCTGAAAAAGACGATGTAAAATATAAAACTTGTAAATTTCTTTTGTTTAATAATTATTTACTCACCTAGTTGTATTTTTACTTTCTCCATACGTAGTAATGGGAAAGTATTGTATTCATGAAAAAAATCGACTTCAAGATTTCAACGGAAATACGTGTTTTGAGGTCCCTAGAACACGTTTAGACTATTTTCGGAATGATGTCTGTGTGTGTGTGTGAGTATGTTAGTGTGGGCGCTCTAACTCAAAAAGTACATGCCATATCGTTACCAAACTTCATATCTAACACTCTTACATGAGCACAAAGAACTGATTAGTTTTTGGACAATAACGGATAACCGGAAGTCGAGGTTTATTTGAAACCCGATTCGGGTTTTGCGATTTTTCTTGGTTAAAATATCATTTTTGTATTTACAATTCTATACAAAAGTTATAGAGAATGTAATTTCCTACAACTTTCATTTGAAACAATTTTCTATAGGAGTTATTGTTTAGGAGTGATTTATAAATAACCTGTTTTTCAGTTTCCGTTAAATATCTCCTTAAAAACATCGTTATTGGTAATCTTCGTAAGGACCAAAGTTGTAGAGAATAATAATTCTTCCAAGTTATGTTTGAAACTAATTTTCGTAGAACCATCTATTTCGGATATATTTCGCTTTATCTTAATACCAGTATACAGCGCCAACACCATGTAGCGGTGAATTCTGTAATCATTCAAAATATACGTAATTTACGGCAACAAGGACGTGTCTTCTTTTTTGATACGAAATAATAATTGTGCCTAGTAATATTATTCATAATAATTTAAATATCTATACCCCAAATATGGAGAAAGTCATGTGTTGGCCACATCAGATTTTTTAAGTTTGTGTCTATTTTTACTTTCTCCATACGTAGTAATGAGAAAGTATTGTGTTCATGAAAAAAATCGACTTCAAGATTTCAACGGAAATACACATTTTGAGGTCCCTAGAACACATTTAGACTATTTTCGGAATGATGTCTGTGTGTGTCTGTATGTATGCGTATGTGATTGTGGGCACTCTAACTCAAAAAGTACTAGCCATATCGTTACCAAATTTCATATATAACACTTTAGCATGAGCACAAAGAACTGATTAGTTTTTGGACAATAACAGTTAACCGGAAGTTGAGGTTTATTCGAAACCCAATTCGGTTTTTGCGATATTTCTCCATTAAAACATCATTATTGTATATACAATTCTATATGAAGGTTATGGAGAATGTAATTCCTTCCAACTTTCATTGTTTAGGAATTATTTATAAAGAATCTGATGTGGCCAACACATGACTTTCTCCATATTTGGGGTATAGATATTTAAACTATTATGAATAGTATTATGAGGCAAAATTATTATTTCATACCATAAAAGAATATAGTTGTCCTTATTGCCGTAAATTATGTATATTTTGAATATGTTTACAGAATTCACCGCTACATGGTGCTGGCTCTGTATACTGGTATTAAGAAAAAGCAAAATATCTCTGAAATTGATGGTTCTACGAAAATTTGTTTCAAACAAAACTTGGAAGAAATATTATTTTCTACAACTTTGGTCCTCACGAAGATTACCAATAACGACGTTTAAAGGAGATATTTGACGGAAACCGAAAAAACCGATTATTTATAAATAATTCCTAAGACGACATTTTTTTTCCAAATGGTCAGCTGTAAATATCAAGAGTCGTCTTAAATTCAAATACGAAGTATATTTACGCATTTAATCGATGTTTTTTACAACAATTGGTATGTAAGAGTAAACAATTCACAACAGCAAATTCAAGTACGTACATAAAGAAGTGAAATAAACAAATTGTAATAACAATAAGTGAAACATAACGGGAATAATAATTATTTAGACTAATAATCATCGTCGACGATCATAACACAGACAACATACTTTTATCTTGCACGTAATGGCAACCGCAAGGTAAAAACAAATGAGAGCGGAAATAGTTGGGATTCCCCTTTCAAACGACTTACTAAGTGTGACAGTAATTTTGAGTTGTACATTCTTGTTTTAAATGCACAACCCTTAAGTTAAAATGACAGATCATGTTGAAGTACGTGGCACGAGTGCAAAGGGAAAGTTAAGAAAAGGAATTAGACAGAGCTAAGATGCAAATTTTAAGCTGATCGTGATAAATTACGCCGAAAAAACTAATAACTGTGATGCAAGTAGAAAGTTCGGTCTCCTGAAATTAAAAACATAATGAGTGCGATGAATACTGATCTTATTGTAATACCTGGAGAAATGACATCGCAACTTCAAGTTTTAGACGGTGCTGTCAATAAGTGTTTTAAAAATAATTTAAAGGTTTTGTATTCTGAGTGGTTACAGAGTGGAACTCACACTTTAACACCAAAAGGAGATCTTAAGAAACCTGAAGTTGCAATGCTCTGCCAATGGATCAAGGCATCGTGGCAACAAATAAATGCAAAAGTAATAGTGAAAGGATTTAAGAAATGCTGCTTATCTAATGCCGTGGATGGGAGTGAGGATGATGTTTTGTGGGAGACTGATGATGAAGTTGAGAGTGATAAAGATGGTGAGCGTGAAGAAAATAGTGAAGGTTGAATAGACAGTGATGATGACTAATACAATAAAATGATTTTATGCAGCACTTGGATTGAAATGTTTTTTTGTTGTCCTGAAATGAGTATATTCTGTCAATGTATTTACTTTATTTTTAATGTTATCTTAAAATGAATGCTACCATTTAATTTGTTTGAAAACCTGAATGGTTCTGTTTGTGATGTGATCTTATGATTTTAAAATGTTAAAAGACAATGACATTCAAGAAAAGTATAGGAGAAAATAAATATTTGACAAGATTTATAATTTTTGTAGTAATGAAGGTCAATTGCAGCTTTTTTCTGTTTTGGAATCATCCACATGGGGGGTCGTCTTGGATTCAGGGTCGTTTTGGATTTGGGTGAATACCGTACCTTGAGGTCAACAGCTGGTTATGAACCAACGCATGAATTTTCACCATGTCCTTCCTACTGGTGATCTTGCATTGATTTTGCAGTAGGTAAGTTACATTTTGCAACCGCCTAATGAAATTCTTGACTTGTCAATAAAAATATGCATCGAAGGGTTGGCATATTGATGTGCATTTTGGAGGAATTATTTGAAGCATACATAGCAGTTAGTTTTCCTCGTCAATAAATTTTTCATTGTATAGCGATTTATTAGTTTGTCTTCCCCATGAATCAACAATGAAAAGAAACTTATTGTCTTGCATGCATGGTTTCAGGACGTTGTCGAGAAATTCTTCATAAGTCCTCCAGTGCAGTTTACCGGATTTTGTTGCTGTAACAAATACATTTTTGAATTCGTCCATCAACTTTTTAACTTGATTAGCAACTTTAGGACTAAACTGTCCATGAGTCTCTTGTAAACAAAACTCTTGGAAGAAGTTTCCTGATACTGTCATTGCATACTGCGCCATGTAAGAATGAGTAGTCTTTGCAATGCAGCCCACATTCAACTCTACACGTTTTTCTCTTTTATTGGCCAGAGTCTGTTTAATTGGCACTAAGTATTTGCATCCAGTTTGGTCCGTGTATATTACAAAATCCTGATCGAAATTACTGATCAGCAGTCTTGTTTAGTCTTGGAAGCGTAATGTTATCGTAAACTAGATGGGTTTTATTTTACATTACCCGTATATTTATATATACCACCACTATATAGGGGACAACAAAAAAAAATGTTTAGTGTTATTAGGAAATAAACATTTAAAATAAGGGAAGTGAATATGTGGGAAAAAATGAAAAATAAAGTTCGGAAGAACATGGACTCAAACACTGGATCTCGACATTTACAGCCAGGTGCGCTACCAACTACCCCAGCGTCACTTGTTGCGAGTTCTGTTACTGTGTATGGTACTCAAGCAGTGGCTCGGGAAATATTACCTTATTTTTATTAATAAAATAAAAATGGCTGGGTATTGGCCCTGATATATCTATACAGGTAATCTCCGATTTATGTCGGGGATGTGTTCCTAGAGCCGGCGACGTATATCAAAACGACGTAAGTCGAACATGTTTTTCTCATATATTTATATGTTATAAAGGAGATTAGCTAATTCAATGATTAACTCTATTCCTCCATCTGCCTATAAATTGAAAGAAGGAGAAGCATTCGATACATTGTAGCGGCTCGCTTTTCGGATAGCAATCATTTTCCGTTAGTCCGAGTTAGGGTCCTAGGGATGAGGGCGATATCTTCTGTAATAATGTACTGACTCCGAACATTTTTTAAACAGATTTATACGTTAATTACGAATAAATTTGACGTTTTATCTCTATCAATGGATAATAGAAAAAAGTTCTCATTTTTGCTTTTCAAACAAAAATTCGAAAAGAAATGCCATCGATACAGAACATTAATAAAAACTATGCTTTATCAGCGACAATGCATGCAGACACATACAACTGTTATTGACTGCCTGGAATAAAATGTTTCAATTTGTTAGCATGCATAATGAATACATTTAGATCAGTTTTGCCTGAAAAATGCGTTTTATATACGAAAAATTCAGTTAAAGAGACTTTGTGAAGAATATAGCGTAGGCAGTTCTACTGTGTATGACTTGAAGAAACAAAGAAGTGAGTTGCTGACATTTTATGCAGACAGTGACACTCCTAAGGTCATGAGTAGCCGAAAAACATTACACACTTCCAGGATCAACGATATCGATAGAGTATTGTTTGAATGGTTTCGACAAAGAAGAAGTGAAGGTGTACCGGTATCAGGCCTATTGCTAATACAGCAAGAAAAGAAATTCCACGATAATTTGAAAATCAACAAAGCTTGCGATTATTCGCAGGGTTGGCTTCGCCATGGAATACGAAAATTAGCAGTGTCTGGCAAAAAACTCAGTGCCGATTCGGATGCTGCCGAAACATTTGTAGAGGAGTTTAGGAAGTTAATTTCGGATGAAAATGTTACTGCAGAGCAAATAAATAACGTGGACGAGACAGGATTATTTTGGCGATGTCTTCCTCGGAGCACACTTGCAGCCGCAAATGCAGCAGGTACACACAAAAAAAGCTAACTGTAATTGGTAAAAGTGCACACCCTCATGCTTTAAATGGTGTAAAGAATTTTCCTGCCAACTACCGTGCTAATAAACGTGCATGGATAATATTTTGCATGTTTATTTACATACATTTTGTGTATGTATTTCATATTTTAAAATATCTGGCATGATTTCTGATTAAATTTTGAAATACATTATAGTGTAGATTACAAAAAGCTTTCTTTTGTTTTATCCAGCAATAGGCTGATTTGCCCCTGGATACTTAGGCAATGTGCAACATTTTCAAAAAACAGGAATTTTCTAAAATCTGGCTTGCACTAGGTCCCGAGGGTGCTGGATTTATGAGGTTCTACTGTGTGTGTGTGTATATATATATCTATAAAATAAAGTGTTTGTATGTAATTTTATAGTGCAGTAACTACAGCACGTAGAAACAAAAGAAAGGTATCATTTTAACTGGAATAACAAGTATGGTGGTGTAGTAAGGTTTTATATCGATTTGATTGACCTTTCTAATTTTAAAAAATATTTTCTTTTTTCATTTGAATAACATAGGGACGAGTGCAGCACATTTTTCATTTGAATTTTAAAATTACTTAGAAACATGGTACGAACTCGAGACTTGAATGGTTATATGAAGAAAAGAACTAAGTTTAGTTTTATTGAAGACAGAATCCGAATCCTGATCGAATTAGCATAAAAATGCATTTAGAACCAATAAAATATGTGATTTTATCAGTTTTATTACAATACCCATTGTAAGCTACCATGACAACTCCCATTGTCGCCAAAACTGAGAGTCCAATGCATTTATATTGAAAAAAAATTTTTAACGTAATATCGTTTATCAATTTCTGTGTGTGATTTTGCTTTGTTTACTTGACAACCTAATATTTGTTGTTTATAATAATTGAAAAATTACTAATAAATAGTTTTTAATATTTTTGTGTGGCATAGAGTTCTCAGAAGCAAGATGTTTTTAAAAATTACGTAACTTAAATAATTAAATGTAGATTTTCCACAAATTGTTATTGGATAAATCTTTTCACTGTTTCCAAAGTATTGTTGATGTAAACAATTTTCTTGTAACAGAACTCGTGGATGAGAGAATCGAGCTAATGGTCTGAGGGTAATATTCACCCTGTGATTCTTAAACTTTTTCAATTTACTTTTTTGTCTTTTGTTAAATTAAATCATTTTGTAAGTTCCTTTGTTCATTTATTTTTTGTTGATTATTGTGGTCTTGCTGGTTTTACTTACAGTTTTCGTCTTGAAGAAATAGTCACGAAACTTCGCATAGGTATATAATTTTACCCTGCAGGCAACATAGGCTATATGGATGGCGATAAAAATTGCGAAGAAAGAAACACAAAGTGTGGCATAGAGTTCTCCAAAGCAAATTGTTTTTAAAACTACGTAAGTACAGGCAGTCCTCGACATCCGTACATAATGCATTCCTGAAAACGTGTACGCAAGTCGAATGTATGGATGTCGAACATAGATTTACATGTTATAGGGGGGGTTCTGTTCCCAGAGAGCCAAAAAATATTATAAAATCTCTAATTATGGTATAAATATTTAGTTTTTTGAGCAGGGACCTTTTAGACACAATCGTCGATTTTACAATATAGAGAGATAGGGCAAAAAGCAATAAAATATTTAAATAATTGCACAAATAAACACTGCTGTACAGACAAAGATCCCGGAGCAGCGGAAACTGGTGGCCTGGTAGCTGGCAACCAGCAGCACTCGAAATATTCGTTTGTCATTTTGCTGACGCACGGAAGTCAGAATTCGGCATACGGAAGGCGGTTTGGGGTCTAAATGTATTATGAACGAAAGTTTGAGTTTTTTTCATTTAAGCATTTTGCTATTTTCATAGTTTTTGGTAATATTGCCTAATCATGGGCCCAAACAGAGTGATGATTGAAATGAAAGAAAAGTCAGTAAAAAGGGCGAAAAAAGTGATGAGTTCGGAGAAGAAAATTGAAATTTAAGATAGGCTTGTGCATAATGAATCTGCTTCATCAGTCGGTAAATTACTTTGTGACCGAGTCCACAATACAATCGATAAGGAAAGTGAAGAAGCGATTAGAGCTAGTGTTGCAAGTGGTACTTCGAGTACAAAAGTGTCTTTTGTACCTAGAGAAGACAGAGAAGGCTTTAAACTTGTGAATCAAGACCCCAACTTGCAAGAAAATCTTGCTGAGTGCACTTGTCATTTGCAAGAAAGCCAAGCAACTGCACGATCATTATGTCTCAAATTGTTTCGCGGTCTGCTAACAGGATATCGCCAAAGTCATCAAAGCGTGTGTAGATCGGTTCCTTGCTCTTTAAAAAAATGTGACGTTTATTCAGAACGCCACAGTACATATTGTATTATTATATTTGTTCTTATCCTTCACAATTGAACACACACTCGACCGGCTTAAGTCCAATGAGCATCCCATTGAAGCTAAAGATTCGCCGCTTTCGGCACACCTAATTATTTCCATCTTTGTCTCAATCGTGTTCAGTTTATGAGTCCTACGTTTCTTTTCACTTGTATTAGCACTTTCAGTTTTCCGTTTCTCACTCATGTTTATAAAATAATAGATGTAAAGTGCACAAACAAAGAAACACTCCTGTACGTACAAATAAAGATGGTAATGTTGCCGAGACTGAATAATAATAATAATTTATTGATTATTAACCAACTTTACAGTGGTATTGATCTTGTCAAATTTCAGTACAATATCAAAAAACATTACATATAATACGTATATTATTACATAGCACACTTTAATTTGGTAATTTATTAAAAGTGTTGGCTTGGCTGACAGACAGCACCATTATGCGATAGCTCAAAATGTTTGTTCGTCAGCTGATGTATAAAAGTCCGAATTAGGAGTACGAAAGGCGGTTTAGGGGCAAGAATTTATAATGTACGAAAGAGCAAATTGTACGGATGTCAAATGTATGGATGTCGAAGTCTGCCTGTAACTTAAATAATTAAACATAGATTTTCCACAAATTGTGATTTTCAAACCTTTGAAGGTATCTTCACAAAACTTTGCACAGGTAAATAATTTCATCCTGCGGATAACATAGGCTATATGGTGATAAAAAATTTGGGGGATAAAATAATTATTTTATCATAAGTTTACACATAATTTTCAATTTTTCAGAGTGCAAGATTTTCTTCTTTCATTCATCTAAACAGGTAATTGCGAACAGGTTTTCTTCATTTTTGCTTTATTCGATGGTTAAAACTGTGTAGTGTGTTTACATGCTATATGGTTGAAGTTTTAGATTCAATAAATCCATTGAAATTCAACGGGCAGTTCTGCCAGTAACATATATATATATATATATGTAAGTTCAACAGAGTCATGATCATTCTCTACAAAGTTTCACCAAAATTGGTTGGGGGTCAGTAGTGCCTTCCCCTAGTTGGTCACATTATAGAATTTTCAGATTTAGCATACTAAAGTCAACTTGTGCCTGTGATTTATACATGAAAATATGAAATTCCATACACCAAACTGCATAATAAATTAAAGATTTTTAGCCTTTTAGTGTCAAGAGCAAATGCCACAGCTTCTCCAATTATGGGGGGTGGACACTTGTTAAATCTAACCTGACCTTATACAGACTTTTCAACCAGGGTACCTAAGTACTTGCAACTGATGAGGCCCAAGTCAATTTCAGAAAAAAGTTCACTTTAACAGCCATGAAACAACAGTTTTTTCAGTTTCATTTTGTGCATAAAACTAATATTTCTTAAAGGATCTATGAAGCCTACTCTCAGACAAAAAGTCTTGGCAATGAAGTATCAAACATAAATTCCAGCAATTTTGAGCACATATGCTAATAAAGCACAAAGCCCATATGTAGGCTATGATTGTGGTAATACTTTAGCTTATGAAGGCACAAATATACTTGCAGGAAATGAAGTAAGAATTCATTTAAATCAATCTTACGAAAAGAAATTTGACACAGTGTGTTATTGAGAATATTATAACATCAATTTTTCAAAAACTTTCAATCAACATTAGTTGTTAGCATAAAATGACACACAAGCTATGACATGCATACCATCCAGAGTACACGATGATCATCTCACAACTACAAAAAATTTGGTTTAATGCAGGAAGAAATACAATTAATTATTTGATTAAACAAAAAAGGACCTACTATTAGTGGAGAGTCGACCAAAAACCTGTTATATTTCTTTCTAGTACATTCTTCATCTGTGTCACCATGCACCTTCATTTGATACTTGCGATACAGCAAGTATGCCTCCTCTGCAGTGGCGATGTATTCTGGGCTAAGTGGCTTGGTTTTTACAAGCTTTACCTGCACAAAAGAAGGACAGAAAAAAAGGCATGTATTAATTCAAAAAGATGCATCAAGTCTTAATTAATACCAATGATTTCTTAATTAGAAATAGAAAAAAGAATGGCAAACATGCTAAATGAAGTATGTGGTTCTGAGTGCCAACCACTTCCACAGCTCTTATTTATTATATAGATTAGATACAGCCAATAATAAAAGGTTTTCTGTGCTTCATGATTTTGCAAAACTTTCCAAGTTATTTTACTTTAATGCTACTACTTATTAAGATCTTTTCTTCCCAAGTTCTCTCTTAACACGTTCATTGCAGAAATGAATTATTGCGAATTCCCGGATTACGGGAAAAATTTTTATTGAAGAAATTCTATGACTTCACATTTATGTCCTAAATATGATGTTAAAGAGGGAAAATGTCGAATGCAGTGGTCAGTAACTTGCGTTGGCCGAAAAGGTATGCAACCCGCCGAGCAAATTTCGGCAAAATGTTACGAATTTAACCTCAGATGGTGCATTCATCCTGGATGTGTAAAATTTTGGAGGGATCATCCTAGAAGCCTCTTCTCAAGATCTGTTGAGGAAACATGCCATAGGTTCCAATACTGGGGGTGAGGAGACCTAATACCAAGAAAGGGAGAGAGAGATAGCCCAGCTGCTCTCTAACCATAACCCACTTCACACTCCAGGTGTGGGCAATAAAAATGTCCTTGCATAGAAGTTTCCTGAAACCCTTACCATTATTTTCTTCCTCCCTTTTTTCTTCTGCATGTTTAGACCGCGTTTAGCGGACTTTCGAACACAGCGTTAGTTGGGACGAGAATTTTTTTCTTGATAGAAAACTGAAAATCTCTATTCTTTCCTTGGTAAGCTGATTTTTTATATTCATTCTCCCTTTGCCCTTATATAAAACCATTATTCACGATCCACTGGAGAAGGAAATTTCAGTGATGAGCGGGGAAATGCTCTGAGGCCGGAAATTATCGAAGACTACAATCACCACATGGGTTACGGAGACAAGAGGGTCAGGATGGTGACTGTATATTACTAGTGAAGGTGTGCTTGCATTCTGCAAGCATTTTCTCTCACCCTAAAGAGTATGAGCTGACAAATAATTTTTAAACGCAACTGTTTGCACCTTCTTGCCGATTTACGTGTTTTTCCTTATGGTCAATATTGGGGTAAAAACAACCCCTAAAATTTATAATTATAAAGAATTTATAGGTTTTTAGCATTTGTTATGAATACCTCACATTTATGCAAAATTTCATCGACATAGCACCTCTAGAAGTGCATTTATATGAATATCACTGTTTAAACTTTATGAATTTTTAACAGCCACAATATAAAACTTTTATGAAATTTTCAATGTTATTTACCACCGGAACATTATTTCCTAACATTGTTACAATTTTCAGCTTCCTAGATCTTCAGAATGTACATAAACATTAGTCAAGTTGTTTAACATTTAGGAATTTATTACGGCCGAACGAATAAAAAATTTCAAATTTCTATAATCCCGTTTCCATTATTTGGCAAATTCTACCAATAGAAAAAATTTTAGTTTCATAGCACATTTAGAAGTACCTAAACCATGAAATGTTCGTAAAATTGTTTATAATTTTTAACGGCCAAGAAAATAAACATTGTTGCAATTTTGAAATTTTTCCTCCGATTACATTTTTCGATTCACCTATGTATGAAATTTCAGCTCTCCAACTATTGTAGTGTGGGCCAGACATGACGTCGTCCTAACTGCGTATAGGCCCAGTATTTTATAATTATTTTTGTTCCGTCCAAATATCGCATAAATAAAGGACTGCGGCGGCTATCTGGCTTGAAAATCTGAAATAATTTATTTAGCATTTATACAGGGATAATTTGAAAATATTCGTGAGTAATGCAACAACAGAATATCTCTTACTTGTTTACAGGTATGTCGCAAGAGTAACTCGGGAAGAGTCCGGCATTACGGGTATTATGTAATTCTGAAATTCGAAAATTTCCGATTAAGAAATATTTTACTAATGGTTCTAAAAAGTATTAATTTGACAGATTCAAACATTAAAATAAATAATATTTCATTTGTAAGATAAAAAAAGGCTTATCTTAAAAATCAACGAAGAGAAAGAAAAAATGAGTTTTTATACCTCCGGCGCAGAAACGAACTTCACGGCACGAATGCTAGAGAAGAAATGAGGCTAAAACGCCCTACGGTACTTCTCTCGGAGCCCAAATCCCTCTACGGATGAAAGAGAAGGGGCGGAGTGTGAAAAGTGCGAGAGTACTGCATATGCAGTGGTCCGTAACCGAGTTTCCCCCGCAGTACTGCATATGCAGTGCTCCGCAACGAACGTGTTAATGATTTACTGACCACAGCATTTTGTCCAAAATACCCTTTAAAATTAAGAATAATTATTCCTTCTTGAATATATGATGCATGTTTAACACCTTAATACTTTAAATTGAATCAGGAGTGTGTATGGGGAGTTCATAGATGCACGCCAGTTATGTTGATAGCATCTGTAAAACAACTGATGGTCAACAATTCAAAGTCCAATATTATAAAACTATTCACAACAACAAAACTTTCAAGGAACAAAGCTGTCCAAATGAGTAAAACTCTGGAATGACACAGCTTTCTAAGATGATAAAAGCTTCCAAAACTGGAAAAACTGCCTCAGGTTGCAAAAACTGCCCAAGACGGCAATATTGACCGAGATGGGAATGAGAAGAATTTTGCCCTTGCAGGATATGAGAAGTTTGGGAGTAATAGGCTGTTCACATTTTTTGCTGTAATAACCGGTAAATGTCTTACTTTCATCAGAAAAACTGAAGTAGTTTAAAGCAGTTTTTGTCAATGCTCTTGAAACATCGACTAATTAGGTAAAGCAATAACTGATGAGTCTAGGATACAGCTGAGTTTTTGCAAGGAAGATGTTATTCCTGTAATACCTCGGAATAATCATAGCCAGGGAGAAAATTGGAACAAATGAAACACGTAACATTTCCTCATAGGATATCAAAACCCTAAAACTTTGAGCTAACCATTCGACCTACTGATACTTCTGAAATTTCTTTAGTCATAAAATTCACATTAAAGAAATTACATTACATGGTTTATAACAATGCTAAAACAATTAAATTATTAAAAAGATGAAATGCTACTTCCTAACTAGTTTTTAATTGTTTGTTGAATTTCGTAAGATAAATAATTTATACAGGAGCTCGTTTATTATAGTTAAAAGCTACATAATCCTTAATTCTATTTAAACCTCAGTCAGTCCAAAGGAGTTATCAAATATCCACATCCAAGAAATAGTAAAATTGAAGGAAAGACAGGGTAAAAATAAAGTACACTATCCAGAAATAAAGCAGTTTGCAGTATGGATGAACAAAAAACAAGCAAGTAGTTCAAGTTTTTGTAGAAAGTAAATATAGATAAAACAAAAGTTATGAAAATATCAGGAGAAGACGAGAACTTGAATATAAGAGTATTGGGAAAATCTCTAGCGCAGGTTGAGTAATATAAATAAAACAAAATACAAATGAAATGAAAGTGAAAAATATTTTAATTCAAATAATTTTTAAAAAGCAGAAAATTAAAAAAAGGGCTTCCAACCGCAATCGAAAGTGAACCGGAGATTTGAGCTACTCAACCGGAGACCGGAGATTATGGCGATGACCTGGAGATCTCCGGCCCCAAAGCTGGAGGTTGGCAACCCTAGTGGCAACAACTTTGATGTACAGGCGATGCCTGAGATTCGACCGCTCGACATTTGACTAACTCCAGAATTCGACCATTATACATTACTAGTGTAATGCCCATTGAAATACCAATGGAAGAATTATAGATAGATAATTATTTTCATTTAAAATAATTAATATCACACTGTTACATAAGAAATATTTTGTCATATATAACATTTTTATTGAATATTGTTGTTGACGGGCTATCTTTAGTTAAACTTAAAATAGTTGCCTCTCTAGCCCTCCCTCTCCCCCCACTCTCAAACTCTCTCTTCCGCCTCCCCCCCTCTCCCCCTCTACCTCTCTCTTCCCCTCTCTCTCATATTAAAAGCATTCAAAGCATGTTTATACCCATAAGGATTGAATTAACAATATGATATAGAGGTCTAACAATGGAATTGGTAGGCAAGGCAACATCCCGTTAAAATGGCAAGATTTCCTCAAACTGTGTGAATTAAACGTTTACATTGAGAAATTTCCAACTGTAGACAGAAAAAGATGAACAGAATAAGAAACTTTATAATGTTTTCTTAAAAATGGTTCATATCTGAAGATTGTAGGCCAAATCTTTCTAATTTTAATCTAAAAAGAATGAAAACCTGCACGTAATAAAGCCAATTTTATGTGTTAACTTATTGGAAATGAAAATTATCCCCTGGAGTCGAACCTGGGTCTTTGATCTCAAGTTCGATATATTAAAACATTTTGTTATTATTTCATAATGCTATCCTGAAAATTTCATGAAATTAGGTTCAGTTGTTTGCGAGATATTAAGCTTCAAAAAGCATTACATGACAAAGGGACAAAGTGACACTGTCTTTTATATTAGTTTTATGATAACTGCAACTCAACTTCGACTGGTTGAAGCTTGCCTATTTGACCAAGCTGATCGATCACATTTGGAACTATATATAATTACATAAGTTTTTGTGATGCCCTTCAAAGAATCAATCGAATTTTCCATGAAACCAAAAGGATTATTTTTAGGATGTACAGGCAGACCTCATCTTTCGCAGGGGTTACGTTCCTGAAAACACGGTGAAAGACGAAATCATGAAAGAGAAATAAATAAGGCAATGGGAAATACAGGGTCATTTGTCCTCTGTATTGGTGACTGCAGAAAAATATAGAAAGAGACGGAAAAATGAACGTCAATGAAAGAGAGACTTAAACAAGATAAAATAACATGAAAAAATTATCAGAAAATAAAATCTTATTTAAGTTCCATGGTAGAATCAAGAAAAATGAATGGTGGCTGCCTAACTTGCAGGAGCTAATTTCCCAAATACGGCAGACCTCGTCTTTCTCGAGGATTACATTCCTGAAAAAATCTGCAAAACTCCAACAATAATAAATAATGCATAAAACGCAAAGCTTAAGCATTTGAACTACATCAAGCCTGAGCAAATACCCCAATGAACCTGAATAGGAAGGTCAAGAGTTGAGTCTTTCCCCTTGGGACTTCCCTGTTGTCAAAAAGAAAGAAAGCTCCTGAACGGTAATACCAGCTTATATTTTGCAACTTTTCACGTGTGAAGGAGCACAAAAGTATGGGAGGATTACATCCTAAAAATAATTAAAAGTATATATAAGACATGCGTACCTATTTTTTAAATTATTAATATATATAACATTAATGCGCTTACATAAATATTATTACATATTAGACTAATGCAACAATATTTTTCAGGCTTATGAGAGAAAATGTGAGGAAAACGCGATTCATTCCATACATAGAAAATTTCACATAGCCTCATAGCCTTTTCCGTGATTTTTTCTGAGAAAGAGCAAAAGACGAAATTGATCGCAAATGTGTAACTGCGAAATATCAAAACACGTGAAAGATAAAGCCGTGAAAGATGAGGTCTGCCTGTGCTTATAAAAGCATCTACCGATGAATTTTCAGTGAGGCTACTTCTAATGTTTGGTTTATATCCATCAGTTAACTCTCACATCTTTACTTGCTAGTAGTCTTGGAATTTATCTCTAGTCTCTGCTTATTAGATTTCTTTTGCTGTCAGAGCACCTTTCTTGTTTACAAACGGAAGGACTAATGAAATCTTTGGGGAGTACCCTTTGCATTCGATTCGGGGTTTGGAGTCGCATACTCTCTCTCTAAGCCAATTTTTTCAAAGAACTTTAGTGAGTTTTCTTTCTTCAAATTTATGTTTAAATAAATTGAAAGAAAATTTACAGAAAGAAGAACTTGTTTCAAAAAGTAATTTTGAGCAAAAGAGAAATTCATGATAGTTCATTTTCATTGTTTGTGCTCGTGACAACCAGTGCAGCAGGCATCACTACGGTTCAGGATGTCTGGTTTTCCCTTATTACTTTATCTAAGGTAAAAAATATTATTGGAGCTGAAGAGTTGAAACTATCGCCGACTCCTCTTCCAAACAAAAATTTTACAACTTCTCAATTAATAAACCAAGTCCAGTAAGTACAGTTAAAACGATTTCAAATGAGAAAATATTTTTATTTAAATCGTTTTTCTTTAGTCTTATATTATTTTATGCTTTTTAATGATTTAATATCGTTTTTTTAAATACTTTAGTAATGTTATTTTAACATTAAGTAATATGAGATGGAACTCAATAATTTTCTTCCGAGATGCTGGGACACATCTCCCAATAATAGCATGTACTTTTATGGGAAAACGGTGCTCGACATTTGACTGTTCGAGATTTGACCACATTTTCAGGAACACATCCCTGTTGAACTGTATACAGTTATATGTAACTTTCATGAAAATTATTTACAATGTTGAAATTTGTTTCAAATTTGAAATTATGATGCAGCCATAGAATTGTCCTTTTTATAATCTCAGATGATAACTTATTCCAGCATGAATTTATCATTTCCCTCCAAATTGGCCCAATAATAGGGGTTCACATGTTAAATAAGGGAGTGGGTTACATGAGTAAAGACAGTAATTGGTGTAAATTTATCACTAAGAATATTCTATACAACATATTTAAGTTAAAAATGTTACATCTTTAATTTGAAAAATGAGCTGCAAAATTTGCTATTGTATCCTTTAACCGATTAGGGACGGAACACCGATATTTCGGTGCTAGGGTATTTTCCTCTCCTGCCCCCTGGTGAGAGGCATGGTAGATACTTCTATTTACTTTTTCTGTGCTGGGCTCTAGCGCACAGTTTAAAGTTCTGTTCTGTAGAAGTTGCATGATTTTTTCTGAGTGGCTACAGTTTTGTGTGTCGTTGAACTTTACCCTTATTTTGTTAGACAATGGCGACCAAGAAGAAATGGGATAAGGCTAACAAATTAGATTTATTGCTTTCAATTCCAGAGGATGGCGTAATTAGTGATATAGAGAGTGATGGTGATATTGTAGAAGAGAAAATTAAGGATATCAGTGAAAATATTTCATTTGTATATTCAGATGATGAATCCGAAGCTGAAGTGGAAGTTCATCAAGCTAAAGGATGCAGATTGATTTGGTCCAGAAGAGGTGTAAATTTAGATACTAGTCCTTCTCAGCTTACACCTGGTCGTAACACTTACCTACAAGGTGGTGCATCACCCTTAGATCATTCTGTTATTTTTTACGAGAGATATATTGGACTACTGTGTCAAACAGACTAATTTTTATGCAACGCAGAAAATGTCAACTGCGTGCAGAGGTGAAAATATTTGGGAAGATCTGACTGTAGACGAGTTGAAAGCTTGGTTAGGTGTTATTTTCACTATGGGTTTTCATGATCTTCCCAGCATCAAAGACTATTGGTCCACGACTAGAGCCCTAAATGTACCAGGTATATCAAAGTCATGGCAAGGGATAGATTTCTGTCAATTTTGCAGAACTTCCATATAAATGATAATTCAAGGCAGCCTCTAAAAGATAGTCCAAATTTTGATAAACTTTATAAAATTAGACCAATTCTTGATAGTTTAAATAGCAATTATAACAAATATTATAACTTTTCCGAGTATCAGGTAATAGACGAGGCAATGGTGAAATTTACAGGTCGCTCCTCGATGAAACAATACATGCCAATGAATCCAATCAAAAGAGGGTTCAAGTGGTGGGGAAGAGCAGATGGAACATCGGGATTTGTTTTTCACTTAGAATTGTACACAGGGAAAGGTGCTATTAAAAATAATAATTTGGGTTTAGGTGGGAATGTTGTAATGCAGCATGCTGAGCCTCTCTATGGGTCATGCTGCACTATAATTTGCGATAGATTTTTCATGTCGCCTAACCTTTTTATGGAGCTTTCCAAGAAAGGACTGAGAGCCATAGGAACTGCAAACACAAACCGAGTCGATTATCCCAAAGAATTGGTAACAAACACTAAGGGCTGGAAGGAATGCAACCAAGGGACTGTGAGTGGCTCTCTACCGGTCCTCTTGTGTCCTTAGGGTGGCGTGACAAAAGGACTATATTCTTTTTGTCCTTGGGTTACGACACACACACATACACAACGCAGTGTGTGGAAAGGAAAAAAAGGGATGGGTCCAGGTGGAAGTCTGTTGTCCAGACATTGCAATTGTACACAATAAATTCATGGGAGGATTAGACAGAAACGATCAACTATGCAGTTACTACAGCTTGCACATTCCTTAAAAAAAATGGTGGCATAGATTAATCTTTGATTTAATTAATAGGACGGCAGTAAATTCTTATATCTATTATACTGTATTTAATCGGTTGTAAGCTGACACCGATTGTAAGCTGACCCCCACTTTTCACAAGGCCACACAAGGAAAAATTTTGACTTTAAAGTGATTAGACAGCTGGGGTCATTTATTTCAAAATACCAACAAGTATGAACGCCTCAGATTTTCAGTTCGTAATTAAATAAAGAGTATTAACTAAAATTGCGGCAACATAAAATACGTTTTATTCACTTATTCATAACAACTCCTACTAAAAGAGGAATTTGACCTCATTATCTCCTGGGATCTTATTCTCATAAAAAAATAGCCATTTCTCGTCAATCAAATATGGACACTGTATTACATAACATATGTTAGTACTACACAAGTATCACCTGGGCATTCCTTTTCATTTTCATTCTTAAATTATTCTCCCAAGTTGGCTGCTATGCCACTAATGCTCGAGGAAGTGACTATTCGCTTGGGAAATCCCAATACGCGCATGCTAGACACACTGAAACAAGATAGGTAGAGGAGGGAGAGGAGGCAAATGTTTCGATTCATGAGTAAAATTAAACATTGTGAATATATGTAGCTTCTTACGCATACGAGCTCTATCACTGTGTTTTTTTTAAAGACTTTGACACGCCACGTATTATTTACATAATTTATTTCTTTGTAGGTGTTGTCATTTTGATTCTTTTTCGCATACATTTAAAGTAGATAGTTTACTTCCACTTTAGTACACTTATATCTTGCGTTATAATGTAACTACGGATAAATTCATTGACTACTTTTTTTACACCGATTCTAAGCAGAGTGGTGATTTCTGCGATGGTAAAAGGTAAAAAACTATCAGCTTACAATTGATTAAATATGGTAAACAAGCTACCAATAAGCCAAACTTTTCCATGAAAAATTTCTACTTGGATATAATAAAATACTTAATTGGAGGTTACAGTATTAGGAAGATGCCTGGGCGCCAGGAAAGTGCTCATTCTTCGCATAACATTAGAGACTGCCACTATCCAGGACCAGTTGAAAGGAATAAGAATAATATGCCATTGCAAAAGGAATGTGTTGTGTGTAGGGAAAAAGGACTAAAGAGGACAAGTTTTACATATGTAAAAAAGGGTTATGCATTGAACCTTGCTTCAGAGTATAACATATGAATCTACATTAACCAAGGAAGCAGAAGCATGAGTAAGTACTTAAATAATTCATTTACACACTTATTTCGATTCAGAAAAAGATTAAAGAAGATTAGAATTAGGGTTTCCTTTTTATTGTACTTTTGCCAAAGAGATGTCATAATTACCGTATCTGCCCGAATAGAAGCCGACCCCAGATTTAAGCCGACCCCCCAAAAACTTCCACAATTTTTTGGCAAAAATGTAAATTTCATAGATTTCATGCTGAAGTGTGCCGGGCATTCATGCACGGCTTAGAATACATTATTCGAGATAGAAGAAAAGTGGGAAATGGTTTAGTTGTTGACATTTTGAAATATTACTCCAATTAATAATTTTGCATTGTTGAATAATGTTCCACATTCAGTGAGAATAATTTCATTCATCTTCATTTTCACAAAAGGTCAAATATAGTAACAGCGATCTCGCCAAGATAATTTTTCATCCAAGTCTACTTCCAAAGAAATTAACATTTACATTGCCTTAAGAAATTGCATTTTTATAATTATACGTTCCATGTAAAGTTTTACTGAAATTCAAACAGTTGAGCATACAAAGCCATCAACGGAAAATTTAATTTTAAAATAGACATTTTTACAGCCTTTAAAGCAAAAAGCACTTCTGGCTTAATTTTACCATCATATAAAAATGTAGTTTCTATAACGTGTGCATTAAGATGCAATCATTACATGGTTATTGATGGCCTTTTCTTGCAAGTACACCCAAAAAAAACTGCAGAATCCACATTTTAGTATTTTGATAAATTATAAGTAAGAATTTTGTAGATATAGTCAGTGAATGAATGCAATTTTTCAAATTGCAAAAATGCTGCGCATAAAACAAGCAAGGCAGATGATAGAATATTACCTCCAACCTATGAGCAACATCTTCTTCTTGAAGCTCATAAAGCAAGTCTTCCAATTCCTTCTTCTCTGGAATAGTTTTTTTTGTGTTATACACCATTTCTTGAGCTTCTTCCTTACTCAGTCCATTCTTTAACAACCTCTTATATTTATTCTCCTGCCTAATTAACTTGGCCTTTTTTCTAGGAGCATGGTCAGCGGATGGCTCTTTAGTAGTCATGGTTGATACAGCTGGGGAAAATAACAGTGGATCAGTTATTCTATATTATAGTACTGATTTTACATGTATTGAGGCAAATTTTATTTTTCAGTTTTGAAGAAGAATCAGGTGATTTACTTGTGAAAATGAAGCAGTAAATACAAAATTCAAATGGGTGAATACTTAAAAAATAACATATGATAGGTAATTGTATTTTCTAAGGCATGATAAACTCAAGGAAATTGGATTTTCTTCAAGTTAATGACTGAGCAGAAACAAACCAAATAAACTTTCAAAAACACCAAACATTAAAAATGTCAATAAATAATTTTTAAGTTCATTGAAATGATAGAATTCATCAATTCTATGGCTGCTTCATAATTTCAATTCTGAAACAAATTGAAATATTTTAAATAATTTTCATAAAAGTTACATAACTATATACATAAAAGTTGTTGCCACCTATAATGCTTGGAAAAACATTTACCAGTGTAACTTAAAACTCATTTAAAAGCCTTAATATTATAAAAATTTAACATCATCTCAATCATCAAATTGTCCATCATGGTCTTGAAGATGTACCAACGGCAGTATAGACCTCACATTTAAACCGTAAACATATGCTTGGTCAAATAGATGTGTATACTTCATAGAATTCTTTGTCTCAAGCGAGTACAAATGTAGACACAAGCACATTGCAGTGAATTTACTATGGAGACTCGCAAATTATATATAATATTCAGAAATCTTCATGTAAGACATGCAGTCCCCCTTTTACTTTCTCCATACGTAATATAAAATAAAGTATTACCATATATACTTGCATATAAGACACTTTTTCCTAAATTTTTATTCGAAAAATTAGGGTACGGCTTAGGCGCGAATACAAAGGAAAAACATTCTTCAAGTGAGATATTCTCACATTACGAACACAATTTCTACGTTTATGTCATTTTTGATTATAAGTCGTAAGACATACAGTAATCCCTCGCCATTCGTGAAATTTGCGTATCTGCGATTTTCATTTTACATTCGCGTTTTCCACACAATGCAACGGTGCACTCAGTGTACCACGGGACCAGTTGCGTGAAATTTTTTGACACGCACGCACTGAAATATGCAATAGGGAAGTTTTCAATTATTTCTTTATGCATAGTTTTCCTTTGTTTGCAGTGGCCGCGTAATAGGGGCAGAGGCAAATCACGAATCTCTTGCATATGCACCCGGGCAGAGTCAGCTGAGAAAATCGACATTTTAATGCACTCGTAACTTCAATTATTCTAAACCATAACTTTTCAATTGTAACCATATTTTTGAGTTCAAAACGCAGCTTATATCGAGGGAAGTTTTGTTTTCTATTTTCAATGTTGAAAACCCTGGGTGTGGCTTATATGTGAGTAAATGCAGTATATTCGTGAAAAAAATCAAATTTCTAGACTTCAACAGAAATACAAGTTTTGAGGCCCTCTTGAGTATGTCTTGACTACTTTTGCAATGATGTCTGCATATACATGACAGAATTTTGTGGGTGTATTAATTCAAAAACTAATAATTAGATCACCACAAAACTTTATATATAAGGTTTTTAATATTAAATGAAGATCTAAAAAGGTTTTGGATGAAAATGGTCAATTGGCAGTGAAGGTTTAGTATTGTAGTTTTTCTGTTTTCTCCAAATATCGCATTTAGAACTCAATTTACCTAAATATTTTATATAATAATAGCCATCGTCTGTTGGTTGGTTGGTCACACTATGCAAACGATAATAACTCGAGAAATAATAATGACAGAAACTCAAAATTTGGTAGGGATGCTTGATTAACACTTTTTCTGGTGATGACAAATTTAAATCGCAAAAAAATTCCTTGGTTCGTCTCCAAGAGAGGCATTTCCATTTCCCATTACTTAACATGTAAAACACGATTTTTTGATGTGCAGGCTTTTATTCATTTGGAAATTAAAATTAGAAGGATTTAACCTAAGACCTTCAGATTTGAACCATTTTGAAGGAAAAATTATAAAGTTTCTTATTCTGTTCATCTTTTTTCACCCACAGTTCGAAATATCCCATGTTAAACGTTTAATTTGCATATTTTGTGGAAATCTCGCCATTTTAACGTGATGTTGCTATGTCGACCATTATCACTGTTACACCTCAAATTACTATTATTGTATATATCCTTCTGGGAATAAGCATGCCTTGAGTGCTTCAATACGAGAGAGAGAAGGGAAGGAAAGGGAGAGATTGGCATGTTTTGTGGAAAATAAGCATATTAACGTAAATATTTTAAGTATCAACAGTGTCATTTTAGAAAAATTGGAAATAAAAAGCATTCTTAAATTAAATTCTTTGTAAATCATACATGCTTACGAATTTATATTGTTATTCCTCGAATTAATTTCGTAACAATGGCCGAAGTTTGGAAACGAATATAAATTAAAATTCAATTAAAATTAAAAGGACATTTAAAACTGTTAACAGGCAATTTTCGAAGAAACAACAGTGGATCTTTTAATGAATTGATTTGTTTTTATAAAAGGAATTTTGGTGCTTATTTAATACAGAGTAAGTTCTAAGGCTTATAATCCATTTAAATCTAATAACAGTGGCTATTATAGTTTAAAGAAAGAACTTTATTTATTCACTTTACAGAATGAATTAATTTCAGGCTAGCATTGCCTATTATAAAAGGAGTTACTTTGGAATTTACAGTATGTAAAGTGGAAGTTGTACTGAATTGACTCAAGTATATTTCAAAGCAAAAATCAATTTAAAACTATTGAAAGTTGCTGTTTTGGAAACTGAGAAGTCCAGAGTGGTGAGTGGATGCTAAACCATATTAAGGTACATTTTATTTCAAAATCTATTTAAGTATTATCAGAGGCAATTGAAGATTGAACAAATTTTTTTGTTACCGGAATTCTGCTTATTTCATGAAATTGAAATGCTAATGCATTAATCCATTAAAATCTGTTAAGAGTGGCTATTTTAGTTGAAAGAAATATATGTACATGGTACTTTTATTCATTTTTCAGAATGAATGAATTCTAGGTTAACATTGCATATTATAAAAGGACTTTCTTTGGAATAAGAAGTTTGTTATGTGGTTATTTTAACTGAATTGAATCAAGTTCTCTTCTAAGTTTGAAATCCATTTAAAACTGGTGAAAGTGGTTGTTCCGGAAAAAGAGAAGGTAAGAGTGCTGAGCAGACGATAAATGATATCGAGGTACATTATATTCCAAAATCTATTTAAAGTATTATCAGAGGCAATTGAAGATTGAACCAATTTTTTGGAACCGGAATTCTGCTTATTTAATGCAATTGAAATCCTAATCCTCTACTCAATTTAAAACTATTAACAACGGCTATTTTAGTAGAAAGAAATGTACTATTTTATTCACAAGAAATTTCTGTGAGATTTTAGTTAATTAATTAAAAGACTTATAATATAGAAATATTCGATGGTTAAAACAGTGCACAATTTAATTCTTGCGATTTTTACATGTTGCATTGATGAAAATTTAGATTCATTAAACCTGTTGAAATTCAACGGGCACTTATGCTAGTTAGTCATAATAAAAGTTGTAGACAATTTAATTTTCTTCAAGTTTTGTTTGAAACATTTTTTGATATTCTCGATAGCTTAAGAGGGATTTTGATTTTTCGTCTGAATTTACGTTGAGTTTGTTCGATTGCAGCGCCACAAGTTTAAAACGGGAAAAAAGAGCATTAAGAATCTAATGTTTATGTCAGTGGTGCCCAACCTACAGCCTGCAGGCCAGATGTGGCCCACGAAGGGTTTTTGTGTGGCCTGCGAAGCCATGATGAAAAAGCAATCAGAAAAATTTAACACAAATTCATACATTTTCATGAAAATTTTGATAATGAATCTTTTAACATTGGAATTTTTACCATAAAAATCTCATTTAGATTTGATTTTCCTTTAAGTGACACCTCAGAATACATAGATAGCTTCCGATTAAAACTCTAATTCGGCCTGCCAATTATTCGCTCTTCCCTTGGTAGGTTTTTGGATCCTCCCCCGATAGTCTTGTTTTAATTTATAGTCCAGCACAAGAAGGTTTACAGGCACAGACTGGGGCTAATATTTTAACTGCAAAACATCATTACACAAATGTTTGCTGCATCAGTGTGTTTGTGTATATATTCATAAATATATGTGCATTAATCACTCTTACCATTCACAATATTTGACTGTGATGCTATGATGCTTTCTTCATTCATTTCTTCAGGTTCCTTATCATCTTTAGCACTTTCAACTGTCCTCTCCATCTTTGTATCTAAATTCAATAAATCAAAGAAAATGGAATACTCAAATGAACCAATTTTATTTGACATGAAGCAGGGCATAGTAGATAAAAGTTAAATTAGAACCAAGGTCTTTTCTAAACTTAAAGTCATTGTCTCAATAATGGGACTACACCAACTCGTTGTGCAATAGGGTGAAATTTAGAATAACCTAAGAATTAACAAACAGAAATCTATGGTATATATCGACCTATAAGATGCTGATTGTTTAAAAATTTCTTTAGAAAAAATAGCATTACATGAATTTAATCTATTTTTGTGAATATACTTATCAATGTTTATGAATTATTTGCCATCTAAGTTTATCATCTCTAATCAAGTACAGGTATACCTTGATTTATGTGAGAATGCGTTCCTGAAAAGTGTGATGTAATTCGAAGCAGTTTTTCCCATAAAAATCAATGGCATGAGGGAAGGATGTATGCAGGAGTTTCAGACAGTTTGGCACAACCAATTTGACGCAGGACAATTCTGGGTTTTTTCCAGTTCATGTGCCCGTGTGCTCTGAGCATTTCACAACTAAACTCAACAATTTTTTTCAACTACTAGGTTCCCTTTAGATATTTAGATCACAGTATATATGAAATTTGATTTTTATTTAGCATTTTAATAAGATAGTAACTTCAGGAAGATGGCAATGAAAAATATAAAGAACCTTAGACCTAAACTTCAACACAAAACAGAAGTAATTCGATACACGTATTAATTCAATGGCAACATAAATCGGGTATACCTGTATTGTATTTCTGCAAAGTCATTATTATTAGATATGTGATAAGAGATACGCAATACAAGTGGCATTCAACAGAAAAACATAGTGACTCCTGATATACGAGGTGTGATTGAAAAGTTGACACAGTAGCGCTGCCACAGGCGACAGGGGTGAGGTAGAAGGATGGGGTTAGGGGATGGAAAGCCTATTTCATCCAGCACACCACACCCCACACCACTTCTTCCCCCTTCATTTCAGTGTTTAGTTTTAATTGGTTGAGTAAGCACGTGTTCTGCTGCTTCTCCAGATTCTACCACAAGGAAAATAGACGGAAAAATTGAACCAAGAATTTGCATCAAATTTTACTGCAAACTTGGCAAATTGGCTATGGAGACAGTTGAACTTTTGAAAGTGGCTTCCGGGGACAATTCTCTCTGTGAGAGAGCAGTTTTTAAGGGTTCCATGACATTTGACCTACAGCTATTGCCCTAATGCATTTTCACCTACTTTTTTAAATCTACTTTATTATGCCTATGAAACTTGACCTACTTCCTTTTTATCATAATATAAATCATAACTACTGCAATTTTGCTTAATACCATGTATTAACTTCACCTAAAATGCCATGGGATTTTTACATTCCATTGTTGGAAGAACCAATAGTGTTGGTATGGAAACAGTTATTGTTATCAAGTCCATAGTTACCTGCAGAAATTGAAGATTTAATTCTAACCCTTTTTACAAAATTTGTGTAAAATGGAAGCAGAATTAATTGACACTGCACGAGGCAAGAAAGCTTTAGTTTTTAAAGGAAATGTGTACCACAAGCAAAGGGAGAATTTAGATGACGGAAGAATCTATTGGACTTGCATCGAAAAGAACAGATGTCGAGGCAGAGCTGTTTCTCATGGTGAACCACCTACAGTAGTGAAAACGACTGAGCACAGCCTTGCTCCTAGCCCAGATGCTGTAACAGCTAAAAGAATTAAGGCCAGTATGAAGAGAGCTGCAGTTGATCATCCAGAAGTTTCTCCAGCTTGTATAATAAGGCAAGCATTAAGCAATGCTCAGTAGAGTATTGTTACATTTGCCAGAAAGAACAGCTTTGAAACATGCTATGAATAGGATAAGACATGCAGACCTCCCCAGAAATCCTAACGACTTGAAGACTTCCATGATCTTCCACAGGAGTTCCAATTGACCACGTGTGATGAGAGATTCCTTTTATGATAACTTGGATATGCCAGATGAGAACAAAATTATAGTGTTTGCAACAAATGATTGCTTAAGAAGATTGGCTTCATGTGAGATTTGGTTTATGGATGGCACATTCAAAGTATCACCAAGTATTTTTACTCAATTATTCACCATTCACAGCCTATATAACGGAAATTCTTTTCCGTTGGTATATTGCCTTCTCTCAGGCAAGATATTGAACCATTACACAACTGTATTAAGGGAACTTGAGCGTCACTGTCTACATAATAATATAAATCTAGGCCAGCCATCCACAATAATAAGTGATTTTGAATTAGCACTCATCAATTCGCATCATCAATTATTTCCACAAGCAGCGACAAGATTACGCTTCTTTCACCTAGGCCAGAGTATTTACAAAGCTGTTCATGATAGAGAGTTTCAAGCAGCATACTCCAATCCTGAAATTCCAGATGTAAGAAAAGGGGTTCACCAACTGTTAAGCCTTGCATTTGTTCCTCTTGATGATGTGGAAGTGTTTTTTGATATGCTCCTTCATGACCTCATGGTCGAGTTGGTAGATCTTGCCAAATACTTCAGAGAGACAAACATCTGAGGAAGGAGAGCTCGTGGTAGAACAGCAAATCCTCCAAGATATCATCTACAGCTTTGGAATCAGTATGATGCAGTTGTTGCTAATTAACCCAGGACGAATAATCTCACTGAAGATTGGCACAATAGGTTTCAACTAATAGTAGGGAAAAATCACCCATCACTTTTCCACCTCATATGTGGAATTAAGAAGGAATAGCAGGACACAGAAAATGATTGCTGAAGTCAATGCGGGATGCCAGATCCGAGAAAATCTAAGGTTGAAATACCGCCGATTGAATAGAAGATTGCAAGATATTGCCCTTCAATACAATGAACACAAAAACAATAACAGAATTCTTGAATATCTAGCAACATGTAGATACAACTTTAATCTTTAACTTGAAAATAAAAAGTTTATCATTCTCAACTATATATTATGATCTCGTGTATTTCCCAGGATCAAATTCAAAAATTACCGTATTCATCCGAATCCAAGACGACCCTGAATCTAAGACGACCCCCCATTTTGATGATTCCAAAAGAGAAAAAAGCTCAAATTGACCTTCATGACTACAAAAATTATAAATCTTGTGAAATATTTATTTTCTCTTATACTTTTCTTGAATGTCATTGTCTTTTAACATTTTAAAATCATAAGATCACATCACAAATAGAACCATTCAGGTTTTCAAACAAATTAAATGGTAGCATTCATTTTAAGATAACATTAAAAATAAAGTAAATACATTGAAAGAATACACTCATTTCAGGACAACAAAAAAACATTTCAATCCAAGTGCTGCATAAAATCATTTTATTGTGTTAGTCATCATCACTGTCTATGCAACCTTCACTATTTTCCTCATGCTCACTATCTTTATCACTCTCAACTTCATCATCAGTCTCCCACAAAACATCATCCTCACTTCCATCCATGGCATTAGATAAGCAGCATTTCTTAAATCCTTTCACTATTACTTTTGCATTTATTTGTTGCCACGATGCCTTGATTCACTGGCAGAGCATTGCAACTTCAGGTTTCTTAAGATTTCCTTTTGGTGTTAAAGTGTGAGTTCCACTCTGTAACCACTCAGAATACAAAACCTTTAAATTATTTTTAAAACACTTATTGACAGCAACATCTAAAACTTGAAGTTGCGATGTCATTCCTCCAGGTATTACAATAAGATCAATATTCATCGCACTCATTGTTTTTAATTTCAGGAGATAAGTGTCCTTGAATGCATCCAGTGAAAGCATTGCTCTTTGTTTCAGTAAAGCTCCTGGCCGTCTATTCCACACCACATGTAACCAATCTCTCATTAGTTCTTTAGTCATCCACCCCTTTTCTTGACACCTATTATTCCACTTGGCAAATGTTTCTTAGGCATTGTTTTCCGCTTTAGAATCACATATGGTGGTAATTTAGTCCCATCTGCTAAAACCGCCAACATTACCGTGACTCGCATTTTTTCGTTGCCTGTAGTTTTAATTAGGACGGACTTCGCACCTTTTTCGTTCACAGTATAATTAGATGGCATGTAGAGGAAAAACCGGAGTTTCATCGGCATTTCCTATTTGGCTCAAAAGGTAATTATTGGTTTTTCTAAGTCCAATTACGCATTTGTGGTAAGCGAGAAGTTTTTCTACATAGTCTTCTGACAATTTCTGACACAGCGAAGTTCGTCGCCGTAAAGAAAAATTATTTCGTCGCATCATTCTTACGCACCAACTTCTGCTGGCCTTGAATTCTTACAATGATATATTAAGTCCTCTAGTAATTTCATTAGCTTTAAGTATAATACTTTCAGTCGAAACAGGCATACCGTTCTTCCTCATGGTGCGCACAAACTTGACTACTTCTTCTTCAGTGCCATGAAATCGGCCTAATTTTGGACCACTGAGTGACGTCCTTGTAGCTTTGGCTTCTTCTAGTTCCTGTTTTGAGAGTTTCCATCGACGCACATTTGCCTCAGATACACCGAACTTTCTACTCGCATCACAGTTATTAGTTTTTTCGGCGTAATTTATCACGATCAGCTTAAAATTTGTATCTTAGCTCCGTCTAATTCCTTTGTTAACTTTCCCTTTGCACTCGTGCCACGTACTTCAACATGATCTGTCATTTTAACTTAAGGGTTGTGCATTTAAATCAAGAATGCACAACTCAAAATTACTGTCACACTTAGTGAATCGCTGTGCGTCGTTTGAAAGGGGAATCCCAATGATTTCCGCTCTCATTTGTTTTGACATTGCGGTTGCCATTACGTGCAAGATGAAAGTACGTCGTCTGTGTTATGATCGTCGACGATGATTATTAGTCTAAATAATTATTATTCCCGTCATGTTTTTCTTATTGTTATTACTATTTGTTTATTTCACTTCTTTATGTACGTACTTGAATTTGCTGTTGTGAATTGTTTACTCTAATATACCATTTGTTGTAAAAACCATTGATTAAATGCTTAAATATACTTCGTATTCGAATGTAAGACGACTCTTGATATTTACAGCCGAAAATTTGGAAAAAAAGGTCGTCTTAGATTCAGGTGAATACGGTAATTAGAAATATGGAAAAAATTATTAGATAATTCATTTTTAAGACAAAATTTACTTAGATTAAAACTTTAGTACATAATTCTGTTTTTATATCAAATTTCATAGGCATAATAAAGTAGATTAAAAAAAGTAGATGAAAATGCATTGGGGCAATAGCTGTAGGTCAAACGCCCTGACACAGTTTTTAAGTGGTAAGCCAAATTCAATTCATTCGCCAAACTCCCGGCACACTCATATATTTGAAAGATATTTTCTTAAACTCCTCTTCAAATCAACCTAACCATTTTTTTGAAACCTTTCTTCCAACCAACCGAACCATTTTTCTGAAAACTTTTCCAACCCAACTCCACTTAATTTAAGAAACTCAATTTTCCTTCACACAGAACAAAAGAGTAGCGAATATGATGAACACTTGATATCTTTTTGTTCTTTTGGGACTTAATAATATATCAAAAATTGAATTAAACTTGGCAAATCGGCTACAGAGAGAGTTGAACTTTTGAAAGTGGCTTTCGGGGACAACTCTCTCGGTGAGAGAGGCATTTTTAAGTGGTACGGCAAATTCAAAGATGATCAGAAATCAATCCAAGACAACTCTTGTTCAGGTCATCCATCTACCTCTAAAACTGCCAACAACTACCAGGTCTCGTACACAGTGATCGTCGACTGACAATCAGTGAGATGGCCAGCGACCTAAATTTAGCTTTTTACGCGGTTCAAACAATTTTAATCGAAGATTTGACAATGTGGTGAGTATCTGCAAAGTTCATCCTGAAAATATTAATCGATGATGAAAAAACGGCACCTTGAAGTGTATGAAGAAATCTTTAAACATGCTGAAAATGACCCAAAATTCAAGCAGTTGATCATTCCTTCCTATTCCCGAAACTAAAATTGTAGCTTAAAGAAAAAAGATTTGATACCACGGAAGTCATTCAAGAAAATTTTTAAAATGTCCTGAAGAAAAAAGATTTCCAGGAATGCTTCCAAAAGTGCGAAAATCTGTGTATGAAGACCAAAGGGGACTACTTTGAAGGGAAAAACCTCCAAGAGTCTGTAAGAGACCCCCCCCCCCCCCATCTGTAAACACAGCACTACTATACAAACTTTTCAATCACACCTCGTAGACCATATAAACCAATTTTTGATTAAATAAAATATAAGAATAATTTACCTGATCATGAATGGACATGAGTCTTGAACATAATAGCCCTGACTTACCTTTTACTTCTGGTACCTTCTCAGAATGCTGAATGCTGCCACTGGCCCTAACATTACCTGGAAAAAAAGAATTTGGAAAATGATAAAGCAACCAATGTACTCCACCAAATTTTAACGTGTAAAGTGTACTACATGTGGTAAAAATGTCATAAAGATAAAGACAAATAATAAAAATAATAGCCATAAAGTGGGTGGAACAATTAGATTAGTGATGTACCGGGTACTAAAAAACACAGGGTACCCGGGGAAGCAAAGAAAAATTACCTGGCCGGGTAGGTTGAACCAATTTGGTTCAAGATGTGTGGGCTTGCTGAAATGAAATTTTGTTTGAAAATGAAAGCAAACAAGAAGAATTTCGTGCTGAGGATAATACGTCTTATTTTAAAGAAGAGAGGCAATTTGAAAATTTTCTTAAATGTCCTAGCATCCCTCATAAAGAAAATCCTTTAACTTGGTAGGCAAAAAATGCAGCTATCTTTCCTGAACTGTCAAAATTGGCCAGACGTTACTTGTCATCACCTCCAAGCAGCATACCCAGTGAAAGGATGTTTAGCGAGGCGGGAATCGTATACGAAGAGCGGAGGAATAAACACCTTCCGTGAAATGCGGAAAAACTACTGTTTCTTCATCATAATCTCCCATTGTTGAAATTTAATTATTAAAATTTTGACTGCACTTTTATTTCATTCTTTACTTAATAAGATTTTATAAAGTTTATAAATTTTACAAGCTGGTACTGTTAACCGGTCATTATGTATAATTATGCATATTATGTAAAATGTTATTTCATGGTTCAGTTTAACTTTTGTTAGAGTAATCGGTTTTTTAAAGTTTATTATAATTAAAATATCGTTTCTCTGAATGTTTGCGAGCTAAGAAGTAAAAGTAAAATATTAAGTTCCATTTAATTTGTTTTTATTGTTATCCTTTTTTGCTCATGAGGGACCCAGTACCTGGCACCGGGTCCCAGTGCCCGGTAATTTCCGGGTACTGAAAATATGGCCGGGTATGCCAGGTACCAGGTAATTCCCGGGTACCAGGTACATCACTAAATTAGATGTAAATAAATGATGATAAAAGCAAGAATTTGCAAATCAACACTGAGGATGGCTGCTTTATAGCCAAAATGCCAATCTAAATTTTTGAACAGTTTTATGGCTTTTGGTTTTATCTTCATAATCAATAGAGTCAAACCATAAGCACAACAATTCATTTTCAAAAGATAAAAACTGCTTTAGAATACGTTACATATCCACTGAAATTAGTTTTTTCAACACAACTGTGTCACCACCAGAAAATCAGTCAAAAGATCTCTTCTTGAAAAAGTCTTATACAATATTATATATATACTAGGGGCTGCACCCCTGGCGCCCAACCCTGCACCTCGCTTCGTAAAGCATTTTTACCCGTGAATTTTTATAATTTTGGATTTTTTTCCTCTGTGTTCCTAAAAGCCTATAATTCTGCCAAATTTCAGGTTTGTAGCTATTCAAGAAGTGCCTTATAATTTTTACCCTCATGTGGGGCAAAAATGGGGCAAAGAGCCCCTTAAATTTGGAATTATTAAAATTTCGGATTTTTTCCTTCTGTTTTTACTAATAACATATAATCCTGCCAAATTTCAAGTCTGTACCTCATCTAGAGGTGCCTTATAATTTTTATCCTTGTGTGGGGTAAAAATGGGAAAAACAGCCCCTAAAATTCAAAATTATTCCAATTTAGGAGTTTTTTCGTTAATTGTGCACCAAACTTAATCAACATGCCAAATTTCAAGTCTCTAGCTTGCTGGGAAAGAACCAAATAATTTTGTCACCCACCCACCCAGAACTTCAGCTTTATATCATAGATATCTTATTTCTTACAAGGCCAAATTCATAAGTGATTGGTGTAATGATAAACTGACAATTGTTCAACATAGTTTATAATACAAAAATTAATAAAATGCTATCCACAATTAATGAGTTAAGTGAAAGCATGGATATAAAAATAATTTCTTAGAAAAACAAATAAATGTACAGTAAGACTTTCCCAGGCAAAATAATCATTACAATACAAGGCTTATTTATCGTTCACATACACATTAGTATTGGAAGAATCATTTACCAGAGGTTGAAGGTAAAACATCCCCTGTCGAAGAACTTGCAGGTACTACTGGATAACTCACATTCTGCACCTTCTTCATATACTCTTGTAGTTTATCATCATCAACTCTCGCTAAACGGGAAGAATATACTAAATTAAAAACTGCATACCAACTTACATGTAAAATTTTTGTTAATTACCACTTTTGAAGTATTGCAGTTGTGTGCTAAGCAATGAAAAAGTATAAACAACTGATCATAAAGATAACTCCAACTGGTGTAAAAAGTGGTGAAACCAAGAGACACATCAATGATCCTACCTGTATTTTGAAAAAGGATTCTTGGTTATTAACCATCATACAAGATGCGGTACCTAGAGCAGATTTATTTCCTTTGAAACGGGGTCTCTGCTGCCCAATTTATGTTTCTTTGTGAATATAAGAGCATTGGAAACTAAAGAGACCAGAGGGAAGTCACCAATGTATTTCGGCGTGGTCCCTGGACAAATATTTTTCAAGGGGAGTACACTCTCACATTTAGATAGCGAAGGAAGAGGTTTTATTTATGCTGAGTATGGTAGGGGGAAGGAAGGATGATGGAAGTAGTTTGGTTAAGAATTTGTCAGGGTAGTTCTAAGAGACACCTCATGTTTAAAAGTGCATCATGTTTAGGACCACGTTTACGGATGCTATTATATGAAAGTCAACTTTTACCTCTGATTTATCAATGAGACCCACCCACAAATGGGCAATTAAATTCCATCCTTGAAACATAAATATACATAATTTGAATTTTAGGTGAATTCTACGATCTATTAAGATGATTATAATGGAATAATTGGAAGCAAATTCATTTTCTGAACTGCAAATCTTAATGTAAAAGTAAATTTTTGACAATATGCCAAAGTGGGCTTTTGAATTTCCCTGACAAAAACATTCTTTCCAACATAATCGGATTAATATGTCACCAGGCCATTCATTGGTATTCATGAGCTAACCAAGTGAATCAATTACTCTAAAAAATATCCACTTTCCTTTCAGTTTAGGTGATGTTAGCAATCAGAATTTTCTCTGGCAGTAATATTCAATGTGGCTGGAAATGGTAAAACTTTAGAGAGCATGATGGGCTATGTAGTCAACTAGCGGCTACTGCAAAATGAAAGCTCCTTGTGTATGATGTTGTGAGACTACATATGAGTACCGTATTGAACATAAATATTAACTACCAACCAAAATGTGATGGCAAGAACTGCTATGTCTAAAAGTTTGAAAGAGCTAAGTAATGATGGAGGATAAGAGCTTTTGAGCTACAAAATATGCTAAAATATAGAAGCTAGATTATTACATGGAAAACAAATAATTTTATTATGAGATACTCTTTGTCGTGAAAAATTGAGGTTTCAAAAATTATCACAAAGTGTAAAAAATGTATGGTTATTACCAACAATAAAAACTTATCACCAACCAAAATGTGAGAGTATTTCTAGAAGTAAGAACCATTCAAAGGTTAAATTAAAGAGAAAACTAATTACTCTGCAAAATAAAAGTTTTGACCCTGTTAAGTCTTCTACTACAAGTATTTATTGATAAGAAAATATATAAGTGACTTTTCAGTTTATTCAAAAAGCATGCAATTGTACACATGGATTTGGAAAGAAAGATGGCGATACTTTTGGTCTGGATAAAAATGTTAAACCATTGTTCTTTTAAATGGCATATAATGGCTCTATTTTAAAATCATCATCAGCCATCTAAATTCACAATGGGAGTATTGCTTTTAGCATGAGTGAATTTTCACAATAGAGTTGGAATGAAAAATTTAACAAGTCTTTCCCTCCAATTCCATTATAAAACCAGTGCCTAATGCAAAAAATCCATAGGTGCCATGTTAATTATGGTAAGTCTGAGAATGTCATACTTAGACTATTACAAAAGAGACAAGTCAGCTTCCAACCCTTTTGGCTTGCTGACAAGTTCAATTGCTCATTTATTCACTTCCTATACTGATCTTTTTGGGAATCAATAATACAAGTGTTCCACCTGCAGGGGGATGCATGCAAAGAGCAGACAAAGCATTTGTGAGGCATCATAATTAAATAATGAAAAACACCTTCCTGAACATGGCTCAGTGTGCCCAGTGCAAGTGCAAAAATATATACACCTAAGCCAAGTTTAAGCACAGCAGCAAGAAGGTTTAGGCTGGAGCTTCACACAAACAGACTAAGTTTGCATCAATGGTCTAACTCAGTGTTTCCCAACCTTTGTGGCCTTGCAGTACACTTTTTAGTGAGCAGAATTTTGGCGATGCAAATGAGAAGATTTTAATCAAATATGACCGACACATAACCTTTCATACATAGAGCAGGTAAAGTAAAAAACAGATTTATTACCAAAAAGAAAAGTGCATAAAGATATTAAACCTAATATTAGTACACCATGTAATATTGTTTTAGAATTTTCTAGAAATGTTGGCGAAAATCTTTTCCTCAAGCGATTTGTTGTGACACATTAGTATTGTAAAATTTTCTAGAAATTTTGTTGACACACCGGTTGGGAAACACTGGTCTAACTTACAGCAACCAAATTTAAATTTCTACAAATATAAAGATTTCCAAGTTTCTATTATACAAGTTATTAACACCTTTTATATTAACTTGCCTACTATATATTATATATATATGCGTGTGTGTGTTATCATCTTTCCTATGACTTGGCATTAAAATGAAACCATAATTTACCGAAAAATTTTTGCCACCGTTGGCATTTGGTTCTGGTGTCCTCAACCTTACCCTCTGCGCTAACTACCCTCTTATCGGAATGACAAGCATTGCTATTTATTTGATTAAAGCATAAATTTTGCCCGGATGCTTTTTTCAATAGATTTTTATGGTATGAGAGATTAGCTGCCTACTATAGATTGGTTCTATTCTACGGACAATGGAGACAATTCTTTATATGGTATAAGCCATTTATAAACAATTGGTTTTTATAACCACTACTTGTTAATCGCTTACCTGTACCTTAAAATTAACAATGAAATAAAGCACATTGAAAACTTGTCAAGGGAAGCTTTTCATCCCACATTAACACGAGTTTATCTCGTTGAGAAATTTATATAAAATATATTTGATCTACTAATAATCAATTAAACAATACTTAGGAAATTAAGATATAAACATTGAAGACCAACTTGATAACTTTAATAACAAATTTTCGAGTTGACTTCCACTTTTTCGGCTAGTTTCACAATAAATTAAAATTTTTAATGAATAATTAGGTTAATCATGTAACGGCGAGTAATCAAAATAATTTCAAGGGGGAAACTTATCTAAGCCAAAGTTGTCGAGTTTAACTGATTTGGTGAATTTCGTTTAACTTATTAACCAAATGAAAACGAAAATATAATAAACTGTTAATGTAATCCTTAATGCATTTACATACCTCTCACATTATCCAAATCACCGGTAGATCCAATATCCATACTCCTCTTCCCGGTCTTCAAAAAAGCGTTCATTTTCTTTATGACCTTTTTCTGGGATCTTGACAAAAAAAAGTCCTCTACTTCGCAACTGCAAAAACATTTACCACAGCATTATTAATATTAAAAATGTCATTCTTATTATCACCGAAATGTCAAGAGTAGACAATAATTACTCTCACCGAATAGTGTACATTGGACAGCACGTTGTTTTCATGGTTGGCTTATAACAATACTGACCACTTCTCCTCCAACCTCGGTCCAATAACATTTCATACGTTCTACAGTCGATATAATAAACCCACATACCTAAAGATAAAATTTTGATAATGGAAAAAGAATAAAATCCATAAATATCTTTACCATCACAAGAATGCCAACCTTTGCTAAAATATGATTGCAGCGACTCACAGTAACCGCACTTCGTTCCCTCATTATCACTAAAATAATGCACAATGCTAGTTGGATGTTCGGACATATTAAGGAAATACTACAGACACGTTCAAAAACCAACACTAAACGGTCCAGGTGACCTTATCGTTCAAGTCGGCGAATATTAGCCTATCATATGATAAAAACTTCAAAATTAATACCTACAAATAGCGAATATACAACTAAAAACTATGAAGTTTTAAATATCGACATAATTTCTACAAAATCATGGAATTTCACAGCTAAGGAAGTTACTTCCACATTTAATACCACTTAATACCTATAAATTACGTACGATATTTTTTTTTCGAGATTTCGATAGCCGGCGATACCAGCCCCTGGCAACTTAGGGGTTTTATAGGTTTAAGTTACGCTTGGCTGCATTGCTAGATGTCACTGGAAGCGCTTCAAAATAAAAGTGGAGGGGATGGGTCTCGTGGTTAAAGCCGTTATGGTGCGATGTTGAGAGGTAGAAAGAATGTGTGCGCCGTTAATGGCTGTGACAGGTGCGATAGACGCCGTGATGGGCCAACAAAATTTTTTAATTTCCCGAGGACTGAAAAAGTGTAAGTTAATTTATAGTAATGAATATTTTACCTGTGAATGCTGAAGTGTTTCTGCAAGTTGTGTAGTTTATGAGTACATAGCTACATCGGTTGTTTTCCGAGCGAATATCTTCATTTATAAGTGAAATTTAGAATTTTATTTATTCACACCGCTTTGAGGAATTACGTTTAACTAAATGAAGGGATTTGTAAGGCGAACATATATGTGTCATTGGTCTCTGCATTGATTATGTATTGGTGGTTTGTTCGAAATATACATAAGTTTCGTCAATTAAATCGAGTGGAAAAGTTACTGCATAAATTATTACGTTCTGTAAATTATAAATTTCATGGTTTCAGCTTCATTGTGAATTATTGTATGCTCTTGGAGATTTGTTCCTTACTCTTTAGGACGTAGGAATGACATCATTCGTTTCGTATTTATTTTAAAATAACTATGTCGATTCTTCTAGTCTTTTTGCACTTAATATTAACCCCTCGAACTGTGAGAAACTATCATTAATTTAACCCTCCGTCGGGCGCAATATATCTGTGAGATATGGAGGGTGCAATATTGTTGATCTCTCAGCAGTGGGGCAGGCGACGTCTGTCTCCTCATGAGTTATTATTATTTGAATGTGATCATTTATTTTTATTATTTTGGGAACAAGTATTACGTCATGCCTCTTAGAGTTCATATTTCCATGGTTCTGATGTGTTGTATGTACTGCTTTGTGCATATATGTTCATTTTTATACACTTTGGTTATCTTGGTATGATATTATGAACTTGTGTATATGTCATGTGAAGGATGTCACTGTTTATATGCTTGTATGAACTAACACATTTGAGATGTTGCAGTATGTACATACTTTTACACTTCTTGTGATTTCAAATTATTTGTCTAATATCAATGCTCTCATTAGCTTTGAGAGAAGGTATCATTCTATATGCATTTTGTGGCATGAACTGACAATTCAGATAATGTGCGACCTTTTATGTTTTAGTATGTACATACATGCATACGTATCTGCATACATCTTTCTTGTTAATTCATTGTTCATTATGTTCATATACATAAATTTTATGTCTGTTCAATTTCATATTTTCATGGTTTACATTATTGACTATGCTACTTAGTATATGTTAAAAATTTTTATACCTAGTCTCACTTTTTCTGTTTGTGTAATACCAGTTGATTCATTTCCACATTTTTATTTACTTTTCCATGTTATCCCTGTTGAATTGCTAATGTTGGAATTGAGATTTGGCAACTGTTTTCATCTGGTACTACTTTGTAATGTAACTGTGCCTTCTTTCTAAGTGAATGTCGGCAAATAATTTGTCATGTTTGCAAAAACCTTTTCGCAATCTCTGCTGAAATGCTACGGTTATAACTGTTTTTACTTAAAAATACGGCATTTACTTATGTGTAAATCTAACGAAGCTTAAATAAATATCAATAACGTACAATAATTTTGTTTTTTTTTCAATTTCATATTTAAAGTTTTTCATATTTAAGCATTTTACGAGGAATAAAAAAAAACGACATTTTAAACGCGCGCGCTTGGTGCGACGGTGGTGCCGTCTATGAATGCAGCCAGTCGTAACCTGAACCTTTTTCCCGGACTAGTAAGTTGCACAGTAAAATACCGTTAAATTACGTACGATATTTTTTATTCGAGATATCGATAGTCGGCGGTACACAGTAACTCTGGGTAACTCTGTTGAGTATAAAATTATCAACTGCAAATTATGACAAATACAGGCAGCCCTCAGATGGCGACTTTAATGGGTTTCTGGAGAACGCATTGTTTTCTGAAACGTCGTTATCTGGATAACGTTTTCCCATATGTTACGTTCCTGAACTTTGGAGAAAAACTTTTCTAGCCATTATTTACAAAATAAATAGTTTAACAACCTCATTGTGTTATAAAGTGTAAAATTTAACATTTAATAGTAAATAAAATAATATTTAATCGAGATTGAATCCTTTTCTAATTAGAATTTCTAACCTTTAATCTTCTTCAGCAAGGCTTACAGGACCTGCCAATTTTAATTTGAGGCATCGGAAGATTTAATTATTAGATTATGATAAGAAGTAACTGGTCGAGAGAGACTTTGAAGGGCAGGGCTACTTGCTAGACTTTTAGAAGGGCTACTTGCTGGGGATTTAGAAAGGCAATTAGGGAGGGTCTGCTGTCGTGGTCTTATCAACTATCTTAAAGAAGGGGTCCAAAGAATGCTGAGCAGATGACTTCTTATTTTCCTTGTAGAGAATCTTATAACATATAACAAGCTGTAGCCCATTTAGGGTTGCCACTTGTTCGGTCTTCACCTGAACTGTTTGGTGATTGGACAAACTGTTTGGTGTTTGGTACCAATGCTTTAATGAACACAGAACAGTAGGTAATTGGAAAATTTTTCGGTGTTCGGTATCCATGCTTTTATTCAGGCGTTAAGACAATTTACTGTGACAATATCTCACTTTCTTCTAGCAATGCCTCAAGAGGTAGAGTGAAGAAATATCTTAGCAATGGACAAACCGACTTTCTGATCCCTGCTGTTAAGGTCTCCATCATTTTTATATTCCTTTCTCAGAAAACAATTACCGAGGAAAAGGGGAAAGCACTCCCTCATAGCAGGGAGCAACGGAGAACTATGCTTGTATGATCTACCATTCTTATGGTCTAATTCCACTCGCTTCTAATTAATGATATGGGGTCATAGGCCTTGTTACCGAGACCTACCTAATCCTTTTATTAGGAAAATGAATAACATATTTTCCAGTGTTATTCACCACTGATAAACTTAATCTATATTAATGAATCAAATGGAATAGCTACGATATACGAGGCGCATGAGATAATTATTGGCAACACTGCTGCCGCTCAGTGCCTGCATTGGCCATGACCAAAAGCAGGCCGCCATTTGTGGTTGGAACAGAAGGGAGCATCAGCTGGGAGTTTGACCCCCTGTAACTGCGACCAATGAGCGCCATGTCACCGCCGAGAGGGTCTTGTTGGAAGTCGACCAATGATGGACATGCAAGGAATTGGCAGTGGAGGTTGGAATTTCACATTTGAGTGTGCATGTCATACTGACATAAGTCCTTTGCATGCAGAATGTCACATCCAGGTGGGTGCCACATGTTGAATTACGTGCAGAAGTGCCAGCATATGGAAACTGCAAGGTTGCATTTGGCACGGCACGAGGGAGAAGGTGAGGCGTTTCTCCAACATATCGTCACCGTGGATATGGGTATGGTCATACAAGCCAGAGTAGAAAAGGCAATCCACTGAATGTCGACATCAAACATCCCCAAGACCAAAAATATTCAAGCAGGAGCCTGGGCACGTGAAAGCCATGCTGATTGTTACCTACGACTACAAGGATGTCCTCCTTACATATGCCATTCCTGATGGATTTACTGTGAATGCTGCATACTACTGTGGTTTTTTGAAAGATCACCTTTGCCCAGCAATTTGCCAGAAATGGAAGGATTTGTTGTAGAGGAAACTCATTGTCATCCATGATAATGCTCTCTGTCATGTCGCCGCTACTGTAAAGCAACTGCTCCACAAATGGCAGTGGGAAGTATTGGAACATCCCCCCTAATCGCCAGACACGAGTCCATGCGACTTTCACCTTTTCCAGAAAATGAAAGAAGCATCCGTTTCCTCATGAAGCAAGAAATCCTGGAAGGCGTATGGCAGTCCCTCAGAGACATCTCTAGAAATGATGGTGTAAGATGTCTTCCAGACATCTGGTAACGTGTCATCGACATGACTGGGGACTACATCGAGGGAATGTAAAATGCAGAGGTGTGCACCTTTATGCACATCCAAACTACAGCAGCGTTGGCAATAATTATCTGATGATGCTCATATTATTCTTGTTTAGAATTGGATGAAAACCATTAGTAGAACGGTATGACTAGAGTGACTGACCTTCAATAATGATGCATATAGAGGAATAAGATATTAAATTAAAATGAAGACACTTCCCTTTCTGCCTCCCTCCCTCTTTCTCTTTCCTTCTCTTTCTCCCTACCCCCCTCAGCATCCCTTTCTTTTTTCCTCACTCTCTCTGTCATCCCAGGCAAGGTAATTTACTGACGCAACCGGGCAACGTGAGCCTCTGAGGCTCACATTCATAAAGTCTTCTGAATGGCATAAATTGCTTGAAAGGGCATCGGCCATGAAATGGTATCAGTTGCTCATCCACGGCTAGATTTTTGCTGGGAATATAATATTTCCTTAGATTTGAATTTATTTCATCCCATAAATCATGGATAGTTTATCTTTTTCTCTATGATCACTTCTTGTTTTTTGTCAACGAACCGCAAAAATCTTAGGAAAATTTTAAATCTTTTTAGGGCCATAGAAGCTTAAAAAATAGGCGGTCCGTATACTTTCTCCCATAATGACTCATAATTGCAATAATTTGATTTTAGGTGGCCAGCTGTCAATAAAAGTCCAAAGAATGCACACATTTCTTTCCTATCGCATGGTTTCCAATTGTTTTGGCTGCTCTCACCGGAAAGTTGACGAACGGGCTCCATTTCAATGTTTGTGTAATCAACAACCAAATCTATCATAGATGCGCTCATGAAGACTAGGAATGAATCTATGGGCTCCTCCACTCTCTTCCCTGTTGGAAGGATAACCTTACTAACAGGTGCTTTTATAATGTTTCTTGCACGAGCACGTCCTGTGGGAGAAGGGATTGATGACCAAGTTGTGAAGTCTTTACCTCTGTACTCTTCAGTGTAGGAACACTCATCGGTATCTGATCCTTCGATGACATCATCTTCTTCGGAAGCCTCACTTGTGTGATCACTTTCGGAACATGACGATTCATTATCGGCAAGAAAGTCGTCATTTTCATCGTAATCTGCATCCTCCAACATTTGTCGTGTGTCCTCCTCACTAAATGATGTCATTCTGTAAATCACAAATGCAGTAACAAAATTACATTCGAAAAGAACTTTATGGAAAACTCATACCAAAAAGTAACATTTGTGTAGCAAAATTCATATCCTTACCTTGCAAAAGTATTTCGTAAGTTTACAGTAAATGGTAATATTCACCTGTCCCCTCGCTCCCACAAAGAAACTTTTTCTGAAAAATTGCGAAGTAATACGATGGTGAAAACTTAAATGCATCATATTTATTGGGATTGAGAAACAGAAATGCATATTATGAATAGGAATAGGTACTTACAAAGTCAATGAAGAAATTGCAGCGTAATACAATTCTTGATGAATGTTGGTTTCGTTCGAATAGCTTGGACACCTGCAGGCTGCACAAACTAACACCACAACGTTGTTGGGCAAAACTCACCGACACAATGAGATACACATACGAATTTCAGTAGAAATAGGAATAAAGGAAGGAATAGGAAGGAAATTGAAACCCACAGATACTTCATGACTGACGTGACAAATAACAACAACAAAAGGAGACTGAGCCTTGCAGGGTCAAGTTGCCTGGGAGTGTGACATATCAGGTAATATTTTTTTTGCCAAAAATTATGACAATAGATTTCCATAACAGTATATTTAGATAAAGTTATTGTTGAAGAAGTCATAAAGTTACAGCGTTCCAGCACATTATCTTAAGCAAATATTGAAAAAAAAAGTGACGTGGTGAGCCTCAAAGGCTCACCTTGCCCAGTTTAGGGTTTAATATGTAAGTTGTACAATGAGTATCAATAATTTTAAAATGCAAATAAAAAATATATGACTCTGATCACCTTTTAATGAAAAGGAGAAATAAGGCACTCTTGGAATTGAACTCAATATGCTACTATAGTCCTTGAACTAGGGTGACTAGATTTAAAGGTTTGGAAGATTGACTTTTTATAAAATTATTATGTTGAAAAAGTAAAACAATCTTTTTCATTAAGGAACATATTTTATTCATTATTGTACAAAATAAAACTTTAATGACATAGGTTAATTAACAAAAATAAAAATGACTATTATTGTGTGTATTTTGCCGATGAATGGATTTTCTGTAAAATATTTTTGTTTTAGGCAAGTTTTACACTAAAGATTTCACAAGAGACATGAAAATTTGTTTTCACTCGCAGCAAAGCCTTGACGGTGTCCACTGTTATATGCGATTTCTCATCCGTCCATATTAAATTCATGTTTGAAAAAATTCTTTCAATTGGAGCATTAGATCCTGGCAAGCACATTGCTAATTCAGCTAGTTTCCTTAAGTTTCTGAGGTACTGCAGCATTTTAAAAATGTTTAAACACATGACACCATTTTTCACTTGCACAGAGGTCGTTCCAAAGTCCTTCATTCTGTTTATCTGTAAGATATTCTCTCAAATATGTAACTTTGTCAAAAAGATTGTCTTCCTCTATATTAAAATTACTGCATTTATTTTTAAACAATTCAACTGAGCTGTCAATATCATCTCTGATTGGAATTTGTTTTAAAAGCAAGCACTTCAGTGTTCGCAGATCATCAGAATGCTCACTCCATGCAATTAGGTATTCAATAGCTCTGCTATAGAATAGGTCGGAAACTTTAAAATATGATGAAAGAGTTAGAATTCCAGCTTCTTCCAATTGTTTTAACATTGGTTTTACCATTACAGGTGTAAATTTCTCATTTTTACGAGACTGAAGTTTCAGCCTCAGTTCATACACTATTTGTGCAGATTCAATTACATTTCTGTCATTAACTTCAAGAATTTTAATTGTATCATGAAATAAACATAAATTACCATGTACAAAAAGGATCCACAGCTCTGTTGTAGGATTTTCAAATATGGGAACACTGACATTAAAGTATCATTTAGCACACATTTCCTTTTTTCCTTTTTAAGTTGCTTCGACATTTTTGAAAAATAAATAAAAAAGAACTTCTTAAACACTTTCTACTTTGACGTTTGACAGCTCACAATTGACGACATTCATGGTACTTTCCTGTTAATGCTCTACACATGTAGCGGCAAAAATATTAACTACGTAGAGTCAGTAAAAACAAGTAATACCTCTAGCAGCAAGAAATGTACTAAGTTGTACAAACATTACAATTTTTAGTTGTTTTTGTAACAAAAGTCATTATTGAGTAAATATTATGTATAGAAAAATCTTATTTTTGCATAAACAGTATGTATCGAGCAGAAACGACTACACCACAACACACCCAACCCCTTCCCTTTTAGACAAATGTTATTTTTGTGTAATTATTATGTCTGGACAAATGCCAATTCAGAGCAAATAATATGTATGGACAATTCTTCAAATTCTGGGGACACTTCCGGGGACATTTATTCGTCGGGACAGAGCTTTTCATCCAAGGACTGTCCCCAGAAAAAGGGGATGTCTAGTCACCACCCTACCTTGAACTGTCTAAACGTTTAAAATCCAGAAAGTATGATTCAAATGAGATTTAGCAACATGCCCCTCGATCTTATGCCACTGGTGGTGCACCCCCAACTAACACAAACCCATAAACATGCTAAACCTGGGAAAATAATATGCAAGTGCTTCTCTGGCAAGAAAGGAAAAACTCCCGAAAATTATAAGCAGAGAGGTAATAATAGGTAGGAAATACAGAATGGAAATAAATACAGAAAATCCAAGTGAATATCAGAAAAAGAAGAAAATTTGTACTTAAATATTGGCGAGAAGCAATCAGAACAAGTATCATTTTGTATGGGGCAGAAGCATGGATGCTAAAGAAAAGTTATACAAATTACTTGGAAAGAGTCAAAATGTTCTACCGAATGGATTTTCATGATTTTCCATTTTAAGGAGTACAAGAAAGTCATAATTGGTTTTGAACTTAGAAACATTCATGCATGGTTACTTAATTGTTGTCAATGTAAACAATCTTCATGGCAACTGAAGCAAATAAGATCTGCTTTATTTACGAAAATTCGCTTAATATCATGTGGCGTCCATGGAGCATTTTTTTAAGCAGAAGAAATGGATTATCTACAATGAAGGAAAGAATGCAAATATTTTGACTAAATAACTAAAGTGAGGTATGTTTTAAATAATATTCAATTGACTGATTGATTACAACTGGTTAGGAAGTAAATTTAAATATGAATTTAATATTTCCCTTGAATCATTTCTGATATATTGTTTTCCAGTATATACTCATCATACTAAAATTACGTAGATACACTTAAATAAGCACCAACTTAGGGGAGAGAAGAAGTTTATAGCAGACAGAGAGATGTAATTGTATGGTGGTGTTTTGCTATTATATGGTATGTGTACATGTGTGTGTGTCTGTGTATATATATATATACTACGGAAGAGGAAAGGTAAGTAAGGATATTTAGGGCAACTAGGTGTTGAAGGAAATCCAGTGAACACTTACCGGAAGTAGAACCGCTGGGATGTTGGAGAGAGACATTTGTAGAGGTTAGAGCATTCGTGATGATCCCTTCGTCAGCACAAGAGAGAGACAACTATATATATATATATATAAATACTATGGAAGAGGAAAGGTAAGTAAGGCTATTTAGGGCAACTAGGTGTTGAAGGAAACCCAGTGAACACTTACCGGAAGTAGAGCCGCTGGGGTGTTGGAGAGACATATTTGTAGAGGTTAGAGCTTTCGGGATGATCCCTTCCTATGCACAAGAGAGACAACTGATATGGCAGTGACACTGGGGTGAAGGTGTGGGGGTGGAAGGGAAGGGAGCATGGAAAGATCAGGGATTGGGGGATGCGGGAGGGGGAGAGGGGAAAGAGACGGTGGAAAGAAGGAAATATTAACGGATATTGAGGCCGGGAGGAGAGAAAGAGTTTAAGATTAGGATATGGGCCAGTTCCCATTGATGGAGTTGGGGGGTGGAAGCGTCGTCCGGGAGGGCACAGATGGCCCTCACCGTGTACACACACACACGCAGGCGACTCCCGATATTCGACTGTTCGAGATTGCACAAATTTGAGATTTCGACCCAGCTGATTGAATTGGTAACTAGTTTAGGCGAAATAATTTTTGTCCCGACCAACCACGCGAGGTTTAGTTTCAGTGTAGACATAGTTATTTCTGCTGATTTCGCTCTTTTTTCTGTTAATCTTTTATTTAAATTTATTTATTTTATTGATTTATTTATAAATTTATCTCTTGACATGATATCTAAAAGGAAATGGAATAGTGATAATGCAAGTGAATCAAATAAAAGTGTTGTTCAACTATTAGCACTTATGTGAAACAGAAGGAGAAATTTCTAGAACGTGTGATAAAGTCACGTAATTTGATGGCTGGTTTGACAGATTTAAGAGAAGGGCAGGTTTGCATAACCTTAAATTAACTGGCGAGGCTGCAAGTTATTTTGCGCTTTTTAATAACTTTTATATTAATTTCACTGTGATATATAGTTGTATGTAGATTGTAACATTACCGCTAAATCAATGGCAAAGAATGGGTTCAGTTATTTAATAAACAACGTTAAACAAGAACTTTCACAAAGAAAACTACACGGCACATGATATAATGTAAAACAAGACTGGAAGGTTTCTCTTCCATGTCCCGGGATGTCCTCTCCCTGGCCAGAGGCGTAGCCAAGGGGGGGTTTATGGGGTTCAAACCCCCCCATGAGAAAATCGAAAAATTATTTGTTATTGTTATTTTTTGCCTCTTTTTATTACAACTATGACATCCAGTGAAAAAATTGAACTTATTAGTAAAAATAATTAACGAAATAGCAATAAAGAATGCCTTGTAAATATGAGACAAAAACAGTGAGCTTATCATCTATACTTCGAAGTAAAACAAGTGCCACACTTGAAGCGCATATAACCTTAGGTGTGAAATTATTACGGAATGCTGATTCTTGCTTTATTTTCGCTATTTATGGATTATTTTTGTCTACAGTACACATTTTTAAAGGTAAAAATGGGAGCAGAGCCGGCACCAGAGGTGAGGTGACTGCCTCAGGCAGCGTTTAGCTTGGGGCGGCATTTTCAGACGCATATTGAGACAAAAATCAACTGCCATTGCAGATTTGCAAAAAAGAAAAGGGTGCTCATACATTGTCGTTCACCACTTCAACAGCAACTAAGCGTACATGATTTTGCACTCAGAGCAGTAAAAAAAAAATCGGTACAACATACATTGTACAAACTTTCTCGTATATGGGTACTAATGCATTGTTTAGTTATCTTTAGAAAATGAATATCGTATGAGCCTGTTTTTAGAAAATCCAACTTTTGTTAGTTGCCCAAGAATAACTAGCCTTATATTCATTCATTGAGAAAAATGAAATATGTAGTATTATTGTAGATGTATACTCAAGTAACTGTACAAAATTTGATCAAAATCGTTATAGCCGTTTTTGAGAAAATCGAATTGTTGTTAAAGTTGCCTAGAATAAACTAGCCTTATATTCATTTTTTGAGAAATATGAACTATACAGTATTATTGAAGACGTAAACTGAAGTAACTGCACAAAATTTGATCAAAATCGTTAGAGCTGTTTTCGAGAAAATCGGATTGTTGTTAAAAATGCATAGAATATACTACTATTAATTATTGATCAATGTCAACCATTTCTATGTATACTCTGCTCAGTATGATAAAATGCCTAAGTATGAGATTTCATTCATTTTTGCTCTACCGTCTAGGCTCCAGAGCCAGTAACAGACAGCCATACGGTATTGCAAAAACCACTTTGATGGCTCCTTCCTTTTGTGCCGAGATAAGATTCATCTCAGAATTATATAGGGTTTTTACGCAGACGAGTTCTACATTTCGCGACTTGCATGAAAATATAAACGCAAAAATTAATGTACATTATATGCACTAAATTGTAGAATGAAGCTGAAAAAGTAAAGGCCAAAGGTTCCTCTTTTGAAATATATCAAGATTTTTCGGAATTAAGAAAAATCATTGGGTCTAAAAAATATAAATGCTGTTACTGTGCAAAAGTGTGGCATAAAGTACACTCGCCTCAGATGGCAATTTTTGATGCGACGGCCCTGAATGGGAGTTATAAAATTTAATGCATCTAGTAACATTATATAGAATTTTATATTTCATATTTTAATAACAGTATTGGTAGCGATGAGTTTTTAAACTAAAAATTTTAATGTCTCGGATAAATGACTGTGACTTATTGTTAGTATTTTCTAGAATCCTTAAGATGAAAATTTACATAAATTAATTTTTATAGCTAAAGTTTATATTTATTACTGACGTTACATCAACCAAGCATACAAAATATTTTATATTTAATCATACATTATACATTCAAAGGTAATTCGCTTGATCGTTTTTAGAAATAATACATAAATGCTACTATAGAAATACTTGTGTTATAAAAAGGCGAATTTTGATAACTTGGCCATAGGTGCCAATATTCCTAGCTACGTCCTTGTTACTAACATTGTATAAAATGCATTTATGATAGGAAATGAATGTACAGTAGTCCCTCGCCATTCGCGAGGGTTAGGTTCCTGAAAACCCTCACGAATGGTAAATTTGCGAATGGTAATTGGGTGTATGGAAAAAATAGGGTTTGATTCTTAGAGTCCCTATTCCAGCATGTAACTTGCATTTTTGCCCTTCAAATTATAATAATACAATACGTACTGTGGAGTTCTGAATAAACGCCACATTTTATTAAAGAGCAAGGAACCAATCTACACACACTTCGATGACGTTGGCGATATCCCATTTATTAATTATAAATCCCACAAATTTGATTATATTTTAAGAAAATTTTTAATTTCGGTGAGGCAACACAATTTATTTATTTTAACAAAAAAATCTATATAGGGATTTATGGAACACGTGTGTAAATCATTAAATAAAGTAAAAATGTTTTGCCTCCGGCGCGCCGTGGTGGGGTAACCCCACGTCCGGTACATAGCTCTGAACCTGAACCCTCCCTTGGTCAAATCCTGGCTACGCCACTGTCCCTGGCACTTCTCCTCGGGGACTACCTCTCCTTCATGTCCTGGAGTCCTCTGCCATCTTGCCCAGTGTTGCCATGTTTACTCGCACGAGCCATGATGCGAGAACATATCTCCCAATTATAACATGCAAGTCTATGGAAAAACGGCGTTCGACAATTCGAGATTCGACCACGTTTTCAGGAACGCATCCCTGTCGAATCTTGGGAGTCGCCTGTATATCTGTTTGTTTCAAATCCTCCGTTCCACAGGATGTGCCTATTTGTGATACACTGTACACTTTCCTAACTTGTTCATTCTATCGTCACACCTAAAAAAAATTTTAATTTTAGCATATCCTTACCTTGTTCTCTTTCCCTGTTTGTAAAAAGTGACCAAGAAATTGACTCTGACATTCCAAACCCTTGGGAGGTGACTGGATGTTTGTGTCCATCCCTATGATAAAAAATAGGCAATGAAATTTATTTAAACAATCTAAATATTAGTAAAATATTTTCAAAATAAGCACTTCAGAATCATAAATCAGGAAACAATAAATACTAATCTCATGCACCTCCAATAGTAATAACAATATTATGAAAAACCAACTATGCATTTCTGCTAAAGGTGTTCCAAAAGTAACATGACAGTTTTGATTTCAATTTAAATGCTGTTTGGTTGCTCACTTTATATTCAGGCTGATCACTGATTGATTCAAAATTCTGTGAGTGTGACAACAAAGTTTTGCAAATTTTGGTCAATTGGAATATGTTTGACCTCCCTTTATTTTGATACAAATGAAGTCATTTTGTATATGTTTGTATTTTTTCAAATTGTAATGGTTTCAGGAGCTTGCTTAAAAAAATTCCAAATCAATTCTTATAGCTACTTCACGAGCATATTTCATCCTAGTCTCAATCTAGTTTTACGGAGTGATACAATCTGATTTTATGAAAAACTTTCTCACCAGCACACTACTATTAATTTTATATACTTAACAAATTAATTTTTTAAACTTTTCCATAGGCACAGTGCAGGATGTCCAATATATAGAAATATAACTGGTTAATGGATGCTTCTCCAAGTTTTTCTTCTAACATTCAAATTTTACATACTTCTCCACAATCAAAATTTTAAAGTGTGATAATAACCATACTTTGAATGTATTGATGTTAAAAGGAATGGAAAATACATTTTTATTTTTCTTTTAGCTTGAAAGGGAGGATGCCAACCTGCTGGACCTTCCTTATGCACAGGCAATCCCTGCTTATACATCAGGTTATGTTACTGAAAAGCACGATGAAAAGTGGATCAATATTTTCCATAGACATAACATAAAATTGAGAGATAAAATTCACTGTTCCTGGGTAAATATGTGAAATATTTCCATTAAAAAATGAAACAATGTTGTTTGTCACTTAGGCACTTACATATGAGCAAAATAACAAAAAACTGGAGTGAAAAAAGCATCAATATGTCAAATAAATGGATCACGAGGATGGAAGAATGAAACAATGTTGTTAATTAGGAACTGACGTATGAGTGGAACGACGAAAAGTGGGGACTGCCTGTATATGGTTCTGTTTGAATGGCATGTTTCTCTAATATCTGCCAAAACTTATTAAGCAACAGTTCTAGATCCAAGGTGTTCACTCAAGTACAATGATACGAAAACAGTGTATGTTCATCATGTTAGAATCTTTGTCATCGTAAGTTCTAGAAGTTTCATCCCTGAAGTTCCCCAACGTGCTTAGATTGGACGATACCTTACATAAATAAGCTATTCCGACTAACCCAGGATTCTATGTGACTGTTTACATATTTGGCCTCTAAGAAAGGGCTTCGATAATTATCAGTTTAACCCTGCCAAACAGCCATTTCCAATGTTGCACTAGTAGAAAATAACTTTTTAAATTTCCTCCATGAATTCTACAGCAAACTTTTGTATTAAGACATACAATGTATTTGTATCCAGCACTCCATCATTTATTTCTTTGACTCTCAGCCTTTCACTGGTGCGATATAGAATTGTTTTAGCATGTGTACAAAATCCATGGGGTAAAGATTAGGAAAAAAATTCTTTGATCTGAGGAAAGATGCTGTATTTAGATAAGGTCCCATCATCTAATGGTGGGTTGCCAATCAGCTTTGCAGCGACCACGTGTCTGGAAAAGTGACTTTCAAGATGGACTGTGCGTCTATGTCTGTATCTTTATGTCAATTTTGACAGAATGCAACATTTATTTTAGTATACTTTTTCTTTACACAGTCTTGAAATATAATCCAATAACTATCATAGTGAGAGAGGTTGCTTTATTAAAAAAAATTAATATTAAAACTTTTTGTCGTACTCAATTTGCACCGAGCCCCGCAATTTTCTTAGCTCTGACTGATCTCGTCTGCAAAGAACAGCTAGATATTTATACAGACATTTTTTTCCGAGTATACATTTAACTAATTTTCTGCTATAAGTCTTGAGCAATGGTGTTAGAGCAACGAAACTTCTCTATAATGAATTAGCATTATCATTTAATACGACGGCCGATTATCAGTGAAAATCTGAAAATCGAATGAAATAGATCTCTTCTCCTGATTTTCCGTATGTGGCGATTTAGACTATTTCTCTATCGATTCCGCGAGACAATTATTAGTTCGAGACAGCACTCAAAACTTACTTTTGTGTTCACGAACAGTGCTTAGGAAAAGATTTTTCTCAATTCGATCGCTTCCTCTATTAAACTCTTCAATCAGCTCACCTAAATGCATTACAATGAATAATTTGATTAAAGCGAAAATCGTAAAAGTTAAACAAGCAGCGCTTCTCTTCCGATCGCCTCCTTACATAAGTGGCTTGAACGTGACGTGCATGACTTTGATTCAGGACACCTCTTATACTGTGAAACATCTAAAATAGAGGCCAAGGTTTGTAATATCCTGTAACCTAGAAGGGGTTGTTTTTGGGGGGTAAATAAATGAGCCCGCGTTCGCTGCGTGGGTGAATCAGCCCAAACACCTGCTTCCACCTTTTGCGAATAATTTCCTCATTTCGCTTGATGCACGTAAAATCCTCCGATTCTGCCTATAGTTATATATTACGTTTACTTATACGACGCATACGATCATTTGGTGGAAGTATTTTGTTAATCTCCAAAGATTACTATTCACAATTGTAGGTGACTGCATGTTACGGAACTACTTCGACATTCATCCCTAATAATAACGGATAAATGAGCAGTAAAAGCTTAAAGTAACAGCGGTGTGACTGTATCGGGCCCCGCACTTAAGGAGGCCCCGCGCTTTCTTAAAAAAAATATTTGTCGTACTTACAAAGTGGACGCATTTTTGTACCTGAAAAAATATCTAAGTGTCATAGTGAGAGAGACAGATTTATTTATTCAAATTTACTATTAAAATGTTTGTTTGACAAGCACACTTACACCGAACCCTGTGACTTTTCTAGCCGGCTCTATTATAAGGAAATCATTACCAAATATCAACGTTAAGAAGAGGCCAAGATCAAGGCCTACGCTGAAGCAGATGATTTCAGTTCTAATATGCTGGCTGCCAGATGACCATTCCAACGAAAATGACATTCTTGAATATTTTTATGAATATTGCTCTCAATTAACTATCGAAGTTGATTTGTCCATACCCGCTAGCCTGTGATATGACAAACTCTTTATGGTTTAAATAGATCGAGACCGAAAAATAGCAATTTATGTGAAATTTATTGGATGCATTTTCTGTTTAAATTAATATCACCATCATCTAATTCATTTCGATTTTTTCACATGTAACAGGTACTAATATTTTCAGGAATAGATTAATGCGTCTTACTGAAAGCGATCTTATTTACTGGGAAGTTTTCGGTATTCATTAATTCTGATTAGAAGTAAATTCAACGATTTCATGTCACTCTTCTTGAAAATTGATCGTTGTTCCAATTAAAAACTATTTCACTTCGTAATTTTGTCTCTTTGATGTAGACTCTCAGCCGACAAAAAGTAATGTTTGATTATCCTTCGCATTTCCTAAAAATCGTCACTCCTCGGTAAAGCGGAAGTGCGTTGCTTCCAAGATTTCTGAAAATGCCGATTGCACGAAGAATCCCAGATTGTTCGGCGATCTTCATTAAATCGACTCTCATTTAGCGCGAGCATGATCGTTTAATCATCACTTACCGTATTTATTTCAATACTTACGCTTTTGAAAGTTTAATTACGATATAAAACGTAAAGTGTCACCGTTTTAAACAAATACCAACCGTTATGGAAAGGTACCGAATTACATTACAACACAAAGAATTAAGCATGAATCTTAATGTTAATAACATGGTTATTACTCACGGAATATTGTTATAATTAATACATCGTATTTATCGAACATACAAATAAGATTTATTTACCTATAGCTTTAGTGGCATAATACTGAGGTTTTAAACAATTACGTTGCACATGAAGATATGAACAAAAACAGCATTTTTTTCAGCTACGGCTTTCAACATCTGCGTTACTAATATTTAATTATAGTCATTTATCAGATTATTATCCATCGACACTAAAAGTTCAAATTTTTTTTCTTCAGTCCTTCAAACCTTTGATTCATATTTGTGAAAACGTGCTATATTTCTCATCACATCTACGGATTTATCCAACGAATTTCGTGCTCATTTTTATTTCAATCCATTCTAATTCTATCTCAATTGCCTTCGATTCCGGTTCATTTGCCGCCGCTTTTAAAATCTAAAAAAAGAATGCCTCCTCTCCAGTTCCAACTTGCCCCCCAACATATTTCTGACTAGAATGAGTGTGTTATGTGAACGCCCTAGCTATTTTGAATCATTAACTTTTCGTTCATTTCTACTTCACGTCATTCCCGACGTTTCAAAAGGGTTTAAAAACTCCGCATTCCTATTCGTTATAAATTAAAACACGGAAAAATCGGATCAATGGAAGATCGGTAAGAACAAGTCTCGACTACCGAGCCGCTCTAGACGGGAAAGAGCGAAGAAAAAGGTATTATTATCTCCGAAGAATTAATCCGAGAGAAAAGAACGTGGAGAAATATGTAAGGAGCATGGCGGCGAGGGAGCGTAGAACGCCAGAAAATTCGTAAATGATCAAATCTCATCGGGAGACGAATCGCGGACGAAAAAAAAAGAAGCGAGGAAAGCGAACAATTTTCCTTTCGACGATCACCCGAACGGCGGACGAGTAAACTCGTCGCGCCGCGGAGGATTTCGTGAGGGATTCGACGAACGCGAGGAATTTGTCGAATAGCGAGGCCAAATCAATCCGAAAGTAAACTTCGGCACGACGTGCGTCTATGCATCAAAGTTCGAAGTCGGACAGATTTTCGCGATAAGTTTTTTCTCGCGACGCGTCTTATGGGCGTACAATCGAACTTCGATAAGTCGAACGTCTATAACTCGAATTTTCCACAGCTAGAAGTGAATTAATTTTACAGGACGCAATCTTAATTCGTGTTATTTTTCTTCTATAACTCGAATTCTCTACAAGTCGAATATATTTTTTTGTTTCTCTCGAGGCTCGACTTATAGAAGAAGTCCCGCTGTTTGTAATATTCGCATTTATTTAGCCGGCGATAAGATAAATTTTTCAGCAACGAAGGTGGAATCGTCAGGCATCCGACAGGCTAACGATTAATCCCGACGAGCATCTTCGAGGAATGGAATATTCGTAAGGAATGATTTGATTGAGAGGCGAATGTAGCGGATAGTTGGAAGGAAACGCAGCCTCCGGAGCATCCGATCCACCCTTCTCCACCTCTCGTCTGAAAATATCCCCTCCTTCCTCTCTCTCTCCCTAACGCCTCGCCTCACCCCGCCCACGCTCTCCTCCTCTCTCCCTTCCTCCCCTCTTCCCCTCCCCTCTTTCACCCTCATCCCTACGGAACAACTCCGTGATCTGGCTGCGAACATGGCCGCGTCCTACTTTTAGATAGACGGAATACTATGTTCCCTTTTTTTCTACTTCGAAATTAATTATATTCGAGCCGATTCCTTCTCTCGCGCCGAAAATTCCAAGCGGGTGGAATTTTTCTCTCACTCTCCCAGAATCGCTTAGAAAATAAAATCACGACGCGGTAAGGTTCAAAGGCCTTCGGGAGAGGGAATATTTTTTTCTCCCGATTAAAAATAGTTTTTGATCACCTGGCAATCGCGTTCGCCGTGTCCTTAAATTAACCAAAATAGGACATTATAGATAATTAGATTAGGCGAGGGTTTGAGAGACGCACGAGGAGGAGGTGAGGTATGGGGAAGAGGAGGATTTAGGGTGGGAGGAGAGAGGGAGGGGCCCCGGAGGGGTCGCCCTTCGGAGACCGGGATCGTTGCCAGGTCGGTTTGGGGAAGTGGCGTCGACGGAATAAGGGGTTTTGCCGTTCGGACGTCGGGTTGGCGGCGCCACTCGACGCGATCCCTATAACACGATTTTCTTTCGCGCGGCTGAGCGTGTACGTGAGTCTCCGAATCAGCTATGGCGGCGTAGTTTCGTCGCGAGTGGGGATTTGGATTTTTTTTTCGAAGACCGTCGGATATCTCGAGGGGAGAGAGAGAGAGTGAGTGAGAGAGATAGGGTCGGATGATCGGATGAGACTTGTCTTTTTCACGGGAAGGCGATTTCTTAATTTAAGGGCGTGATCGAGAAGTGCGTTCGAACCGGATAATGGATATCGGCGAAGACGTCCGTGGTCCCGACGAAGACGAAGCGCTGCTGGAATTCTTCTTGCCCGCCGTGAAATCGGACGGGGATTGCGACCAGAGATGCTACACGCCGAGACAGAGGCCGGATTCGAGGGGTTCGGAGTCCGGGTCCACGAGGGCGAACGAAAGAGTGTCACCGACCCAGGCACCTTCACCCCTCGAACCGTCCGTCAGCCCCCAACCAGCGGCTTACCAAGAAGCGGAACATTTTCCCTTCGACCCGTTCGAATACCCGGAAAACGAAGTGGCGCGGAGTAAGATGATCAGCGACGCACTCCAACAGGAGGACGAATTCCTCGCATACCTGATGTCCCTTCCGATTTCTCACAAGTTCTCCGAGGTGGTGGACGAGAAACACGACCATTGCGACTTGAGGCTGGAAAACTCCGGCAATCTAGGAGCGGGGATCGGGGAAAGCGACGACCCGACGCCCCACGCGATACCGACCGTGTCCAAAGTAGGTCTCGACCATTTGGACAACCTCTGCAAACTCATGGAACAACTTGGCGAACTCCGTGATCAAAATTCCAAGCTCCAACGCAGGGTCCAATACTTGGAAGATTTAAAAAGCCTGCACGACATGCACAAACAGCTCCAAGAGTCGCTTGATAGCAAAAGAAAACTTGAGCGAAGGGTGTCCAGAGAAGCGGGAGACAAACAGGGAGACGGGCATATTTCCCCGAGGGTCACGGGTCAAACGGGATTCGCCGAAAACCCTCTCGAAACCGGCGATTCTCTTCTAGTCGTGAAACGGCACGCTTCGGAAGAGAGCGTCCTCCACGGCGGTTCGCCGGTTGCCGGCGGCGGAGGCGATTCCAAGGGCAGCAGCACCAAACGCAAGGGCCACCACAGATCGAGGCAGACGTTTCTGAGGCAGCAGTATAGGGAACGTAGCAGATCGGTGGGCCACGAGGAAGTGGGGGAGGCGGTGAGGGAAGCGATCAAAAATCCGAGGAAATCCGTCAACCTACAGTGGCAGAGGCCGAGGCGGGGTTACGTCAAGTCCAAAGTGTCGAAGTGGACGAAAGTTAAGGAGGCCTTCCGTTGGGAGAAAGCTCAGCTGGATGGGTGTTCGCAGAGGAACGAGACGGGTGATTTCACTTCCGGACTGCCAGAATCTAAATCACAAGACAGCGGTATAGGGCTGGGACAGCGACAAGTGTCGGAGGATAGGCCACATTCGGATGAGGGAGCTAACCCTTCTCAGTGCTTCCTTCGGGTTTTTCCGGGAAAGGAAGGAGAACCATCCGCCAGCCCTTCGGATTCTGTCCTCGGAGGCTCCTCATCCCCTTATCACGCTTATTCTTACGCGCTATCGTCGTCCTCTTCCTCCTCCGATGACCTCATGGAAATTGATTTGAACCTGTCCAGTATATCCGAAGCGATTGATATGGGTGAGTAGTCTTTGGAGGCGTTAACTAACGTGCTTAGTCTTTCGGAATTTTGAAATTGACACGATAAATATAAAGCTGTTGAGAAAAATATAAAATATTAATTATTACATATTTCCAATTTCGTGAATGCTGCTGCTCTATTTTCTTGAACTGTAATGTTTTTGACGTTGTTGTCATCTAGGAATAAGTACTTTGAATGGCTACTAAAGAATAGAGTTAGGCAACGTTCTACTGAGTCAGAAATTGTTAGAGTTAAAATTATGCAATGCAAGAGAATTCTCACCAGGTCATTCTTTGCCTCAAATTAATAATGACTATCATTAAATTCCATGGGAAAATAAGATAGGCGATTAAGTATTGATCTAAAGATAAGATTGTTATATTATAAAGTTGCGTGAATTATTATTTATAATTCAGATGAATTTTATAAATTCTTATTTTGGTAACTCAGGGAACTCGATGTAATTACATATTAATAATACTTTATCTGGAATGAATTTCCGCCGGAACTTTCCTATCTGTTTGCTTTATAACATGGTAGAATAGGTAATGTAATAGTTCCATCTAGGCGTACCATTAAACTTGCTTCAGAAAGCCTATGGCATAGAATCGAACCAACCATTTTCCATTCCTTGTGAATTTTGCAAATAAGAAAGTAAAACTCTCGTTATAATTTAAATCGCAAAAATAAATAAATTCAGTTTATTCATAATCAGCAAGTAAAAAAAACATTCAAACAGAAAATTTTAAAATTCATTCGCAGAGGTCGTTATCACGAACAAGGCTCCATGCACTTTAAAATTGTAAGTGGTATAAGCAATGATAGGCAGGGGAGGGGTTGGGCTATACGACTTGTGATGATTCACCTTTCTCTAAAAAAAAGCGAGGGACTATAGTCGCCTTTTGTCTACGTCCTTGATAAAACTCCAAAAGAGATGAATCTGTCATTCGTCTTCATTCTGGCAATAATCCTCCCGAGGAGTAAGAAAGATGAACTCCGATAAAATGGCTCAGAGAGAATAAAACAGAACTCCTCTTACTTTTTAAAGGCATTCCATTTATTAACAAAAACCGTGTATTAAAATTCAACTAATTTCGCTACAGTAACTTTCTCTTAATCATAGCGCGTACGAGCAAATTACATGAAGTCGTTCCACGTATTTATGGTATGTCCATGTGATTCATTACATATATTCTTTCCTTCAATGTTACTGCTCCTTCTAATCTCAACATCCATTCCATTCCATTAACTTACGAATTAGTTTCAAGAATAAAAAACCATTTAAGGTTTAAAATTATAAAAAAATATTTTGTGCAAGAAAATGATATTCATCAGACTTCAATTTAAAATCGCACTTCCTTCTGTTTTCCTTAGCGCTAGTGTAGTAAAATAACGAAACGTAATGATTTCTTTTCGGGCACTACTTTACCTTTTACTAATTTGAAGTTCTGTTCTGCAGACACGGAAATTTGGGGAATACACCACTTCATTTCGCTCTATTTTTGAAAAAGAATATAAGAATTGACACAGCTAACCTCGATGTAATTATATTATTTATGAATGGTCATGTGGATGCAATAATAAACGGTAAAAAAATGTTTGGTTTATTGTTTATTATCACATTCTTGTGCAGAGGAATTTATGAATGAAAAGTTTTAAGTCGTAGATTTACGATAACGTCTTCATTTTGATTGTTACTTTTTACCCCTTTGTTTTCCTAAAGAAACATCGCTTTGTCTTTTATAGGGGTAACGTGTTGTTATGGTTGCATAAGATCAACGGAGAAAAATTAGAATGCGCCTAACTTGCAGGATAAAAAAAAATGACACCGCTAACATACATTTGAAGAATCATCAGACACGGTATTTTGACGTGCAGGTACAGAAGTGGTTTTGATTAAAAATTGATGGAAACATTTTCATAAAAATCGCGGTTATGCTATCCTGTGTACATAGGTTCGTTTTTGGCTACAGTAGATATATTCTCTTCGCGATGAATTGGAGAATTACACATTAGAAACTTTCTGGAAGCTAATATTTTTTCCATTGGAGATGCTACTCGTACCTGTAAGCCTTAATCAATGTTCGTAACGACTACACTTCTACGGGACGAAAGAAAATTCAGCGAATTTAGTTTTAGAAATTCCATAGAGCGTATCCTTATCACGGGCGATACTAAAAATCATTACTTTCTATAAATTGGAATTTCATTTCTAGTTAATAAAAACGTTCATATATTTACAGCTATATAAAAGTATTTCGAGAAAAATTCTACTCGAGCAATTATCAAAAACACTAAACAATGACGATGGCTTCTTAATTTCTGGCGGAACTGAATCGTTTTCTGCAATAATAATAAGACTAAAGCAAGAGACGATAACAAAAATTAGTATTACGAGGGAAAAATTAAGAAGTTAACTTAAAAGGCATCCGTTATAATTTAAAGCGATTGTCGAAATTGGCCAATGGGCGTTCTTTAATATATGTTTCTCTGAGAATTACGGGAGAATTTAAGTGAAAAAAAGTAAGGTTTTTTTTCATAGGAACAAATTGTGCAAAAAGTTCCTAATAATTCTCGCTCTTTCAACCTTACATTTTTCCTAGGTTTTTCCTCACGAGAAAGTGGTAGAATTATTGCTGGATTGTGCCCTTTTCCTCCACGAATTGTCACAAAGAATAAATCCGAACACGAATTTCTCGATGACTCTAACTGGCAGATGCATAAATATATGAAAATTTTTCGCACATTCAAATTACGTTAAAACATGTCGAATTTCAACTTGCTTTGATAAAAATAATTTCTCAAATTCTAAAGGCTGAGAAATTTCAACACAAGAAATTTTGATCGATATTAGATGCTATGACTAAAATACATTTTCATATAAAATTATATCAGCTAAGTCAAATTTGAAAATACTTGCTAGGAGATGATAAGAAATCAATCTGACGATGAACAGAAGAGAAATTGAGTACAGAACTTATCGCAGAAGTTATAGGTGAACAACTGTGGCCATGGAAATATCAGCGAATAAAAATTGAAGGCGACTGATTTGAAGTTGAAATGCTTGTCTTTTTGACCTAACCGTCTTATGGCTATTGGTGTCACCTAGATTGTCTATTGGACACAAGCCATAAGGTGAGCTCGTTAATTCATGCTTTGAATGTTTTCAAAAAGAATCGTTACGTCCGATTGATGTGTTCATTCAGCTTTGTTTTCAGTTATTTTACGACTTTATGGCTATTTTATTACCGGGTGGGACATGGCTTAATTCAAGTTCTGGTCCATTCAACCACTTGGTGTGTCATCAGTTTTAACTTGCTAGTCCTTTGACTCATCGAGTAAACTAATTGATTTGGTGTGAAAACATTGGAAGAAACGCTTCAGAATATTGTTTCATAATATGCGTCACGTGTATCGGATCAAGTATTTTTATATTAATATATAATGCACGCGGATGGCGCGAATGAACACTAAAAATAGTGACTTTTATATTAAGCAATTAATGCATGCCGATGGCGCGAGTGAACACTAAAAATAGTGACAAAGATAACGAAGATCGAACACAATATCTGTAAGAGTTGGAAACATTTGAGTTATTTCGTTTACTTTCTGGGAGGTTGCTTTCACTTTCATGACGTTTTAATCATTAATTTCTAAGCTATAATTTTACTGCATGATTTAGGTTTCTCAGGCATTGAATTTTTCGGAAAAGATATAATAAAAAAATACTTTTTGATATGAATTTTATGCATATTAATATATAATAATACAAATCCAGTCCTAAGGTGCGACATAACTTTTGAACTTCAGTCAAGCTGTTATCATCACCCTCTGTATAGTAAAGTATTGGTTCTTATATTGTATGTACCAGCTTTCTTATTAAGCAAACCATTACAAAATATAAAAAGAAAAACTGCACCGATGTGACTAAAAGAATTGAAGAAAGTCAACTAGGATTCAAGTCGTAAGTCTTCATCAATGTATTATTATGAGCTATGAAGAAACCGATTAAGATAGAAGCGATGAGATATGTGGAAGTTTTCGATTTCACTTGTTGAGTGTTAATAAGATATCGGTGAGAACTCGATGCATTTGTTCACTCGAAATTTTTGTTTTCACCAATATTCTGAAATTTCGAAGGATAAAATTTTTAAAAAATCCGATTCAAGATTTTTTTTAACACTTGCTATGTTCTGAGTAAGTGATGGCGAACCTTCTATTGTCCGCGTTCCAATATCACCAAAATTGTCGAATCTTTTCCGCCTTGCGTGCCATAAAATTAAATTCGTGATCAAGACGTAATATTGTAACCGTAAAACTAACGTTTACAATAGTTGACTAAATAATACAAATTTTTTGCGGCGTTAAATCAGTACGATACATGCTTTGATTGGTTTTCGCCTTTCGTTGGCGTGCCAACCAAATCGTCTTGCGTACCACTTATGGCACGCGTGCCATAGGTTCGCCATCACTGTTCTGAGTAAACGCTTTTAAAGCTATCCGATGCTCTTTATTCATTTTTTTCACAGCCATGAAAACGGTTCGTTTCCACTAGTTTCAGTTTTGTGGAGATTACTTTTCCGTTCTAGTTACTGATTACTGGAGTATTCTAAAAGTTTTCACGTTAATTTAATGATAAATTTACGGAAACAGAACTAGAGTATTAAAATGTTGCTTACAATTAGTAAACACTATGAAATAATCTTTTCGAAATTATTGAACTTTTCCGTTTTTCCTTTACTATCTTGAACTGTTATTATTTTATTCGCGAGTTTTTAAACTTGCACATAAAAACGGGCTACCACCGCTTTTTATTGAAACACAACCTCGGTTATTTTGGAATGTAACAATCGGAATTTTCAGCAGTCGTTATTTAGCAATGCTAAAAACTAAATTAAACTAAACTTCGTCCTATAGGTTCATTATCGTGTCAAGCTCTTGTAAAACGCCTTGAATTCGACACATGATATGATACAATGGGAGGTGTGAAGAAGCACCTAAATCTATCGAAGTATTTTGCATCAACATACTTTTATGAATGCAGACAAATGCTCGTGTATCCATGGGCCTGCTTTGTAAAATATATAAAATCCATAAACTTGAGCCATTTCCTCTTATTTGCTATCGTAAAAATGTATTTTTGAAGCGAGAATGAAATTAATGTGATGCCAAATAATATCCAGAAATCCTACTTAGAATTTTCAGAGTAATTTAACAGCAAACATATCACAGCTCTCGTAAAATGAGCCACAGAAAGAATAATTTGTCTTCAGGCAAAGGAATTCATAAAGATCATCATTAGAGTTATACACAAGTCGTACCATACATAATTGTGAGAAACTTGTATTTAGCCCAACAAGGATGACTATCGATGAATTTTGGGCTGGGTTCAAAGAGAAAACGAAGAGCCTACGAATGATATCAAAATCGTTTGGTTATAAGCAACCCGATAACCGTATGAATAACAACAATAATCTGCAGATAATTGTTTACCCAATCGATAACTTTTCCGTTTCGTAATTACCAAGTTCTCTTTTGAGTCCAAGTGAAGCAGCAGTATTGAATATTGTTAAAATTGTGAGAAATGAGGGCATCGATATGCAAAAAATGAGTTTTATGGTAACTCAAAATTAGGCAAATGATTTGGCTACAACAATCTCTATACAAGTGAAAAGGGAATTTATTCGACGGCTAAAAACGAAGAAATCGAGTTCAGAAAAATACAAATGAATGGTACAATCCGAAATAGATCAATTTAAGCACCGAAATATAAATTTGACACCCTATAATCGTAACTAAACTTACACATATACTACGTCAAAAATTAATGGTGTTTTAATTAATCCTTAAGACCATCCGAATAATATTTACAAAAAAATGTTACGTGTTAATTTGGTATGTATCTTATCAGAACGATTTAACGCATTCTTTCTGTCCCATATCATTCATTCTCGGTCTTCGACAAGGTCGCACGCGGTATGCTTCGTTTGGTTACAAGTTAAATTAGGAATGTGTTCTTGGCTTTGATTCAGGCGAACTGAATAATTACTGATGAATATTGGGATGAAACGCGTGGGGAAATTTATAGCTCCGAATGTTTCTATTCTCGAGAGAATTTTCCAAAAAAACCGCAAAGGTTACGAGCATAAAAATAATCATTTTCCGATTGTATAAAAAGAAACGCGGTCTCTTATTAGAGAACCTTCAATATTATTATAAACATCGTTTTTTTTTAAACACGCTGGCGTCTTTATTTCCCCGCCTTCTATTTATATTCGCTAACTTAACACGCGCTAACCATTCCGCGTTACTGCTTAATTTATTTCATGTTTTGGGCGCTGTTTTTAGATTTTTAACGCATTTTATTATCTTTCTTTTACCTTCCTTACCTTGTTTATTTTACTATTACAGTGTCATTTTCAATTTTAAACACGTTTTTGTGAGCTATCTCTATAATAAAAACGTTGTTCTGTAAGGAACGCAAGATGGCCGACAGCGAAATATAGTTCTCATTCTGCCCGATAGGTCGGCGCAACATGTATGTCAACAACTCACCTTTCTTTCGGCGAAAACGACGGGAATATATAATAAACACTTATGTTTGTTTATGTAACGGTTTCTACGATAAACAATTAGTTTATTTTTTTGTCAATAAGGATCTCCAATGCAATGATCCATTCTATCGTCAAGAGAACAGTTTACAATGTTGAAATAAATTGGTGATTTGTTTTTGTTCAGATAGTATTCAAAGAAATTATTCCGCTGATTGATTAATTAGTTAGTTTTTAATTTAAATCTTTTAAAGAGTTTTATTTACATAACGACGGAGAACATTATTGAGGATTCGAGTAAGCTTTCTTTCTTCGTAAGTACAGAGTACAATTTTAAAAAAATCATAACGTTAAGTGCACGAAATTTAATTATTTTCCCTACGTTATATATGTATACATATACATAATTATTTCCCTGTCTTTGCACACCGACAATTATATGTAGCATTGACGAGAACAAGGTGGGACAAGAATATCAGAATTTTATAGCCGAAAATAAAAACCAAAGGCATTTACTAAACGACAACAGAATATTCACTAGAAATGTAATATATGACGAAATATTTCATATGTAATGTAATTTCATATGTAATGTAATGTGTTATTAATTATTTTAAATGCAAATACATATTAATAATCAATCTATCTATAATTCTTCCGTTGATATTTCAACGGAAATTACACTATAGTACATGAGATATAACTGTCCCCGAGGCGTCTACGGACTGGTGTGTAGTGGGGGAGCAGCGTTGCCAAACCGCACGTGTTTCGAAGCTCCGAAACGAAGTAAACATCGGACGACCATTCCACCATAAAACAGTCGTATTCAAAAGAACCTCTTCCAGCAATAAACACAGTTTATTTAGTTATAATAGAAAATAATAAAGCAAATGATATAAAGTTTAATGGAGATTTGTTTTCTTGGATATTCAAACACTAAAGTAAACTATAACACGTAAGAAAGTTATTTCAGTCGAATTTGGAGCACCCATAGAGTAATAATATATTATTATTACTATTAATATAGTAATATTATTACTCTATGGGAGCACTTGATAGTTTAACATGCATACACCAATAAAATTTTTTTTACGGAGGAGTTTTTAAAAAATACAGGTAAAGGAGAGAAAATTTGTGAAAATTTTTAAAAATTCATAACTTTTTGTTTAGTTTTTATTTTGATGAATTTTTTGTGGATTTACATAAAATATGAAATTTTAAAACAGTATCATCTAAAATATCATACGTCATACGCAAACATTGCTGCAGTAGAAGCGAAGAAATACCAATCGCTTAATTTTCCGGTGCTCGTTCGCGGCTTATATATAACTTTCAGCATAGTGAGAACTATGAAATGCATAGATATGAAGCATTATTCAAAAAATATTTAAACATTGCTAAATATTTCATTTGCTGAATGTACCTATCTAAACCAATTAGGTGAAAAGTTTGTCGCATGTCAACTTTTCCATGTTTGAATGGAAATTTTGAACTAAATGTGGTATTTATGATTTTTTAAAAGACGTTTCATTAATAATATAAACGTTTTAGTTATTCAGTCATCATTCTTAATCATTGCAGAAGTAATATAGGAAAAATGGTTACATATAGTTCATTAGAAGCGGAGATATTGTGTTGTATAATTCATAAATGATTTTAGACGCAGAATACGGAAAAATTTTTAAAGTTATATATTATCTCATAAGTCCTATCCCGATTTTTTTTAGAAAATGTACATATGCGTAAATGGATTCAGCATGAAATTTACCTTATAGCAATGTAAAAATATCTGTTAGTAAGCTGCTGTGTAAAAAAGCTTTCCTTTCATGAATCTTGCGGACGTGACCTTTTGTCATCCTCTCGTACCGAAGTGTTGAAGCCGCACAGGGCCCCTAAAGGTAAACAAACCCTGTATCTTCTTTCAAATTCCCAAAGGGAGCCCATTTTTTGTAGGTCGTTTGCTCTTTATGGGTCAACTTCAGAAACCAAAAGTGCGTAGGTCCGTGGCAAAAATTAAAATTCCATCACAAAACTAAACGTATATTGTAAGTAAAAAATAGAGAGAATCTAAGAATTTTCCTGCGTAAAGACCATAGACTCCTTCTCAACTAAATTGCTTTGGATAAAAATAGAAGCTTATCCCGATATATACTGTTTTAAAATGGAAAAAATTAATTCACAATAAGAGACACATACTATGTTATTGGCTATACATAGAACAACAATAACCTAACACTTTTTTTAGAAACCATATTCTTTTAATTACTCTAATTGAAACACACCAATATCCTCATAAATTTCCATTTCACTGGGTCCCACTTCTTCGGCGGAAAAGTTTTCATCAGAACCGCTTGATGAACTTGAACTTAAAGAAATAATAATTTCTTCTATGCACTCTTCAATCTGCCCTTCTTTTTTCCAAGCATTCTCAGTGATAGTTTTTGTATGAGTCACTGCATTAGCCCAGTTTTCTATGGTAACCTTCTCAATGGCCTCCATCGTCAAGCTCTGAACTTCCGAAATGGTGAAATTCTTATTATTATCCGCAACATAATTTTTAATTTGCGCCCATATCAGTTCAATAGGATTGAACTGGCAATGACACGGTGGTAAACGGATCACTCTATGACCACGTTTCATTGCCAGCTCATCAATGGCGTATCGTGGGAAACGCGGTTTATTCATTTCCACGAGATCCATGAGTTCTACTTTCTTCATGTCAACTGTGAACTCTATTCCGTGGTTATTCATCCAAGTTATAAGATCTGACTTCCTTGCTGCCATTGTTGGAGGTCTATCTATTTGTACTGAATGGTACGGGGCGTTATCCATAACCATTGTGGAAGATGTTTGCAGGTTTGGAATCAATTGTTCTTCAAACCATAACTTGAACTTTCATGATTCATTTCTTTGTGGTAATCCCCCGTTTTTTTTTAACGGAAAATCAGCAGTCCATTTTCTATGAAACCCCGAGATGTACCAGCGTGGCAAATTATTAGTCTTCCTCTCTTGCCTGTAGGTGTTGGTAATGTGCCTTTCGATGTACCATCTGTCCAGCCTTTTTTGACAGTATGACCAGCGTTTACCCACGTTTCATCGACCCAAACAATATCGTCAAAAACGGTGTTTCGAACACTTCTCAAATATCGGCATCTACATGAACATATGTCTGGTCGCTCCATCAAAAGTCCCCTTCCTGTGTACACTTTCCACTCAAATCCCATCTCCTTTAAAACAGTCCTCAACGAGAACGAGCTCCATATGAATAACCCTGCTTCTTTCAAAGATGATAGAAGTTTTTTCAAAGTGGGCCATTCTTTTTTAATATAGTAATTATATATATGATGTCGAATAGCATTTTTCTGGAAATCGTCCATGTAGGTAACTGTTTTCTGCTTCTTCCTTGTTTTTTCCGGGGGTTGAAAGAAGAGAAGAAGGTCCTGCTACATCTTGGAGAATTCCCTTTTCTCTAGAAATTTTTTTTACCAAACCCTGTGAAATGTCCAAGGCTTTCGTGGTTCTTTCTACGACCCGATCAAGTGATATGAGAGGTCCTCCATTCTTCTTTTCTGCCTCGAAGTGCGTCCTCAAACGATGCACAAGCTCCCTTGCTGCTCCTTTAAGAGCAATACCGCGACCTAAATTCTTCTTTCCAGAAGTAGATGGTTCTTGTCTCATTGTTGCGGGCCAAAGAGATGATTAACAATAACGATAACAAATAGCAATAACAAAAACAACAAAGAATTAACAAACTCAAAAGGAAGGATAACCAATAGCAATAACAAAAACAACAATGAATTAACAGAACTCAAAAGAAACGATAACCAATAGCAATAACAAAAACAACAAATTAACAGAACTCAAAAGGAATGATAACAAATAGCAATAACAAAAACAACAAAGAAGTAACAGAACTCAAAAGGAACGATAACCAATAGCAATAAGAAAAACAACAAAGAATTAATAGAACTCAAAATGAACACGTACTCGCACTGTTAACTCGCCGGGAGAGTAGAGAAAACTAAGAGAGAGAGTATAGAGAGCCGGCAACCACGTACCGTTGCCATGCCTAGCGAGAGCATCCCATTGGCTGCCGACTCTTCCACTGCCTCCCGCCACTCACCTTCCCAAGTCATGTCGGGGACATACTTAGGTCGGGGACATACTTATATCTCACGGACAATAGTTACAAAAGATTTATTTCGTGAACCATTTGATGGTGACTTTAAAATATCGTGTTGTGCCAATGTCAGTTTTCGATTTCGTTTAATTCATCAACAATGTAAGCATGGCTTTAACAGCAACGCTATTAATACGTATAGGAGAAAATTACTAGTGAACTTGATAAACATTAGTACTGTATCCAGGAGGAAACTCTACATTCGCAACTGTGGAAGTAAATGCTAGAGCAGTGGTTCTTTAACTTTCAACTGTCACGGCCCCCATTTAATGTCAGGCGGCCCAATTTGAATTTAAAATATTAAAAATAATAAGCTTTAATACAAATTATTTTATTTTATATAACTGTTAATAATTTTTATCACATCGTATTTCTTCAAATTTCCCGATGAAATTTTATAATTCGTGAATGTTTTATATTTTGGCATTTCACCTCACATTGAAAATAATGTTGCGGCCCCCTGTGGGGCCGCGGCCCATGGTTTGAGAAACTGCTATATCATTCTCGCTTCACAGTTCTAACACATTTGTGCAACATTAAAACCATTTAATCCCCATATTAATGTTTATTGGTCTTGTCTTACTGTTGATAAATGATTAGAATTGTTTCTCTGTTGTTTTTTTCATCTCACTGAATTTAGTTTTTGTCATTTCCCTCTTATTGTTAGCTCAAGGGAATTCTGCCTTCTGTTTGCAATCGATGTCCGTTTTCATTGGCTTCAACTTTTGCATTTCTTATACTAATGTTTGCCTTTTCCGATTTATTTTTATTAATGTCCTTATCGTGTAACTCATTCTCCTTCTCGGAATTTTATTACTGATTGTTTAATTTAATAAATGAAAGAAATAATAACATTGATTATGAATTAACCTCTCGCAAAGGATTTTTCGTTAAATATGAACATTATTAACTGAATCTATAGACATTCACTTGTTTAATAAAGTTCTAAATATCAAATCCAACAATTTTTTCAATAAAAGAATACTTTTCCTTTATTTGTGAATCCCTTTTGTTTTTTTTTCATAAGAGAGCTACTAGACTCATGCCAGCATTAACATTTGCTTTGCTTTCCTTACGTCATGTAATAAAAAAAATTCTTCGCGTATCCTAATATCTTTCTATTAACTGGGTCATATACCTGTGTTTTCAATGCCTCACAGCTTCCGTTGAGATTTCTTATAAGAAAATATAAATTTCCACATGTTTCATGAAAATTTTAATATGTCCGTCATAACTAAGGCCTATAACGACACGAATTTCACTATATTTCTTCTTATCCAGATTAACATATGTTAAATGTTCTATTTTCTGGCCTAACTTGGTGGAACTGCTTCATGGTAAAGAAACGAAAAAACACCTTGTAACTTCCATATAAATGTATTTTCTAGATGAGAATGGTTTCGTTGCAGAGCAACATCCTCATGTGCAACGAAACCATGGTCGTCTAAAAAATACATTTATGTGGAAGGTGTATTTAAAAATTTCTTTAACATATGTTCTCTATTTAACATTAACCTTGGAACTTTCCACGAAAAACATCACACATTCTTAAAATAACGCTAATTTTACTTCATTATTAAATAAAATAAATGTAAGACTTTCCTATAAATCGTGGTAAAAAGTTACTGTCTTAATCGTTTCTTATGTATGTATAGGCAATTTGTTTGCCTGTAAATTGCATACATTTACTGTAGTTAGGTCTGATATCTGGCAACCTCGCGACCGAAGCCGTACCGGATTTCGGACAGCAGAATCATATAGACCAGGGCTCTCAAACTCGCGCTTGTTCATTTTATGCAGTCCTCTCACTGATCTTATTCTAATGATATCATTCGGCCCGGCTCGGTGTCGAAGAATTTTTTTTAATTTAAAGATTTAAAAATGTTTTTAGTCTTTTTTGAAGTGTATTTTTTTCGTTTTTGGCTCGCGTACGGTTTGATTTTGAGATCCCTGATATAGACCCATTTTTGACAAATGATAGATGTATAAAAGTATAAATACGACTTATTTTGCAACCCTGAAAGCATTAGTGATTCAGAAATTTTGAATGTGTCAATTGAAAATGAAGACTTAAATAACAGTGAATCTGAAAGATATGCACTTAGGGTACCTCTCCCGAGTATGAATACGATAACAAGTAAGAATTTTTAAAAAAATCAAAAATAAAATCTTCTTGCTTAAAAGAATAAAACAAGAAATTTTCAGATTATTTGTTCGTTATAAAAGATTTTGGTGTCATATTCTTTTCATTGTGGTTGCTTTACATAACATTTACGTAATAATTTCGCTTTGATAGGAGGTTTTCAAGGTTGAGATTCATTAAAAAAATGTGTTTCGCTACTAACTTCATATTCTAAATCCATTTACTTCAGCTTATGGAATGAGATTATTACGTAAATGATATGTAAAGTTAGTAGTAGTAATGACCAGTACATGACAGCAAAATCTTTTATAATCTGAAAATTTTCTTGTTTTATCCTTTTAAGGTCGTCTATTTTATAAAGCAAAAAGATTTTATTTTTGATTTTTTTTTAATTCTTACTTGTTTTCATCTTTTATGTGGAAAAATGAATAACATTCAATGAAAAAAAAATCTGATGTGGCCAACACCTGACTTTCTCCATATTTGGGATATAGCTATTTAAATTATTATGGATCATTCCTTCAATAGATATGAGGGAACAAAAAATGGTCTACCCCAAATTATATATATAAACTAGCTAGAGTTACCCGGCATTACCCGGGAAACCGGAGGAACAAAATTTATAAAAACAGTAGTCCATTATCTTTTTTTGAATGGTAGAAAAGTTGCACTGATTTCTATAGGGATTAAAATATATAAAAAAGAATTATAAAACAACCAATTTTACATGTTATCATTAAAAATTTTATTGTAAACTATATTTTTTGTTTCATTATTCTTAACAAATATGTACAAATTTTTTCCACTTCCGTAGAATAAAGCAAAAATGAAGAAAACCGCTCCGCATTTACCTATTTAGATGAAGGAAGGAAGAAAATCTTGCACTGTGAAAAATCCAAAACTATGTGTAAACTCCCTCCCCCTCCCTTCCACCCTCTCCTTCCCTTCTCCCCCTCCCTCCTCTCTCTCTCTCCCTCCCTCCCTCCCCCTCACTCCATCTTCCATCTCTCTCCCTCTTTCTCCCTCCCTTCTTCCCCTCACTCCCCCTCCCTCTCTCCATCCCTTCCCCCTAATTCCCTCTCTCCATCTCCCCCCTCATCCCCTCTCTCCACCCCATCCCCCTCATTCCCTCTCCCCCTTCCCTCCCTCTCTCCCCCTCCATTACCATCCATCTCTCTCTCTCCCTATCTCGTATTAAAAGCTTTCAAAGCACGCTTACATCCACAAGGATTGATATAACAATAGGATTTTGAGGTCTAACAATATAATTAATAGCGAAGGCAACATCCCATTAAAATGGCAAAATTTCCACAAAATATGTAAAATAAACGTTTAACATGAGCGGTTTTGAACTGTAGGCGGAAAAAGATGAACAGAATAAGAAACGTATTTTTTCTTCAAAATGGTTCAGATCTGAAGATCGTAGGTTAATTCCTTCTAATTTTAATTTTCAAAACAATAAAAGCCTGCACGCGCTGATAGATAGCACTACTATATTCTCCAGACATACAAAAACTGTGTATTATAGATATTAGCGATTGTTTTTTAGGCACGTTTCACTTCTAGCGTGAGCGCCTATTATCGTCGGTCGGACCATCTGTCCGTCCGCATCTTCGTTCTCGGCTTCTACAGAACGGATTTTAATGAAATTTGATATTAAGGACACAATCAAACATAATAAGAAAATAGCACAAATAAATCACGTACTCCAATCTGGGTAAATTTTCGTCATAACTCGTAAAGTATTGCTTATATCAAAATATTTTTCAAATAAAAGTTGGAGAACTGGTAAAGAAGAGTATTTCCTTTCATATACATTTTTATCGTAGGAGTTGCCGTTATCTAGAAAATTGAACAAGAATGTCTTAAATCGAGTTGAACTTAGAAATTTTCTTGCATGGTTACTTTTTCATTGTTGGTAACATAAACAATCTCACAAACAAATGTTTACTTTCCTTACATGTGCATGCAATATTTTTAAATAGGAAGAAAATGGATTATTTATGATGAAGAAAAGAACTCTAAAACGCTATTTCCTTCACATACAGCAGTGGTTCTTAACCCCTGGGTCGCGACCCAAAATTGGGTCGCCGAAACATTTTGAGTGGACCGTCAAAGATTTCCATTGCTTTCTATATCCACATATATCATTCCTCCTAACAACCCGTTCAATGCTAATGACCTAAGAGTTTATTTTTATTTATTTATTAAATTCCTACTTATTTTATTACTTATTACAAGTGAGATATTGGAGGAAATGGGTCGCCGCAACCAGAATTTGTGTCTCAGCCAAAAAAAGGTTAAGAACCACTGATCTACAGGTATATAATTTCTTTCTAATACTCCATTGCACGAAATGCACCCATTTTTGTTACGTTGTACGCTTTCCTAACTTGTTTGTTTAATAATTAACAGTAACTTTATTGAGGTAAGCTACTCTTGTTCATTTGTTTTTACAATTACTGTATTTTTTTATGCAATCATAAAGCAAGTTATTTTTTATTTTTACAGCTTGAGATCGAGCTCGATCGGGTCCAAAAGTACCTTAAAACCTTCTCCTGGATGAAAGGTTATCCCATGCAAAGTTTGGTTGCAGTAGATCTTATAGTGTCCAAGTTATTAGCGAACAAACTTACAAACATTCTCGTTTATATATTAGATTAATAAATAAATAAATATCGGACGAACGCATATAAAATATTTTATAATAAAACGTCATATCTCGGCTCCTATTAATCCAATAGGGACAAATGCCTAAAACCATTCTTGTTTAGTGTATGTTGCATTTATGCTCAAAGCAATAAATAGTCACAAATAAATAGTATAGTAAACAAAACTTGTCGTTTCATATTGAAATTCGACTTTATTATCCGAAATGACGTGTGTATAGAATATTCAAGTTATTTTTAACTCGCTCACTAACTGTATAGTAAAGATAATTTTCAACGGAAAAATTAACGACATTGTAAAACATCGTGAATCTGATTCCGATATAAAATACGCTAAAAATTTTTTTTTAATCAAAAAGATGGCCGCATTTGCCCCCTTTGCCAAGCGTGGGAGCATATATTCGCACGCACACACACATTCACACTGGTATGTACATATATACAGATGGCAGAAGTTGATTTTTGAGAGCCTATGTTCCCACGGTGTCTTGCGGGGAGGGATGCGGCCAGACTAGTAAAGAGGCGAAAATCATTCCATAAGCACTCTTCTTACAGAAGAGGATATACGATATAGGATACTAAAAAGTAATAACGTTTCCCTATAGATCTCATGGATATCTAACAACCATCCAAGTTTCAATTCTCTATCTTATCAGAAAGTGCCCAAATTTAATTTTTAAAAATTCCGCAATGCATTTCTTATGGGAAAAAACACAACTTTCGGAATTTCTGGAGTCGAACCCATGACACTAAGGTATTAGATCTCAATTTCTCTGGCAGTTTCTCCATGCTGTCTACAATTTATGAAAATTTCAGCACTCCATCTATTGTAGTTTGGGCTGGGCATTTGTATCCTCCTATATCCTATCATTATATATTGTGGGCCTTACTTAGGATTTACTAGTGAAGGTGTACTTGCATTCTGCAAGCATTTTCTCTCACCCTAAAGTAAAGAGTATCAGCCGACAAATAATTTTTAAATGCAACAGCTTGCACCTTCTTGCTGATTTACCTACGTGTTTTATCTTATGGTCAATATTGGGGTAAAAACAACCCCTAAAATTTATAATTATAATACATTTATAGGTTTTTGGCATTTCTTACGATAACCTCACATTTTTGCAAAATTTCTTCGAAAAATTACCTCTAGAAGCGCATTTATATGAATTTCATTGTTTAAATTTTATGAATTTTTAACAGCCACAATATAAAACTTTTATGAAATTTTCAATGTAATTTACCACCGGAACTTTATTTCCTAACCTTAATAAAATTTTCAATTTCCTGGCTCTTCTGAAAGTACATAAACATTAGACAATTTGTTTAACATTTACGAATTTATTATGGCCGAACAAATAAAAATTTTCAAATTTCTATAAGCCTGTTTTCATTATTTGGCAAATTCTACCATTAAAAGAAATTTCAGCTTCATAGCATATTTAGAAGTAGCTAAACCATGAAATGTTAGTAAAATAGTTTATAATTTTTGCTAGCCATGAAAATAAACATTGTTGCTATTTTGGAATTATTCCTCTGATTATTTTTTTTGATTCACCTATGTATTAAATTTAAGCTCTCCAACTATTGTAGTTTGGGCCAGACATTAGTATCCTCCTATATCCTCCTCCTCTGTAAGAAGAGTGCTTATAGAATGACTAGTGAATGTATGCTTGCATTCTGCAAGCACTTTCCCTCATTTAATAAGAAAGACTAAAAGCCGACAAATAAATTTTAACGCAAAAGCACCCTGCACCAATTTCAATGGTTTTTTTTATGGGAAATAATCTCAAATTTAAGGCTGCCTGGAGTTGAACCGATGACACTTACGCAGGGGTTCTCAAATAATATGGAGATATTCTCATGACATATACAACCCCTGAAAATATCAGCTCATTATTCCTCTTAGTTCGTCTATATGAAGGAATTTATTTTTACCATGCTTTCTTATGGGAGATATACTGGGTCGTCTGGAGTCGAACCCAGTACACTTGCAGAAAAATTGATAACGGTTCCCTATAGATCTCGTGGATATCTGACAACCATCCAAGTTTCAATTCCCTATCTTATCGGAAAGTACACAAAATTAATTTTCAAAAATGCCGCAATGCTTTTCTTATGGGAAAAACACAACTTTCGGAATTTCTGGAGTCGAACCTATGACACTAAGTTATGAGATCTCAATTTTTCTGGTGGTTTTTCCATGCCGTCTACAATTTTTGAAAATTTCAGCTCTCCAACTATTGTAGTTTGGGCTGGACATTTGTATCCTCCTATATCCTATTATCATCATTCTATTTAATTTTTAAAGAAGCATCGGAACAATGCAACATTCATTAATTTAGTTGAGTTTACTTATAGAATCCATTTAATTCTATTTAAACAAATGTTTCATATCAACAGCCTTCAGACCAGGGCATCGAACCGTAATTTTTTTCGCTCTGGTTTTCATTCCAGTTCACTCAAAACACAAAATTTCAGTTCGGTTCCGGTGTCACTCCGGCAATCATCAGTGAACCGGTTCGAACTGGTTTTTTTCGGTCAGATCTTAAAATATTTTTAGGAAACTTTCAATAACTGATTTATTAATTAAATTATGTAATTTTCTAAGTAAATCAAATACATCTTCACTATAACAGTAGTGGTATTAAAAAACTGATATTAAAACATGAAAATAAATTATTCAAATGTAAATATTTAGTATGTATTTTACTTAATTAAGATTTATTTAGAATTGAATAACTACAAACCATACATGTGTCGCAAATGATCTCAACAGGTTATTAAAGTGTAAGGTGACGTACACGTCCCCCATCTGCAGCTCTCTCAACACCACTTATTAAATTCTGTATGTATAAAAATGTATGATCATTTCTTTGCAATACACAAACATGCAACTATGATAGAAATGCTCATTCAAGTCCACAAAATTTTAGTACAAAATCATTCAGTAAGAGAATCTTTAAAATTTCTTTTAAATTCATCTGTGGTATAAATTTTAATAGATAAAAGCAGGCACAATTTAAAAAATCTGATGTGGCCAACACATGACTTTCTCCATATTTGGGGTATAGATATTTAAATTATTATGAGTAGCATTATAAGGCAAAATTATTATTTCGTATCGTAAAAGAAGACACGTCGTTGCCGTATATTACGTATATTTTGAATGTTTACAGAATTCACCGCTACATGGTGTTGGCGCTGTATATTGGTATTAAGATAAAGCGAAATATATCCGAAATGGATGGTTCTACGAAAATTAGTTTCAAACAAAACTTGGAAGAAATATTATTCTCTACAACTTTGGTCCTTACGAAGATTACCAATAACGATGTTGTTAAGGAGATATTTAACAGAAACCGAAAAACCGGTTATTTATAAATAACTCCTAAACAATAACTCCTATAGAAAATTGTTTCAAATGAAAGTTGTAGGAAATTACATTCTCTATAACTTTTGTATAGAATTGTAAATACAAAAATGATATTTTAACCAAGAAATATCGCAAAAACCGAATCGAATTTCGAATAAACCTCGAATTCCGTTTAACCGTTATTGTCCAAAAACTAATCAGTTCTTTGTTCTCATGTGAGAGTGTTAGATATGAAGTTTGGTAACGATATGGCACGTACTTTTTGAGTTAGAGCGCCCACACTAACATACACACACACACACACAGACATCATTCCGAAAATAGTCTAAACGTGTTCTAGGGACCTCAAAACATGTATATCCGTTGAAATCTGGAAGTCGATTTTTTTCATGAATACAATACTTTCCCATTACTATGTATGAGAAAGTAAAAACAGGCTCATCTTTAAATACTATATTTCCAATTAGGAACAAGTTCCCCCACCCCTTTTTTGCAACTTTCCGATAACATTAAAAAAAACATTGAAAAAAGAAGGAATATTAAAAATCATTTTTTTTACAAAATTGAGTAATATATAATATATATCATTGTTTAATTACTATAATGTTACACTTTACCTACCTATGCTACCTGCGAGGTTTTCTTCCCCCATAAACCTGTAAGTGTTACTTTTGTTTTTCTTTCCATTGATTGCTTCCTTACCCGGTTTTTTAAACCCTTTTTATTGTTTATTTTGTCTATAAATATTCTTACTTTGTACGGTTAAGGAGTATTCATGTTTTAATTTAATTAAATCTTTTCTGATAACAAATTTTACATTCAAATACGACTACTACTGTTAATGGCCAAAAATTTACAAACTGTCTGTCTGCGGGTGCCCCAGTTATAAATATGATATTTACCAACTCCTCCTGGGTTTCTGAAGAAAAATACTCGAAGACACGTTCTGTAACTTCTAATAGACATCCGTGTTCTATTCCCAGCATGTGGGGTTGAAATAAAACCTCAGGGCAACGTATTCTTTCTACACCTACATGCAACTGATGGCTTCCTGCAGGATCCTGCTATTGATAAAATGAATATATGAATACTTAGAACGTTAAAATGGAAAAATAATGAAACGGATGAAAATGTAGTAATAGGAATGAACAAACTCAATAATTTAGGGTTTGATCCAAGTTTGAACTGTGCTTTTGCACTTACTTACGTTCTGCGTTTTTATAAAATTGGATATCATGCAATATATTAAATGTCACTGATATATAGGTATACCTTGCCATATGCTGATAGCAACAATGTATGTCATTATTCGATCTTCTTCTAGAAAAAGCTCTTATGGGTCAGGTAGAAGCAATTCCATACCAATAGCTACCTTGTAGAACTGTAGTATTTTCCCAAAAATTATTCGTCAGGTTTTTTGATAAGATCAGCTGTGTTGGAACTGCTAAATCAAAACAGCAGTTCATTTTGGTAGCAGCATACTGAACAAGGTGAGAATTAGGAAGTCTTACCACAATTAAAGATGACTTCATTCCATTTTTACTTTCTCATACGTAGTAATGGGAAAGTATTGTATTCATGAAAAAAATCGACTTCCAGATTTCAACGGATATACATGTTTTGAGGTCCCTAGAACACGTTTAGACTATTTTCGGAATGATGTCTGTGTGTGTGTGTGTATGTTAGTGTGGGCGCTCTAACTCAAAAAGTACGTGCCATATCGTTACCAAACTTCATATCTAACACTCTCACATGAGAACAAAGAACTGATTAGTTTTTGGACAATAACGGTTAAACGGAATTCGAGGTTTATTCGAAATTCGATTCGGTTTTTGCGATATTTCTTGGTTAAAATATCATTTTTGTATTTACAATTCTATACAAAAGTTATAGAGAATGTAATTTCCTACAACTTTCATTTGAAACAATTTTCTATAGGAGTTATTGTTTAGGAGTTATTTATAAATAACAGGTTTTTCGGTTTCTGTTAAATATCTCCTTAACAACATCGTTATTGGTAATCTTCGTAAGGACCAAAGTTGTAGAGAATAATATTTCTTCCAAGTTTTGTTTGAAACTAATTTTCGTAGAACCATCCATTTCGGATATATTTCGCTTTATCTTAATACCAATATACAGCGCCAACACCATGTAGCGGTGAATTCTGTAAACATTCAAAATATACGTAATATACGGCAACGACGTGTCTTCTTTTACGATACGAAATAATAATTTTGCCTTATAATGCTACTCATAATAATTTAAATATCTATATCCCAAATATGGAGAAAGTCATGTGTTGGCCACATCAGATTTTTTATAATGTATCAATGGCTTCGATGTATGTCAGTATTCGATCATCTTCTATAGTAAGCTCTTATGGATCAGGTAGATGCATATCCATACATAAAGCTGACTTTTGTATGTTTTGTACAAATGTTTTAGCTTTCCTTAGCAAGTTGGAAGAACCAATCAGAACCTAATCCCGCATCTTTCCAATAACAAGCATTGGGTTTACTCGGAGCTCTCTAGTCCACTGTGTGTTTTTTCCAGATTGGTAAAGAACTCCTTTTCCAGGCTTTCCTTCCCGAGTGATTCTTCTCCAATAACTCCTCCGTTGAACTCCACTAGACCAGTGGAAAACTTCATGTTGCAACTGTCCAGATCAGCTTTTGTTTGGTTCCACCCTGAAGAGCTTTGCAAATTGATAAAAACGTTCAATTCTTTCAGCTGGTCCCAATCGAGTCTGGTCAGCCAACGATTACACCAATGATAATGGTTACTTCACTTGTTTATTTGGCTCCTGCATCCTGCAGAACCCAGGCATTAAACAGCCTATATGACAGATAGGCTGCTTAATACCGCCTGTCTCCTTGATGTTATTACCTTCCTGGAAAAATGCAAGAACACTAAATGGAAGTAAATAAAGTGATTGGGGAAGAAGGTTCTGTTCCCACATCTTTGAGAATAAACCACAGCTCAAATTTTTCTACCATTGCACGTGGCTTTTGGGTTTCAACCGCATAAGTTGTCACAGTATTTGACCTGAAGAAGCCTGCTGGAATGATGTCAAAACTGTTGTCAACAAAAGACAACACATGCAGTGGAAACCCAAAAGCCATGCAGCCTTTATCATCTAAAAGCCGAGGAAATCTTTGCACAAACATTGCACATACATATGGACCAAACCCAAAATGTGGGCAGATCACAATCTGCCTGTGCAAATCTCAAATCGCCTGGCCAAATTAGGCAGAACCCAATATATTTTCATAAATTGGACATTTTCTGCATCTGACCAGGAAAACTGAGATATGAACACACAGGTTTGGGCATTCTAGCAAATCAGACTTTTTTTTATTTTCAACAATATTAGCTGAGGATTTTGTGGAATGGCAGATCCTTCAGATCGCCTGAGATGAACATTTTTATTGCAAGTTTTTTGGTAACTGGACACTTTCTGTAAATATTAGAGTATATACTTTAAATTAGCAGGCTATAATATTGATTTTATCCCTTTTATTTGTTTATAATCAATAATTTTTATATAGCGATGAATAAATTAACTTGTACTTCTAAAATATCTAAACAAGCATTTACGAAGGGGGCATCCGAATGCTATCTTGCCCAGGGTGCTAAAATTCCTCAGGCTGCCCCTGCTCATTATCCCCTTTTCTGAGTTTGTTTACTTGGAAATAAACAGTCCAGCATGACTGAAACGCTCAAAAAAAAATTTTTTTAAATTTTCATCAACGTGTAAAAATGTAAACACAATAAATCACACTTCTGCTTAATTATATAGTTCTGTGAGAGCAGTCACCATTTACACAGCAAAACAATGCAGAAATGTTACACTTTTCGTACGCTTCACAAATATTATCTTAATCGATTAATTAGAAGCCAATAAGGTCATAATTTACCTCAATGATTGAATACTGTCCCCTGTGCTTCAAAATGTGTACCAATGCCATAGGCAAACTGCGGTATTAACGGGAACCGAAGAGTTACTATACTCAAACCTGTGTCTCTCCATCTAAAAAAATATCAAGTTTATTAATTATAGATATAAGGAATTGAATTACAGTAACTAACACATATTTAAAGTATACTACATATATATGTGTATGGATGGTTTAGCTAATAAGTATTGTTTTTGAGGTTCCAAAATGTCTGGTAATATCATAATTCATAACAAAATATCTCCTTCCTCTGAATCCCAAGAATTGAAAAATGAATATAATGTGAACCAAAACAGGCTTAAATAGTCCCACAAAGTATACATGGAGAATTTAAAGATAACAGGCAAAACTAACCATGCAAGAAAAATCTGACTGCTAAAACATTACAGAAGAGGAAAATAACTTCTGGACTAACAAAGGCAGTCCAGGATAGCAATCAGTGACCCAATTAGCACAGTATGCATTTTCTAGTCCATTTTTGTATTAAAATTTTCTATACTTTTTATTATGATTTTTTGATGCCTCATAGACGTTCATTAAATAATATTTAGATTAAAAATTAAAGTATGTTAATACCTTCATACAGCCCCCAATATTGTATGGCCATATGACCCAAGCCCTAATCAGACAATGATGGTAGTAACAAATATATTTTGAATTTCAACAAAATACTTCAGAATGAGAAATGTCGACAGAGATAACAACTTGTTGGCAAACAAAGATGAGTAATGTAAACCAGAGGGTAAATTACGTCGTTAAGTAAGCTAACACCAAAATATAAAATAGTTTAACCTTTTTCCACTTCCATTCTTTGCGATAACATCTTTGAAAATCATCAATGGTTCCCGGTTGAGTCGACCAGCCGACTCGACTATGGTAAGATCCTAAAATAAAGCAATAATCAGTAGTAAACATAATCCAGTTTTACAAGACTCAGAATTAATTCAATCACCTTCCACACGTAATCACAAACCCTCCTTCATAATCAGGCTTCCAGCGATGTTCTAACCGGCATTTTTGAATATTAATCAATAGCATCGAACCGTATCCGATACGGATAGAAAGCATATATATGATCATTTTTCTAATGGTAAAAAAGCTTCACATAACTATACTAAAACTCTTTTCGTTATATTCCACTACATCAGAAGATTTGTCTAATTAAATTGTTTCTCAAAAATTCTAATAAAATCGTCTATCTATAACCCGCTTCAATTATAAAATTATTCAGTTTATTACTCAGTTTATTATTCAGTTTTTTATTCTGTTTATTATTCATACATAATAAATACATTTATCAAAAAATGCGTGTCAAGAAAATGGAATTCATGGGGATCTGCCCACACCGTCCTGGTGCTGCTCCCCGTATCTTTCTTCTTGGTATTGCCTGGTGCCGGAGACGTGTTCCACGTAGCTGTCGCGAGACCACTTTATTGCCTCCGACACCATCTTTTTAGCTGCTGCTGCGGCTCTCCTCTTTTCCACGCCGAGTCGCCGAAGTACTCGCTCGTTCGCCGGGTCCCATGTCCCTAGGGCCCCGATGATAACGGGCACTCTGTAGGCGTATTTTGCCCGAACCCTTTCTGCCAACTCCTCGTACTTCGCCTTTTTGCGGTCCCTCGCTGCGGCCAACGCTGCATTCCTGTTTTCGAAGGGTATCGTCACGTCGATTATATGTATCTCCCCTCCGATACCCTTGCGAAGAAAGAGGTCCGGCCGCAGCGCTGAGTCCGTCCCTGGGATGGCCCTGTTGCTCCTTACCTCCCAGCCTCGTGGGAGGGCGTCGAGCAGGTGTTTCAATACGGCGTCATGCCTCCGTGTCCATGCGACGGCGTGGGGCAAGCAGTGGTTTAACACGTGCGGCAGGGTCTCGTCGGCGTCACCGCAGCGGCGGCAGAGGGCGTTTCCTGCCCGCACTCCTCGGTAGGCTCCTTTTAAGGGGAGCACATTGAGGCGGGCCCGGTGAATAAACCTCCAGTCGCAGAAACGGGTGTGGCGGCCCGTTCTTAGAAAGTGGTTACTCACCGCGGCCCTCGTTGTTGCCTCGAATGCCTTCCCTTGGTCAGGTTTACTGACCAGTCGTCTCCTATATGCCTCCCTGACCGCCGTTCTGAGAATGCCGCACGTGCGCCTCGCTGCCTTCTCCGGGAGGATGATTACACCCGTGGTTGGAGTGGGGTTGGAGATACGCAGAGCCAGCTCGCTCTTCGCGGGGCTCCACTCCCACGTTACTTGTATTACTGCTCCAAGCTGCCTCGTTGCCTTCCTTGCCCTGGACCACAGAGATGCTGTGGTCCCCATGGGTTGGTTTAGGCGTCCCTCGTTGTTCCCGTTGAGGAAGAAGCACATTTCTCCCTTCGTCGGTCGCGGCCCTCCTAGGCCGACCTTATGGTGCACGACGTTCTCGAGGCTCCACCATGCAAGGTTCCGTATTAGCGGTTCCCTGCAGGAGAGCACCTTAAACGCGTGCACGAGGACCATGATGTCTGTCGACATGGAGAGAGGGATGAGGCCGGCTCCACCCATGGACTGCAGCAGATGGAGTATTTCCCTCGACGCACGCGACGGGAGGTTGAGCCACGTCTTGACTCGCCGTGAGATCTCTCTATCTGTTCCCCTCAGCCTTATCTTGGGGATGGCGGAGCACCTGAATGTGAAGTCGCACCGCGGCAGAAGGAACGTGTGGAGGGCGTCGATCTTCTGCCATGGTGCTAGGCAACTCTTATCCACGGCGCGTAGGTCTTCCGCGAGCGTGGCGAGCATAGCCCACGGGGTTTGCTCGGCCTTGAATCTCACGGGAATACCTAGGTATTTATAGTGCTCCCCGTCCGCGAGTGTCCTGATGTTGACTCCGTGGACAGAGAATGCTGTGGTCCTGACGCCTCTGGGAGCACCCGGCCTGCAGTCTATGTGGAGCGACGCACACTTTCCTGGCTTGAAGCGTAGTCCACTCCACTCAGCAACTTTCTCTGCGGTCCACAGTAGGGATCGCAGCATCCCTGCGTCGCGGGCGATCAGGACGAGATCGTCGGCGTATGCGAGGACGCATACGTTCGACGATCCCATTCGGTAGCCGGCCAATGCCCGTTTCGCTTGTAAGGCGCGGAGGAGCGGCTCCAGCGAGAGGTTGAAGAGTAGGGGCGAAAGCGGGCACCCCTGCCGTACACCGGAATTTACGGCTATCGGGTCGGTGTCGCCTTCGGCTGTTCGAATTCTGGTGGTCGATCCTTCATACAGCCTCTTTATTGTGTTCGTGATGCTCTCCGGGAGTCCGAGCCTTTTCGGCACGCCGAGGATGTGTTCGTGGGGGACGGTGCCGAATGCATCTGCTATGTCTAGCCAGGCGATGGCGACCTCTCTCCCGTTTCGGCGGACGTCTTCGATTACTGAGGAGAGGACGAAATTGTGCTCGAAGCACCCCTCCGTGGCCGGGACGAAACCTTTCTGTTGCGGGAAGGAGAGGCGCTTCCCTGCACGGGCCCATGCGGCGATCCTATCCCCCAGGCAGCCGGCGAACAACTTTCCCGATGTCGGTCCTAGTGACAGGGGCCGCCAGTTTCCTATCTCCTCCTTGTTACCCCCTTTGTGGATGAGGACGGTCTTAGTGATTTTCCAAGCCTCCGGTATAAATTCCCTTTGGAGGCATAAGGAGAAAAGGGCCGCCAGTGCCTTACATCCGGGGTCCGCCTTCTTCCACGCCGCATAGCGCACGCCGTCCGGCCCGGGTGCGGTATTTTTGGCGGCTTTCAGTCTCCGTGCGACTTCCTCGGGCGAGAAAGGGCGTAGAAGGGCATTCAGCTCAGCCTCGGTGCATCACGTTGAGAATTCGGGTACGGACGACGGCGGTTCCCGCCACACGTATCCATTGCGCGGCGAGTTGAAGTGCCGCCATACCTCTGCCGCGGGGATGGGGCACGCGTCCATGCCGACGCTGGTGACAGCCCTAAATGCTCTGGATTTATCCACTTTGTACATGAATTGTAGCCACCTCGCGTCGGTGGGAGTCGGCGCACATCTCGGGGGCCCTTCCCGTTGTGTGCGTCCTACTTCCCCGGGCGGCCGTACTCCAGACAGTCTCCCGGCCTCCATTGTCATGTTACCGAGGATTTCGTTCATGAGCTCCTCCTCGCCCCCTTCGATGAGCCCCAGCTCGATTAGCCATCCCGCTTGAGCCTCAGTTGGGGCGGTGCCTCCTCTTCCGTTGCCCGTTCCATCTGGTCGCCCCCCTCGTTCGGGCCGTCGACGGGTGGGGTCGCCCGGGGTGCTGCGAGTCTCTTTCCCATCCTAGCGTCGGTGGTCTTTCCCGTCTACGCTCTGCCGGCGGCCGGTGCTCTGGTTCAGCCCAGACGTCTCTACGATGCTGAGGTGTTTGGTGCAGAGAGGGCCTGCCGCGTCGGACCTGGTCTCTCTGAGGGCTCATTCGGTTCCCGAGTGCTCGGGGCGGTGGCGCCGGTAGACGCCTTTCCCTTCTTCCAGGTGGGGGAAGAGGATGGTTTCCCCTATGACGGCGTGGGGTTGCCTGCCTTGTGGCTTCTGGCCTCTGTGTTGCCTGGGGCCGACGGCGATTATTTCTCCGCCTACCCCTTGCTAACGCCCATCTCTCCTCTCTGGGCGGAGACAGATTAGGCCGCTGCTCCAGGGCGTTACGAGCGGCCGTTTCTTCTTCCCTCTCCCGGGTGGTTTCTGTCCGCCGCCTCTGTTTTTCCCTCCTCCATCGTGCGCTCTGCGGTGTTAGGGGCGGCCTGCTGGGTGCCAGCTCTTCCTTCAGCATCCACATGGGCGTCTGGCATCCTATCTCCCTGATTTGTTTGGCCGGTCGCTTTGGCGGCACGCTGCTCCCTCCATCCATCACCCATCGTATCCTTCCAAGCGCTCTTACTTTCCTCTCGCGGTCCTTCGATGACATGGCGGGGACCGCCTCTGGTGCGGGCCCCCTTTCTTCCGTGATGTGGGTGGGTTCATCGGGTGCATCTGGATCGAGGCCTTGGAGCCTCCTCGATCTTCTCGGTGTCAACAGGTCCATGTTCAACCTTCTCCGCGGCGATCGATGATAAACTGTCGCTATTTCGCTGATCGGTGGTAAGAGATTCACTCCTATAGCCTCGGCCATGGCTAGTTCCAGAGGCGAAAGAAGGGGTGTGCGACTCCTCCTCGGAGGGGCATAGTCTACGCTCTGCATTTTCTATTTCACAGATATAGCGCACTGTTTACGGCACGGGTAGCAAGGCAAGATGCGTGTCCTCCGTTCGTCTTTCAGATGTATCACAAGAGCTACGGCCGGCTCAGAGTTTAGACAAACCTAAACCTGATGTCTCCTCCTCTCAGTAATGAGATTCAGACTCCGTTGTGCGCGTTCTAAGGCTGACACTCTATCTCCCAGTTAACTCGGGCCTTTTGGTGCATGTCGCATTCCTTAAGGTTACCCTCTCGGAAGCCTCCTTAGATTGCTCTATATAATAAATCCTACAGACTAATAGAAAAACACACAAATTACCATTGCTTACCTTAAATTGCTCAAACTGCTCCGATGCTCCAATAGTCCAATACGAAAGTTTTAATTCGTCTGAAGAGATATAAGATTCATTTTAGCTAAGGTATGGTTTAGCGACATACCAACCACCCAACCAATTGGGGGGACCTTGTGACTTCAAACGACTCCAGCGCTAGAAGGCTTCTCAGTCTAAATCACAAAGCAAGGGAGAAGTATTATTAGCCTACTCTTAACAAGAAACACCAAGGGGACCAACGGCTTTACGTCCCTTCCGAAGGACGGGGCGCTGATTTCCGTGTTCTCCTCTAAACACGCAAATGGGAAGCCGGGCAACCCGGTTCGCACCGAGTTTGCTAAACGTAGCAGACCAGTTAACGACATACTGTTATTGCCCCGCTTAATACATGCATACGTGACCACATGACCTATCGCGAGGAGTTATGTACCATAGTAAATTTTACTGCTTTAAGATTCCAGTTGCCAATGGTGTTGAGTTTCCACACCCATAGTCATTTGCTCTAAGTTTTCGTTATCCCAGTTTCTTCACATATTCTTCCGAAACGTTAGAAATATTCTTATATACCTTACCTCTATAATGTGACCGATAGCCTATTACCACCTGTGGCCGAAATTGAAAGTACTTGGAGGACACAACGGCTGGATAAATTATGAATAGTGCTACGGTGACCAGACTCCTTTGTACTCCTTCGGGAATACAGTGCTCCTTTCAGCGGCTTTGTACTCCTGAGAAATTATGTAATTTCAGTGGACATCCTAACTCTATAGTTCGAGCAATATCTTCTCAATGTAGTCCATAATCTAAACGACACGAAATGGTCACTGAATTTTGTTCGGTGAAGTAGGTACCCCACTAACCTACATCATTAACCCTTCCGTGACTGTGCGGTGTAACTGAGTTACCCCAAGACATAATTTTCTTGAATAAAATTTTCATTCTTTTGTCTATTATTTCCATCCTCCAGGTAATTGTATAAAAATCTTTTGGCTTAAATTTTATGATGACTTTACTCATTTCAAATCCCAATTGTCTTTTAAAATTCGTAATTACTGAGGTGGGGTACCTAAGTTACCCCGCATAGGCGCTCACGCCCGTCACGATAGCATTTAGTCATATATGTTATGTTAATTCCTGTCTACGAATGTTCATGGAAATTATTGATATGGCAGCCCTAAATGCCTACATAATTTGGTCAAAGAAATATCCCGAATGGAAAGTAAATGACCGTGGCCGAAGAAGAATATTTCTTCAGAAATTTTCAGTTGGACTTGCTAAAGACAATGTATTACGCAGAAAAAATAAAAGCCAAAATTATCATTTGCCCGTGAAGTCGGCAATAGACCTGTTTTTGAAAGAATGTCAACCTTCAAATGAAAGTGAAAGACGTGAGAATGCCCGAAAGATCTCCTGTAGCACGACGCGTTGTTGTTTTTGTCCAAGAAAACGAGACAGAAAGACGAAATTGTTTTGTACAGATTGCGGTTTACATAGGGAGGAAAGAAAACAAGTATAACTAACGTATGTATTTCAAAAGTTTAAATGTTTGTACAGTTATGAATGATGAACGCAATATATGAATAAATGATAATGATTGTAAAATTCAAATTTAAGTGTTCATTTACTTATGATTTCTTGAAAAGATAAATATAAATACTAACCTGGTAGTATCACATAGCAGAAATAACGGAAATATTTGCAAAAATATGACGGAATACAACTAATATACTGTAAATACTAAAAACATTCAAAAAAGAACAAACGTTTATAAAAAGAAGTAATATTTTGGAAAACCACCCTGGGGTACGCAATGTACCCCACACGGCCGCTCACGGAACTCTTAGAGGCACATTCATGGGAGGGTCAATGTGTGTCTTCTTCCGAATAATTCTTTAATATTAATTCTGAACCTAATGCAAATTTATATTTAAATCAAGTGTGTTTGTGAATACACACACACACATATATATGTGAGTGTTAGTATTTATATTTATCTTTCTTACACTTCTTTGAACACAAGTAGGAATATTAAAAAAAATTCACTAATAAAATCTTTTTGCTTTATAAAATAGGCGGCCTTAAAAGGATAATGACAAGTCACGTTGAAATCCGTATTTCCAGCTATCATTTCTAACGATGGGGCAAAGAATGCTATGACTATGTAGCAGTTCAATTTCTTGCTACTAAAACGCCAGCAGAACCACCAATGGATGGAGTATGTGGTCCGCGAGGTCTTTTGCCCGTCTAAAAGGTCCGCGAACCGAAAAATTTTGATAACCACTTATCTAATGGGAATGAGATCGAACCCGGGTCTTTATGAAAATGAAAATAGTTTTCCAAGGACCTACTAGCTAATAGAAACAAAACGCCGTTTCCTGCACATCTCTACGACAAACGGTTTTTGAGATACAGTAGGGGACGGACGGACGCTTCTAAAATTATATGTATATATTCTGCCGATTTTATGCCTGGGTCAGAACAATTTTTCTATGAAACATATCGCCGAGTTTCATTCGCTATCATTTCCTCATCGATTAACAAACCAAATAGTTGAATAGGATAAAAGTATCGGTACCTACGCATGTATAATTCAGGAAAGGGTAGAATGTTAAAAATTCAAATATTGTTTGAACCACGAGAAATTATCACCGACGTTAACTACTGCCTCGTGTTGCCACGCTCCTTTCCTCGCCCCCTTTCACGTCCCCATCCACTCAACGCACTTTTTTACGTAGGAACTGGATCACCATCATCACTTTGTATTGCTTGATTATTCTTCAGTTGAGTTGTTTTGTCTCTCGGAGCTGTCAACGAGACGAATTCCATTGGCGAGGAGCACTTTTGCGGGGCTTTCAGTTGGCGGACCCCATAGATTTTCGACACGTCTTCCATCATTTCAACAATTTCATCATCAGCTGCCTCTTAAATGTCTAAAAATTTCCCTAAGCGCGAGCCCCCGCAATGAAATAACAAATGCACCTGTTTGTACGGGTATGGTCTTAATAAAGTCGCTCGTCTGTCTATTTTCGCTATACCGAAAAATATTTATAAACATCGACAAAATATGATTAGAATATAAAGTGTCACTAATATTGTTATAAAATATTTTGATTTTTCGGTGATATATACAGTATTTCAATATCTAAATTCAAAATATTCACCACCTCTCCTTCGCCATCCCGTCTCTAGCTATCGCCCGATGATGACGTAGATATTTTTACTACGTCACCACAGTGCCAAAAATGCTTCTTAATGAAATCAATTTTCTATTCTCTGAATTAATAACAGAGCGGAATTCGTTTAAACTTATAATTCGTATTCAAGAATAAGCATTTAAATATTTTAAAATGGTCAAATGTAGTACTTATCTCTAATATCTTCAAGAGGCACATGGTTATGAGATACCGGAGATAAGTAATTTTCAGTTTTTTTATATTTAAGTACTTATTCTTGGCATTTTCGGCCACAAAACGAGCTCGATAATTCCCTAGTGAATTTATAATGCGTAATCAATTATACTTTTTAAAAATAGGTACTTGCATTCCGGATTCAAATGGACACGTGCGTCAAAATTCAGTTAATGTCACAGTCTATACCTCGATTTAGATGAGAGATTTAAGGAAAGAATAAATGCGAATCCTGGTAACTTTTTACGCCATCTGAAGGGTCCAAGTACTCACACGTCACATATCCAAGACAACTTCCATTCCCGCATCGATCTATAATTGACAAGACAGCCGTAGAAATTCTTATCCGCTTCATTCTACACCGAGGTAAAGGTAATGACGTCAAGGAAGAAATTGAAGATCTGACTGTTGATGCAGGAGTAAAGAACAACCAAAGAAATTAGCCACGATTTGGCATCAGAAAGGAAGAAAGTAGGAGAATAAGAAACACGGTTTTTATTCTTCACCCAAGGAATTTCATTTTATCTATTTTTAAGGCAAATGGTGTCTTATCAAGCACGAAGGACAGAATGTTCTATACAATATATATACAAAGAGATTAAATGGACGAATCGTCTGTATTTCGACATAAATTGGAACTGTAATTAACATTTAGTTAATTACAGTTCCAATTTCTGTCGAAATACAGACGCGTCTGTATTTCGACGAAGCGTCTAGAGTCTAGACGCTTCGTCGATTTAATCTCTTTGTTACAAAACTTAACGCATCTTTAACGTTGATGGTATTGAAAATGTGTGTTTTTATCGGTCGTGTCTTACGCTAAGGAAACGAAGTTATTTTTTACCCTTTTAACAGTTCGAGTCATGAATTTCACTGGGACAATGAAAGTTTTCTTTTTTAAATTGAAAATCAGTTCAAATCCTTCAATAATTCCGTTACCAACATTTTAGATCAAATGCCACACACCCATGCCTTTTCTATCCACTATTGTGTCTAAAACAGGCATCAAAATTTATAAAAATTATGCACGTAATTGAATATCCATAAAAATGCACCACCGACAAATCAGTTGCCCTATTATAAATTCTTTAAAAAATTGACGTTTCGTTGACTATTTTATTTACTTTACTATACTCCTTGTCTTGGCGATAGCCAGATATGAAAATGGTCACAAACAATTTGTAACTAATGCGAAATAAAGAAAGATTCACGACTTTATAAATCAGAATCATTCAACCACGTTTAAGACGTAAAAAATTTCTGTAATATTCCAGATAAAAGCCATTTTCACGATTTGGGTTTTATTAAAAACAACAATGATAAGCGTAAAAATAGCTGGATAATTATCGAGATCGTTTTATGGCCGTAAAAAAATTCAAGAATAACCACTTAAATCTTTAAAAACTGTAAAAGAAAGTACTCATCTTCAGTAGCTCTACGCTATGACTATTGGAGATACCTAAGGCAAGTACTAACCTTTTCAATTTTTTTGTAACGGAGTGCTGATTCTTGAATTTTAGTAAAAAGTATACCATTTCTAGTCTCATTCAATACTTTACCTAAGTATTAACGTGGAGACGAATTTCCAGGTCCTCAGCGAAGTGCCTCCGCCACAGATTCGACGGCCGACAAACTCGTTCAGCAGGAAGGTAGCAGCGAACAGCGCGGACGTCGTTCCCTTTCGCAGGGACAAGAGGAAGACGCCGCCCGGAGGAGCAAATCACTCGACTGCGAGGACATCCAGAGACCTTACGCGACCTTCGTTCTCGACGACAAAAGCGGCTCCATCTCCAAGAAAGCCCACAGGACGCCCTGGGGGAAGGTTAAGGACATAATTCAGACCCGGAGGGACAGCGTGAAGAAAAGGCAGAAGGAAGAGGGAAAGAGGGACGATGGGGCGGCGAAAGCGGATGCCGAACACGCGGTCCCACCATGTGACCAAGAGGAGGACGGTGACAGGAGCGGGTGCGAGAGCGCGGAGGACGAAGGGGTTCGGTGGCACCAGAGAACGGAAGAATCGCGAGGCGACGATAAGCGGAAAGGATATCGGACGGCGTCCCCACCTCCGCCTTCATCACCCAGAAGGTTGACCCCGACGCTGACCGTGACCCTGCCATCGACAGAGGAGTTGACCGGACCCGGGGAGCGCGGCGGGGGCGCGGGGGAGGAATACAGGTTGTGGCAGGGAGATGGAAGGGAGGATAGGAGCAGAGGACATTCGGATTGCGAGGAACCGGACGTTCAAGGGATTCACCAGAGGAAAGATGGGCAATTCGCGCAGGTTAGTTCGCATCTGCTTTGGTTTTTGGTACTGGTACTCGGTAAAACACCATGGTATTGCCAATACTCCTTATTTACATCCTTCGTTTGGTGATTATCACTATATAAAAATGTCAGATCCAGCTGTAATTTTTTATCTACCTGTTATTACATCGCATCTTTATACGAAGTTTTAACAATCAGATGTTTACTTTGCACCGTCGTAAGACAATAACGACCGGTTAGTTAATCGAGAGCGGATTTTGATAATCCAATAAGCAGTCGTTAGTGCGGTGCCTCTTTTCTTGTCGTGGTGTTTCCGATATTATTCCCCTTTTCTTCACTTTTCCCCAGTATCAGCACCGTTTTATGTAATTTTATTGAACACAGAACTATATTCATATTAATGATTAATGCTTGTTATTGATTCTTCAGTTTGTGGTAACGTTATTTCATTATAACTAATGCCCGCATTCTTTTCAGTTCGGGGATGCGGCCCTCGAAGCTGCGGGCACCTCACCACCGGCCCCGCGACGCCCCTCAAAGTGGACTAAAGTAAAGAAGGCGTTCCTGACGGCGAGGAAAGAGGTGGAAGGGACGGCGAGGGGGGCGGGAGCGGTGGCGGCAGATCATTCCCTTGGTGCTGGTCGACTCCCGTGTTCCGAATGCAACGCTCGCCGTCTTACCGATCGCTCCACAGGTATTCTTTAACCCTAGCAAGCACGAGATGACGTTTTCTGACTGCGTACAATTATATTGTCTTCTTCTGAATAAAAGGATTCGGATACTTCAGGAAGTTTTCAAATTACTGCTGAGTAAAAATAACAGAATATGCTATACTTTCTGTAATGAATGATGGCGAGATGAAATCCACGTTTATTTCGGTTGATCCGCCTGATTATTTTGGCAAAGGGATCTATTATGAAATATTCGCTGGAAAACGAGACGTAATTGTATGTTCTACTGACCAAAGGAAATTAAAAAATATAGAGAATATTTGAGAAACAGCTTTACAGGATGTTATAGGTGGATTTTGCACACATAATTGACCCCTTCTTAATAGGTTAGTAAATATATAAAAAATTTTAATTCAGTCAGTAGAAAATTACAGAGCCCTTCTTAAGACTACATTTAAATAGATAATTACTTACTTTCCAAAGCGCATAAAAATGCTATGAGAAAATATGTGAGCATTTAGGCTACGAAACAGCTGTCATCAATGGTACATATTCACCGATATTAGGTTTTAAAAGAACTAACTACCGGCGAATACCACTGATGACGGATGTCTGGTGGTAGAAACACGCACGTGATTTGTCGCAACCTTTATGTGGCAATCGAAGATGCTCGAGAAATTACTCCTTTCGTCAATTTGAATGTTTAAGCACGTATTATGTCTACTTATACAGAGATTTAATTGAAAAAAGAGGTGATAAAACACCAATCTCATACTATTCTCTTTCGCAGTAAACCATGGGTTGAGGATTTACTTGGAAGGGTGCGGGTCACCGGGTGCCGGCCGCGACACGGAACGGCTACTGAACACACGGGGTCGCCGAGAGGGCTTGGAGGCGCCTTCGTGCCACACGACGGCCCCACCTTCGCCAGCCGCCGACTCCTGCGGTCCGAGGACCATCAGCCCCACCACCCAACGCGACATACAGAAAAACTACGACGAACTCCAACAGAAACTGAGTCAGGAATTCCACAAAAAGCTAAACGAGTGGGAGCGGATGAAGGGCGGTTGGTGCACCACACACGAGGTCAAAGGGGAGGAGTGCGAGGACCTCCGAAAAAAGAACTACGACTGGGAAAAGAACAAGGACAAAAGTTCCGGAAGGGTGGCTGCCCCAGCGGATGAATCTCACCTACCAATAGACTTCCGGAAGAGGTTGACGGAATGGAAGAGGGTGCGGGCAGCAGCTTCGGAAGCCAGGCCGGAAGCTATGGCCGGGAGGGGGCGCGGGGTACCGGGTGGAGTGGCGCGCGGTTCCGTCATCTCCGACGACGAAAGCTTACCGCCCCAATTCCGAAAGAGGCTGGTTGAATGGCAGCTTTGGAGGGCGGTAACGGGGAAATCGGACCAAAACGTGGAGGAGCTGCACAAAATACTCCCCGAAGAATTTTACCGGAAGCTACAAGAGTGGGAGAGGATCAAGGCGGAGGCGGTGGTGCCCGTGAGAGTGGGGAGTGGGAGAAGGTACGGAAGGAGGGACACGGGAGGGGGGTTGGTGATGCGCAAGGACGCGTCGGCTCTAGGGCGGGTGGTGCGAAGAATGAGGGCGAACGAGGTGGTGCTCGGGGAGAGGTGGCGCCAGCAGAGAAGCGAAGTGGCGAGGGAAGCCAAGCACCGCGGGAAGGAGGTGCAATGGCTGGAGAAGGAACTCCAAAAGGTTGAGAGGGAGAAGCTGAGGTTGGAAAGGGAGCGTGAGAAGTACTTGGAACGAGAAGCTAGGTGAGCAAATACCGTCAGGCACTGGTAACACCCTGCCCCTGGCTCATACATGGCCTGAAAGAGCGTTTTAATGCGGCCCAGGAAGTTATGGTGAAAAAGAGATCCGTAAAAATTAACACTAAAATTTTAAAAAATTGAAATTACTATAATAAAACATTTAATATTGAAGTGATAGCCCAAAGAACCTCATATAGGCTCGATCTTAATTAAGTTGATACCATAGAACAGGGATGGAAAATCTATATTTGCTCACGTTCCAACATCACAAAAATTGGCTTTCCTTTTCGAAATTACATGCCAATTTAAAATACATCCAAAAAGAAATAATTTTATGGTTTAACTATGATCAATTACTCCCAGACTTAGAACTAAGAATACGATAGACTGGTAACATAACATTAAATGTATCATTCAAAAAGACTCATTGTCAGAGATAATTTATGGCCGAATTAGAATTATGGAGCAACAAGCATCTGGAACTCCGAAGTGCCAAAATACTCTCTGGTCAGTACTGTGTATGACAACTGATCATATGAATCTAGACAAAACTTGTAATTATCTAAGGAATTTTTACTAGGTGGAATTACATTATGCGAAAGGAAAAATAATTAATTTATTGGTTTCTCTCTCTCATTTTCCTTCATGAAAAAACGTTTAAAAAATTAAGCTATTTCTAAATCTATCACTTCATGAAAATTTAAAATGAAAATGAAAATCTCATTAATTATGATAAGCAGGAGGTGTAGAAGGAATAACAGGAATACACATTTAATACAGCGAGATGCAGAATTATCTGCAATTCACTGTGATAAAGAATAATTTCGAACTCAATTTCATATGTATACTCTCACACATATATGATATTTGAAAATATTTTTATAACAGAAGTGGCGTCAGGTATACTAAGGCAACAAATGGTGAAACCTCAACTGAGTAAAGTCTACTAGATAAATACTCTCTAGTCCAGTGTTATTCAACCTTTTTCAGTTGGCGAACACCTAAGTACATATTTAGAATTTTGGCACAACCCCTGATAAATTTAAATATGGAGAATGGCATCATAACAATAACAGTGCTTTTTAGAAATAATGAAAAGCACTAAAAATGCAAAATAGTTAGATTGTTAGAAACATTATATAGAAGATCATCATTGAAAATCAGTAATTTTAAATTGTGTCCACGACTCTTTGCGAACCCGCCAGAAGGAACTCGCTCACCCCCAGCAGTTTGCACACCACAGGTTGAATACTGCTGCTCTATTCCAGTGGTTCTCAGGCAGATCTGCCATGCGACCCCCCTTGTGCGGATGTTCGGTCGCCGCAACCCCCCTCGTGCAGATGTTCGGTTGCTGCGACCCCCGTGATTTTTTGAGAAGTAATAAAAATATTTTAAAAACTTTTTCCATTTGTACTTTTTTTATAAAGCACACTGAAAAGTATAAAACACATTTTTGGTTCAAGAAAATATCTGGTTCTTAAGTAAAATTTTCATTATATATGATCATGTATCTTTTTAAAAAAGACGTGTGGCATATGTTGATTAAATTATTAACTATATTATAAATAGTCTGGAATTCTTGTTGTTGCACATAGATAACTACAGAAGAATTAGTTTGCTACGGTAGTTCAGTGGTGGAATATCTGCTCAGCAAGTGGAATGTTCGATTCCCGGTCATAGCAGATTTTATCACCTGTTTCCACGTTTCCCAAAAAGAAATTAGTTGATCAAAAATTCAGATATCGCCATGAATTACAATAAAGATGAGAAATGTGAGAACTAAGAAAATGAGCGAAGCTAGTATAACTCGCCGTATTAATTAAAGTTTTATTATTAAATTATATTTCTTATACTAAATAGAAATATATTAAAATTAAAAATTGTTTTATTTTGAAGATTCCAACCCTCAATCAAACATAAAAATTAGACTTATAACCTATAAATTAAAATTGAAGGATTGAGAGAATGGGAAAAAAATCAGTTGCCATAATGAAGAATGCTCGCCACCCCCCGAAATTGTCTTGCAACCCACATTGGGGGTCGCGACCCTACGTTTGAGAACCACTGCTCTAGTCCATAGGTCTCAAATGCATAGCCCGCAGGCTGAATGCGGCCTGCCGTTTCGATATGTGCGGCTCCCTCATTACTTCATTCTAGTGTAAGCCGGTAGAAAAGAAAGTGTACACGAGGAGTAAAAAGGGATGCGAAACAATATAACAATGTTTAATAATCAGGAATTGTATGATAATTTGTTCTTAATTAAAATATATATAATTTTGAGTCAGGTGCTTTGAAGCTACAAAAAATAGTCTTTATTATGATATGTAAACCACCATAAATATTGAAGGTATCGTATGCAGCCCGTCATCTATTTCAAGATTATCCATTCGGCCCTCATGCAATTTAAGTATGAGACCAATGCTCTAATCTTTTGACGCTTATCAAATACTCAAAAGGGGAATTGAGTAAATTTTACAAATTCATCCAAGCTTTTAAGATGACATACTTGCAACGAAAGACCTTTTATCTCGGAATCGTTTCATTTTTTTAGCAAAAAAAGCATTTCTTGAAAGAGCATATTCTGTGGAATACCAGTTGTGATCAAAATCATGGCCTGTGGGTCTATTTGATTTCTGTGACCCGAAAGAACAAATTATGCCAATACCACATTTTTCTGAGAACTTGGCGAATTTTTTTCCATCTTCATGAAGCCAGAATCAAACATTTTGTTTCAACTACTGAGATAAATAAATAACCGAGTGATTAGTATTAGCCAGGAATTTTGTTTGTGGCTCAATAGTAATAAATTTTTTTTAAATATTCATGGAAATATGCTAAAAAGAGAGTACATACAATAAAAAATATGCTATATATTGGTACACGATGAGTGTTTTTAACCGGGATACGTGTACTGCTGGGAAATGCGAAGATAATAAGCTCTATTTTAACTTCAGCCCTTCAGCGTTACTTTGATATCAAAGGTTGACATGTCTCAACTTTGTATAACTTTATAAAATGTTGTAGACACATTTTTACCGACAAAGGATGACTTAAATAGAAAATTACTGAAATATTTTGACGTGTATTTTGAAAAAAACTGTGCTTTGTAGAAACCAAGTTTAACCATTGAGAGATACCATGTTCTTTTTTTCACTCAAAATGTCCCGCACTATCATTTGGAAAACATTTAAAACAGTATAGTATCAAATTAATTTTTTTAAATTTATTCACATTTACAAGCACGAGTTATGTATATTGATTCATGTTTCTCCATATCTTTAAAATACACTGGGAATCACCTGAGTACTTTAAACATTTTCAAATGGGTGCATCACGGGAGAAAAAGGTCGAAGACCTGCTACAGTGAAACCTCGATTCTGCACTCTCCGATTTTACGTTTTTTCCGATTTTGCGCACTTTTTGTCTGGTCCTGGCCAAATGCTCATAAGAACAATGTAAATTTTATCCGATTTTACGTTTCCTTGAATTTACATTTCCCCCGAATCTGCATCTTATTTTTCGAGTCCTGATAACTGAAATTCACCAGATTTTACATTTTCAATTTTCTATTTTGGAAAATGCGAAGAAGCACCGGCGGTGTTCCACTCCTATTCAAGGTTAAAATAGGCTTTATTCAATAGTTTTAGTCGTAACTTTGTCAAACTCATGTTTAAATAGGCTTATGTTTACATAAGAAATGTTTGCAACCCCACGTAGTAATCCATTTATCGGCCGATCGAAGAAAAGTGCACACTTCATGCTCACTGTTACGCTTGCGTAGTTGCAGCCATTTGTTTTTGTAGGAAGTTTATATCAACATGATGCTAGGCGTTGTATATACTTAACACGGTAATCCATTTATGTAACGGTCATTTTAGTAGGAAGTCGACGACATCTACATGACACTTGGCGTTGTTTATAAACGTGGCAATCCATTAATTAATTTTTGGCCTGAAATATGGATAATAAAGCAAAATGGAAAGTATTTACAATAAGTGATAAAATGAATATCTTAGCTCAACTTGATGCGCATGTTGGAACACATAAAATTTTTTGACTGGTTAAAGAAATAAAATGTTATGTAAGTTAGTTTATTTGGAATTTCATTGTTATTGTGTTCAAACATATATTTTACCAAAGTTATGATATAAAGCAACCCACATTTTACTTTATGTTACATAATCTTCATTTCCCCGATTTTACACTTTACTCTATTTTACGTTTATTTTAGGTGGTCCCTTCAATGGTGTAAAATCGAGGTTTCACTGTATATCTTTTAAAAACAAAAAATATCGCAATTCAAAACAACTTCACTCTAAGTAATTTATGTAAAAAATATGTCAGATTGTTGGGATTGGCCTATGAGCCTCATCTTTTGATGCACCGCTTAAAGCAATTGAAAGCACATGTTTTGTGAAAATTACGCTCCTGTTATCCACTTAGTTTCATAATTTTCTTATGCAACCTTAAAATTATATTTTAAAATACAAAGTTTCTTTTTAAATCCTCATGAACGCTAAAAACAAGATAAGAAATGTATACTTTGAATGCACGTCATTTGAACAATTGTCAACCTCAATCAAAATCATGGCTCACGAAGTGATTTTCACAACTTTGTATAAAAATATGATTCAGGAAAATCACATTTAACAATGTGTTTTTCTAAATATGCGCAATTACACAGTACTAAAATGAACTGTCATTCTTTCTTCCTATATAGATTGGAGAGGATGCGGAAGGCGATGGGACAGCGGCCTCCAGGAAAGCAAGAGGTACTCATCCAGACTTCGACAGGTTTTTTTCGATTTCAAGGAATCTCGGAAAAGTTTACCCGAAAACTATACGAGTGGGAAAAGCAGCGAGGAATAGGACCAGAGGCATCAACGTTTGCCCTTTTGGATCCAACTTACAGACCAACGGCACCCTCAACAGTATCAGCGGAGGCAGCTGGCGATTCCACATTGGATGCCTTACGATCCTCTTCTTGCATACCAGGGACTCCCTCATCTGCTCTTCCACGCTCACGGTCTGAGGGAAGCTTGACTGAAAGCGGAGCAGCGAGTGGAGGCCCTGTACACAGCCGATCGTCCAGCCTTGGCCATGTTGATGCGAAGGAACGGAGCCGCTCCATGGAGCAGGAAGGTAAGGTGGCTCAGGTTGTGTGCTCACTTTTCTGGACAGTTCTTTGGATTTCTGTAAAGACATTATGTCCATGCTACTCCTGAAAAAACAGCCGTGGAACTTAGTATAAGTAAGCAAAGCAACGCTTGGGGCTCCCAAAATAGTACACAAAAAATATTATTTTCTTTAAATTAGTTTTCTAAAAATATAAACAACTTAATGAAATTCAAGCGCCAGGTAGTAAAAAACACTTAATTGGTTTTAAAAACAACTTTTAAAAACCAATAACAGTTGAGAGTATTGAAATACTAGTGAATGTGTGCTTGCATTCTGCAAGCATTTTCTCTCACCTTAAAGTAAAAATAAAAGCCTAAAAATTACTTTCAGTGCATAAGTTCGCATCTCGGCTCCGAATTACGTGTTATTCTGTTTCGAAAATATTGGGGTAAAAACAACCCCTAAAATTTATAATTATAACACATTTATAGGTTTTTATCATTTGTTACGAATACCTCACATTTATGCGAAATTTCATCAATTTAGCACCTCTAGAAGTGCATTTATATGAATTTCATTGTTTAAATTTTATTTATTTTTAACAGCCACAGCAATAAATATTTCTAAAATTTACAATGTTATTTACCACCGGGGCATTATTTCCTAACTCTGTTAAAATTTTCAGCTTCCTGGATCTACAGAAAGTACATAAACATTAGTCAATTTGTTAAACATTTGAGAATTTATTACAGCCGAACGAATAAAAATTTTCAAATTTCTATATTCCCGTTTTCATTATTTGGCGAATTCTACAGGTAGAAGAAATTTCAGCTTGATAGCGCATTTAGAAATACCTAAACCATGAAATGTTAGTAAAATAGTTTATAATTTTTAGCGGCCAAAATAATGCACATTGTTGCAATTTTGCAATTTTTCCTCCGATTATTTTTTTTATTCACCTCGTTATTAAATTCCAGCTCTCCAACTATTATAGTTTGGGCCAGACATTAGTATCCTCCTATATCCTATATATATCCTATATCGTATATCCTCCTCTGTAAGAAGAGTGCTTATAGAATGATACTATGGCTAATTATGACTGAGTAGTACACATGCTTCTCACGGCTCTCCTGGGACAAAAGTATGAGTGCACCAGTGCTACACATGGCACCCAAGTGTTAACAACATTTTTTAAAGATAAAATGTGGGAGGTCCCAAAATTTTTTTTGCTTACGGACCCCCAATTTTAAGTTCTGCCACTGTGAACAAACCTGTGTTATTCTACAGTCTAATGGATTTCATTGTAGGTTTAACATGGAATGAAATCTCTCTCCATTACCATGCTAATTAATGACTATATGAAAATGTAACACTTTATAAACCAAAAAAGCTTTAAAGAGAATTTTACACACACACACACGCACGCACACACACACACTGGTGATAGTTCTCACACACACAGACACACCCAGATTACAGAAAACTAATTCTCTCCAAGGACAGAAGTATTATACGTGCTAGTTTGCACTAATTTCCCCTACTGAGGATGACATTGTGGATGTTGAAATGTACATTTAAGATTGTAATAAGTACTGGTAGTGATTTATTTTATGTGCATATGTGCAAGCACGTGAATCCTTAGCATGGTAATTTCTTGCACACTCTCACATAGAATACTTGGTCTCTGGAGAGAATTAGTTTTCCATAAACTGCGTGTGTCTGTGTGTACTATCACTAGTGTTTATTTATACATATTTCTCTTTAAAATGTTTTTTGTGTATAATATGTTAAATTTTTAAATAACCTGACACCAAAGGCAGCACAAATACTCAATTTAAAAAAGAAATTAATGACTACTTGTCTGTAAAACTTTCAAAGATTCCCATATGAGCACTGTATGTATTCCATTTCTTTCATGGCCATCTTCCATTCTGACAAAAGACCTTCCTTATTCTGCCACTCAAACTCTCTAAAGCAGTGGTGCCCAAACTTCTCAGTTCGTGGACCACACAACCCACTTCTGAACTCATCGCATGCCATACAGCCCACCTCTTGCCTATTCACATGCCATATCTAGTCGAAAATAAAATTGTAGAATAAGGAAACTAGAGGTTTTAGTTGTGGGTAACTATTACCTGATTTGTTTTAAATGTACACCTGGCCCTCCTATAATGCAGGGGATGCGTTCCGGAAAAGTACCGTGTAACGTGAATCCGTATTATGTGAACCCTGTTTTACACAGTGAAATGGGGTTTTGTTCAATACCCTTTCATGCTTCCTCATCCAGAACAAAAATTCCAAAACCTATCTCTCTTATGCATGTTCATGTAATAAGGCACTCTCATCTGCATTAAAAACTTGCTGTGGTTTGTATCCTTCATCTTTCACAATTACCTTAAACTCGTCTGGTAATTTATAAGCGGCAAAGTCTTCAGCACTAGAAGCTTCAGATACTATGAAGATTTTGATTGTTTCTGAACTTGTCAAACCAACCTTTACTTGCTAAGATTTGCTTTGCAGTCGAAAGACCTGCCTCTTCTTTCTGTAAGTGATTGTACAACTTCAGTGCCTTTGCATGGATGATGTTAGATCTAATCACCATCTTCTTTTGATTCTGGTTTACCACCCAGATAGCCAACATCTTTTCTATCTTTTTCAACAATGGGTTTCTCTCCCTTGCCATTTTCTTTGCAGCTATTGAGCATGATTTAGCCACAGAGCTTCTAATGTTTTCTGTGTTCTTATTTATTGTACATGTGATTGACTCGTTCACGTTATATAAAAGCCCAGGCTACGCAGCTGTCTCTCCACTGTCAAGTCATTGAAAAATATCAAGATTTGATTGTAGAGTTAGTGCAGTCCTGGATTTCTTCATGGGGGCAGCCATAATATGTACATATTAAATTTTAAAAAGAAAGGAAGCTATGAATCCACGAATATTAATAAAAAGAAGAAAACTTAACAGGCAAGAAGAGAAAGAGCCCTCCAGCTCATCTCTCCCTTGCTCAGCAATCGGGAATCCCACATCCCAAGTCTCATCAAATGGCATTGATGTGAACTGTAACCTGCGTTGTATGAATTTTTTGTAGTAAAAAACAAACCGTGCTGTAGAGAATCTGTGTTATAAGAACTTGTGTTATATGAGGGCCAGGTGTATGTATTTATCTATTATGGATGGGAATACAGGGGTAAAGACAAAATATATTATTTTTATAACTTTCTATTTTCATTTTGTTATATTGTATCCTTTAATTTTTAATCTCATAGTAGGTTGCATTTGGCCCTCTGACCATAGTTTGGGTACCACTGAATGTTTCATATAAAATATATACTATAAAAATGGTTGTGGGCCACTTGGAGTAGGTTCACAGGCCATAGTTGACCCATGGTCCGCACTTTAGGAACCTTTACTCTAAAGCAGCAAAAGTTTTCTGGTGGTTTATGTATTGAACTGTCTTAGAAGAGAAGTTATTAGAGAACAGTTTTCTGTATGGAATGTCACTCTCCATGATAAGTTTCATTAGGAAAGTGAAAGTAACTATCAGTGGTACACCAGGAAAATTAGTTGAAGATTACATTTATAACAGAATATCAGCTATCTTACTCCCTAATCATATATCTTTCTGCCTGAAAGAGATGCATTTATAAAATTTTTCATACTTCTGTCACTTAAATTTGCCACAGTTATGACATTATCTTTTTTACAGAGCTTTTCAAGTTTGTTGATGTCTTGTATTGTGGATAAGACATTGTATAATTTGGTACTCTTTTTGTTTAATGTTTTGGTTACTGATAAGAAAAAGAAGCATAATGTGCTTAAAATATGTGCCGCTATTTATTCTGATCTTTAAAACCCAGTATATCATTGTTGAAAAGCATATGAATACATATCATCAGCACTGCAACTAGTTATTTTGATGCCTGGGGCAAACTACTAAAAATGCATCCTCCCCTCTTCAAAAATTAATGCCCCTAATTTATTTAGTTACTATTTGGATTTTTTGCACCCCTTACTTAGTTGAGCCTGAGGCAGATGCCCTACTTGCTCTGCATTAGTTACAGTACTACATACTATACCAATACTACATTTATGTATTTGGAATTACTTGGAAATACTGTTGTGTCACAGTACCATCAAGAGCATCCTCGGAGCCTAGGATGAGATCTGAAGCTCGAGCATTGCTTGTGGGTGAGGAAACTGAAGAGGAGGATGATGATGAGGAGGAGACAGCAGCATTATTAGTGGAGGTTGAGGATGTGGAAGAGGAAACAGCAGCTGCTCTAGAAGAGCTTCCAACACTACCATCTGAAACGCCAATCTACAGTTATGCACCTGAGGAGGTGACTAGGCTCATTGATTCCAGTGGAAGGTAAATGTAGCTTTTATTTTTACAAGTTAATTACTCCTGATTAAGTCTTTCTTATATCCCTTAAATTAGAAAGTTCCTATCAAATAGTTGCAGCTTAACTAGCTACACATCTTAACTACCATATTTAATCGATTGTAAGCTGATCGTTTTTTACCTTTTCACCATCGCAGAAATCGCCACTTGGCTTAGAATCGGTGTAAAAAAAGTAGTCAATGAATTTATGCCCGTAGTTAAATTGTAACGCAAGATATAAGTGTACTAAAGTGGAAGTAAACTATCTACTTTAAATGTATGCGAAAAAGAATCAAAATGACAACACCTACAAAGAAATAAATTATGTAAATAATACGTGGCGTGTCAAAGTCGTAAAAAAATGCAGTGATAGCGCTCGTATGCGTAAGAAGCTACATATATACACAATGTTTAATTTTACTCATGAATCGAAACATTTGCCTCCTCTCCCTCCTCTACCTATCTTGTTTCAGTATGTCTAGCATGCACGTATTGGGATTTCCCGAGCGAATAGTCACTTCCTTGAGCATTAGTGGCATAGCAGCCAACTAGGGAGAATAATTTAAGAATGAAAGTGAAAAGGAATGTCCAGGTGATGCTCGTGTAGTACTAACGTATGTTATGTAATACGGTGTCTGTATTTAATTGACGAGAAATGGCTATTTTTTTACGAGAATACGATCCTGGGGGATAACGAGGTCAAATTACACTTTTAGTAGGAGTTGTTATGAATAAGTGAATAAAACGTACTTTATGTCACCGTAATTTTAGTTAAGACTCTATTTAATTACGAACTGAAAATCTGAGGCGTTCATACTTGTTGGTATTTTGAAATAAATGACCCCAGCTGTCTAATCACTTTAAAATCAAAATTTTTCCTTGTGTGGCCTTGTGAAAAGTGGGGGTCGGCTTACAATCGGTGTCGGCTTACAATTGATTAAATACAGTAATCAGTATGTATTGAGGATATCCTCGATCAGAGCCTCCATTTACTCTTTTTGGAAAATGTTATAATTTCACAGGTAAATATGATTCGAGTTCAATAATTTTACAATTGGTTAAAATTATGTTGAATTTCATGCAATTATTTTATGAAGAAAGTGATCATGTCCAGTGAGGATGGAGTATCTATTTAAGTCCACAGTTGATTAGAAGATCAATTCACCCTTATTAAATTAATCCCAAGCCTGCATTATGATGCTCAATTAGTACAAACAAGAATCAAAAAATGTAAAAAAAATTGTGAATAACTTGCTCAATTAATGCTTTATCCTATCAGTGAGAGTGAAAAGGATAGCAAGTGCTACGGTGAGGCTAGTATCAACAGATCAAGCTCAGTAAGAACTCAATCAAGCTATGAACTCATTGAAGAGAATATGACCCTCATCAACAAGTTGAAAATGAAGGAGAACATATGCAGGTGAGTTAAAAGTAGTTCAGGTTATAACAGAAAATGTTTGAGTATATTAGACCCATCATTATATAAACTATTTTATAATAGTCATGTAGTGCTTCATAAAAAATTCCTGCTCTAATTTACTATGTTCTGTTTCCAACTGCAAAAAATCATAATAATGATATCAATGCGAATAATATCTTCATCATCATAATGATCTTGCCTCAGTGAAAGTTCTATTTTTTATTAAAACATTGATGAAATTATTGCTAAGTCTAACACAAGGAACATATTAGCACATAATAAAAAATAAATAATTTCAGGGAACTCGAGAATGAGATTGAAGACTTAGAAGGGAAAATACAAGATATAGCCAAAACCCACCAAGAAGAATTAGGTGAGGGGAAAGACATTAGTTTAAGTATTTCAAATAGTTTTAGTAATATTTATGAAAATGAAATCCTCATTTGAACATTTTTACAATTTATGTTTCAGAAAGATTGAGAAGGGAAGAGACAGGACTCGAGGAAAAATCAAATGGTAAGTTTATGCATAGATTACTAAAATGTTTTGGAATAAATATACCATATTGACTTAAATATAAGATAACCATTCTAACATAACTTCATATTTACATAAAAATACAAAAATGAGAGCTTGTAATACCTAGCCTTAAGGTCACAAAATTCTTTCCCTATTTTTGTAGTCATAGTTTGGCTTTTCTTTCAATCTTTTACAAGATCATACATTCATTTTGATTGTAATGCAGTTCTTTGATTCAAAAACAGTAATTTATGAGAAGCTATTTCATATAATTCAAACATAACATGACCTTCAATCAATCAAATGTTATATAGGACTTCCCACTTCATTCAGCTAAATATGTTCATTGAGAGTTATTTATCTCATTTGATTAAATTTGTTATTTGAGTCACTCTTTTGATGACTGAGATTGTGTAAATTATGTTAAATTGATAAATACATATGTGAAATAGTAAATACTCCTGCTTCATAAAAGTATATTATTCAACAAAAGTTTCATCCAGGATTGAGTTGTAAAAACATCTGAGTTGATTGGTTGCAAAAAACCGAACAAACAATGAATTGAAAAAATGAGTGACATAATTCCATTTCAAAGAGCAATCATCTGTGGCAGAGGAAGCTGAAAGCTGTTCTGGAAGCATTTATGGGTCATCTCACGGAGAGATGGTGGCCCGACTCAAATTAAGGGTCAACGAATTAGAACGATGCCAGGAGCAACTTAAACAAGAGGAGGAAAATCTGCAGGTAAACAAAACCAATTAAAATACACTCATTATTAATATTTTTCAGGGATTAAGAGAGCATGTTGCAGTAAAAAAAATTATATAGAAATCAAAACTTCTCAAAAGGAATTGAATGGGGAGTAAAAGTGTCACTATGATGTTTTACAATAGCAGAAAAGAATCTGCGCTCATTCAGCCAATGAGCAGAGACTGGGTAAGAAGAGACACGTAATTATGCCACATGGAGGAAAGGTTATACTGTGCAATTTTTTCTTGCTGCAGAAGCATATTAGGAGAAATAAAAGAGACAGTGTATATATGCAACATGTTTTAATTCAAAATGGGGATTGATGTAGAAAATTGATTTAGGAATTATCATACTGTGAAGTAACATAGGCAGTGGTGAGTTGTCAAAATTTTAACAACCAGTTGGTTCTCTCACAATATGAGAGCTATCAAAAATTTTAACAACTCTCATGTGTAAACTTTTTTCATTTTGAAAGACAACAAGAAGTCTATGCAAGGACTAACGAAGGCTGGTTTTCATTACAAAATAAAGTAGTTGCTATCATTAAGTAAACAAAAAAGTAATATTAATCACATTGTATAAGGAATTTAATAAAAATCTTAATTGAAAGAATCTTATTAGACTATTGACATACACAAGATTAAATTTAAAATCTTAATCAAATTGGAGATAAGCATTTTTTATTCTGTATAGCTTTCTTTTCGCTTCATTTTTGCACACAATCAAGTATTATGCATGAAATAAGATCGGAAATCAATTGCTTAAGCATAGTTGAGTGGTAAAAGTCATATGTGCACTAGACTATGCTTGAGCCGAGATTGCCAAGAATTGTATCCAACGCTCCAATAAAATGCAATTCAGAAGCCAAAAACGCATGAAATTCAAGGATTTCTATTGATAATAAAAATTCGGTGACATAAATAAGAATTTTCATTCTTTTCCCCTTATAACAGTGCAAATCCCACTCCAATATCACAATTCTAAGATATTTTAAAGTAAAAAAGAAAAAAATCTCTGCCCCATAGATATGAGACTTCCTATGTCAACCAAATGGGGAAAGAATGTTCCTGAAATCAGCCATTTTATCTTTTAACATTAAACTAATTTTATCCATATAAGAAGGTATTCTGTTAAGCCTCTGATATTTAACATCTTTGGTGGAAAGGATAGATCGGTAAATGCTAATGCTCAATAAGGAGAGGATATTAGGTACAGGAATAAAATGAATGTAGGAAAAAAGTCAAAGGAAAAAAAATCATGGAAAAAAGTCATGGAAAAAAATTCATAGGAAGGAAAGCGCTATAGTAAGCAGTGGCGTAATGGAATCATTCTGGGCCCCCCACCATGGACAACAAATAGGAATAATTCACTTTAATCATACAGTATAAATTAGGTGCTTTTCATATCCTTTAGTATATTATTTTTATTTTAATGAGTAAAACTTGGAAAATAAACATAATTACACTTTTAAAGGCAATTACCTACATACATAAAAAAATACATGAAAATCTTTTTATCTTTCATTCTCATGTGAAAAAATTTCCATTTGAACACAATTTATAGCAGTTAAATAAATAAATTTCATCTCTAGGTATTTTTTGTCCTGTAGGATTGTTTCATACTAATAATATACACTGAAAGATCTATTGTTTTTCTGTATTCCAGAAAAGGCCCATTCGGTTTGCAGGATCCATAGCTCAAAATAATTGTTTTAATTTTGGGATAATCAATATATTCAGAAAATTTTCCTCTATCTGAAGGATATACTGGCAAACCATCAAAATCTAAGGAACACCTCACTTCTGAAAATTCTTCTCCCACTACCATCACATCAACGTTTTCATGAGGAATACTACTAGAGCTACTTATTATTAAACTAGCTGCATCACTACACTGTACATTACCCAGAGTCTTGCATACATCTTTAGTGTCACTGCGATGTTTTACTCCTGAAGATAAGCTAGAGCTGGTAGCTGGTGGACTGCTTTTTGTTTGAAAAACTTGTCAATAATTTTGCATTCTTTTGGAGAGAACGTTCACATTCTCGTTTAAATTTACGTTTTTGAGCACCACTTAGATGAGTTGACTTAGACATCTTGAAATATAAAAGTCACCAAATTATACCTTTTAATAAAAAAAGGAAAAAATTTCACTAAAACACACTTTAACTAATTCACAGCAAACAATTACGCTGCTTAACTTAAGAGCAAGAATGAGAAATTCACAAATCAATGCAGACACTAACTTTTTCTTTTTTGCTGGCGCCTTGGTTACGCTCAAGTTCACCTAAATACAATTGGAAAAATACCTCCAAATCACCGTAAAGGTGGTACTTATGTGCCAAGGAACAGAAGACTTGCAGGATCACTCAGGACGCGCGTTTCGACAGCAACGCTGTCATCTTCAGCAATGTCAGTGTGTAACGTTGGGCAGAGTATTTATACTATCGTTGACCATTAGAGAAGTAGGGGAGGGAAAGGGAAAGGTGTATCGATCGTTAACTGAAATAAAGGGGAGTGGGGGATAGGGCCAGCATCGTTATTCATTATCTTGTTTTGGTTATGATGTATGTAAAGGCTTTCATAAGCATCTAGTTTGTTTTCGTTGGTGACCGTTTTTAGAAGTTTTAAATTTTTGGTTGTGATAGGATGATGACAGGTGTTGATATGAGATGCCACACTGGACTTGTCTATTCTGTTGTTTCTGTAATGGGCTAAGTGTTCTTTGAAACGTGTTTCTAATTTCCTTTTCGTTTGTCCAATATAAATTTTGTCACACTTTTCACATTTGATTTGGTATATGCCCGATTTCTTATAAGGAGGTATGCTGTCTTTAGGGTTTTTAACGAGATTTGACAATTTATTTTCATTAACAAAAACTGTGTGTAACCCTATTTCAGAGAAGATTTTTTGAAGTTTTTTGGTAGCATAAGGATAGTAAGGTAGCTTCATAAATTTTTTGGTATTGATGTCTTTGTTGTTGAGTATTGTGCAGTTTCTAAGGTTCATTCTGTGTTGATGTTTTTTTAACATTTTATGAATGAGTTCTGGTTTAAAACCATTCGGAATGGTTATGTGTTTTATATAAGATAATTCTTTGGAGAAATTTGTATTTGATAGTGGTGTGTTGAGTAATCGATGAATCATGGAATGAAAAGGTGGTTAAAAACAGTTTATTTGAAAAGTAAATCAATAAATGATCAAACACCAAACAGGATGCACTCCATATTACTGGCTTTCCCAGTCCTCACTCCTTTTCATATTTTCTGGAGTTATCTCTCTCCTTCCATTGGTAGCAGAAATCACCCCTACTTTTTTATGCACTCATAAATCCATTCTGCAAGAAATTCATGATTTGGAATTCCACCTTTGACCCTTTAGATAATGGCAAAAAAACATGCTGACAGTGAATAGATATTCTCCTGTACTCTGTGTCCTCAGAAGTCTAAATCTTTTGATTGGTCTTACTGACTATGAAATACATATATTGTGTGGTGGTTTCCCATTGCCTTCCACACAGGATGCATGTAGAAGGGAAACCTGTTGCTGACATTAGCCTTCTCTGATAAAGAGCACCAAGGGGGCCAAATGTTTAATGTACCTTCTGAAGGACTGAGTGCTGACTTGCATGTTCTCCTCAAACCATACAAGTAGGGGACGGGATGATCCCAGATTGAAAAATTCAACCTACAATGGATTTGAACAAGGGACCACTGCATCGAAGGCCAACATTTATGCCAATCTTTCCCTACCCCTTTCCAAATGTGTATGGAGTTTTATATGGGAATTAAATTAACTGAAGATATTTTGGAAGTGTTGATTTAATATATTTCTTAGGATATTACCAATGTGGAAAATGTGAAATATTTAATAAAAAGTGGATATGAGTTTGGGCTTCAACTTAATATAAAGTAACTAACTCTGTGGACTGCATAAATAAATGCTCCATGCAGTGTACAAGGCCCACGTGCTGTGTGTTTGAGACACCTGCCTTAACATAAAAAATCCATGTAGAATTATTTTACATTATGTGAATATAAGATGACTTGTAGTGTTATAATTGATAATATAGAAAATAAAGTGCATAAGAGTGCATGAAAGTGAATACAGAGATCACTGGGTATTATGAATGATTCATAGAGATGAATTTTTTACAAAATGTAATTAGGATAAAGTCAGTTTGAAAAAATATGGAATACTTTAATATTGAATCTTGCACAAAAAGACAACAAAATTTAGAGAAAAATCAACCATCAGAAAAGACAAATATCGTATTGTGAAATTGCTTCCAAGAAGTTTTTGAAAACTTTTTATTTCATCCTCATAAAATTTATTTTAAAACTGTGAACTCTTGTCTCACAAAATGTTTAGTTAGACATTATATATAATTAACCTTTAAGCTGACAATGTTAGGTGGCCTTTGCCTCATCATTTGATCAAAATTTCTATGGCATTTAATTCACTGTGCAATACAAGAGTTAAGTCAGGCAATTGGCTAGTTGATATTCCTACCACTGGAATAATTGCATAAGCTGCAGCTTTAAGACTGAGCCTATCTTAGCAAAATTGTAAGCTACAAGTATAAAATTTGAAATAAATTTTTAATGGAATACATACACTGCTCCCTGGTTATAATGCTATTTGTTTATACCATGGATTCAGATATACCATGTCCTCCTTCCACCCCATTTCTTGAAAAGAAAGTCTTGTTGAGTTTTTTACATATTAAAATTAAAACAAAAAATTGCTGACTTTTGATTAAATAAATTTCTAACATTTACTTTATATCGTTTTTTGTTGCTTGTAGCAATTAAAGAAACTTAAAAAGTAAAGTCACGTCCTTGGTTATACCAAGGTTGTCTTGTAATGCAGGTCACAGCTCCTACCCTATAACACTGCGAGTGTAATTATTTTAATATACTTGAGTCGATTTTTGCTAGTTACTGATCTATGTTTTATATAAAATCCATGTAAACAAAATGTGTGGTGCAAAAGAGTCCATTCCATGCAACTTAAGTAAAAGCCAAAAACTGGTTTAGCTAAACTTTTTAAGGCAATAGGAGATATCTTCATGATTCATTTAAAGCTAAGCATGAATATTCTCTTTATTCTTTGAACCACTATAATTTGTGATCGAAATTATAAGTACTGAGATAGTATGAATTCCACTGAAATATACACAATCGGCAACTCTTTTTATCTTTTTGGCTATTAAATATGAAAACCCTATTGTAGACTTCAAAAAGGGTTATACAATTCACAACATTTCAATACAAAAGTTTTCTTGAAATACCAATATTGTCAGTGCATACAAAACTGTACAATTTAGTGTATTTTGAGTACTTTTGATTAATTTAGAGGCCAGATACAGTATAAGGTTCTTCCTTTTCTGCAGACCTCCTTTCAGGTTCATTCAGAGCAGCAAGAAGCCCTTGCCCAGAATCTTGTGGGGAAGATGAAGCTGCTACAGGAGGTTAGCAAGGTGGTAGGTGGACAAGAGGATAATTGGATAGAGGGCAACATGGGTGAAAAAGAAGATAGTAGTTCCATAAACAAGCGATTAGAGGCTGACCTCAATGATTCTCATTCCATAGCCGTGGTTCAGGATCTTTCCACAGAGCTTTTACAACTGGTAAGTTCTCTAAACTACCACTTATTTCACAGTTTTTTATTTAGTTGTAGAAATAAATATGCATTCACATACATATTTAACTTTTATTGTATGAAAGCTAACTAAGTTTCCATTAAAAACTAATTTCAATCAAGTATAATCTCTTGGAAAATTATAGAAAAAAAATATAGATTCTATGCTAAAATATGGAAAATGTTAGAATTATGTATCTAGTTTAATTTCATGCCTCAAAAAATCTAAATTTATCTCATGTTTACGGAGGCCTAATAGTTTTCATTTTATCGGTGAATGTGCTGGAGTTAGGCAGAAAAGTTAGAGCTGACACTAGCTGATCGAAATCAAGAGATTCGAAACTTAAGATTTGAGCTTCAAGATCGAAAAAAAATTGGTCATGGTGAAGAAAACAAGAGTGCAGTGTTTCGTTCTGGGCAAGCACGCAATTGGTCATCGGCAGAGGGAGTACATTTGTCTGCAGAAGAGAACCTAGTAGTGAGTATTGCCATACATAAATTACAATTAATACAACATATCTCTTATTTCTTTTTATAAAAATTAATAGCTCTCTTGAATTAATTAAAAGTTGTTTAATTTTAACTCTAAATAAGCATTTATGTCCATTCTTAAAAGTCATTACATTTTTCATGTTATTTAATATTTTGGCTACGAACATTTAATGATGAAGTATTTACAAGTTCATTGTAGAATGTTTTTTAAAATGCTAGATATAAAACTGGTGCTAAAATTATCACGTTGACTGCCGAGGATACTTTTCAATATTCATTTAAGGCAACCAAGTAATTTGGATATGTATTAACCCAGTGGTTTCCAAACATTACAAAAGCCATGCCTCTCCTCATCTAAAGAATCTATCTTCGTGCCCCTCTCTATACAATGTTCAATCACAGTTCATAAAAATTATGTACTGGACATACAACTGCGATTAATAAAATCACTTTAGGAAAAAAGATGAATGTAAATTATACTTCCTAGCCACTTGAGGCTGCATATTATTCAGGCGAAATTGAGACCCTTCAGTTCCCTTCCACATTTAATCCTGCATTACAATACACAGTTAAACACATAATTACACAGTTAATTCTTCTATAAAATGTATAGTTCATAAAACTAACAAAAAGTGACATTCGCAGGAAAACCTTGGATGAGCCAGGCTAGGCCAACCTAGTAAAAACCCATGAGGATAACATCCATAAAGAGCTGAAAAAACTTCAAAAAATCCCTATATAGAACTAGAGTGCATAAGGAAAATTTACAATATGGTACAAAACATTATAAAGTTACATAACAAAGTATATTATAAATATAAGATAATTAAAAATTAGTAACTTTTATTTATGCACACATAATATACAAGATAGCAGAAAAATTAAAGATAGGTACAGTAAAACGTCACTAATTCGGACTAATACGAGGAAGGAGTAGTCCGAATTAGTGAAAAACCCAAATTATAAAACAATTACGTATTTTCAAGTAGTAGATCATAAAAACAAGCAAATTTATTCACAATCCAGCAATGTATGTTAATAAACACATTTCCTCATATTAAAGTTATTCACATATCATATTTGATTTCCTATCATGAACAACTTTTACATTACCTTACTGTTTCTAATAGAAAATGCGTTACATTACTGCACAAACAAAATTGAAGACAAAGAATTCAAATCAAATAGAACACAAAGAATAAGGTTTTTAAACAATGAACTTTAATTAATGTGTCAAACATTAATAACTACAAATTTAATCAGATGTAGATGGTCCCTCCCCAACTGTATTGTCTTTTTTGAAGAAATAAGAAATTTTCTGTTGAGTAAAGGTCTTATTGGCCTATTGTGAGCCACTTTAACAATTCAACATGTCTTGCAAGCTACCTAAGGGTTACGTATAGCTATGTATAGAAGTGTGAGATTACAAATGATGGATAAAATAATACTAAAATATTTTTATCAAACAATTTAAAAGTATATTATTACTGTTAATTTTAATACAATAATAACATTTAACATTATCAAAAAAAATTAGCTCTTTTTAAATATTATGTGAAATTTGGCATTGCATGCTGTCTGCCAGTTTGTTATACTCCGGGATATATGGAGTTACAGCCAGTGTTATGCAGTCATTGACATGGCTATCAGTTAATTGTGATCTGCACTTAGATTTCAACATTTTCATTGTTGATAAACCACTTTCGCACAAATAAGTTGATCCAAGACATGCATTAATTTGTTGGAAAGTTCCTTTAAAAAAAGGATATTTTTCCTCTTCAATCAGTGTCCAAAAATCCTTTTGTAAAGCTCTTATCTTCAACTACAAATCAGACTGGAGAGTAATTATTTCCATTTATATATCTGCATTTTTTTTATTTATTGCAATTGCTATTTGTGCTGACATTTCACTAATTTCAGTATCAATAAATGGATTTAAAATGAATGTGGCAATAGGTTGAATCACATGAAAATCGGGCTTCAAAATTATTTTTAATCTCTTCAAGTTTTTCAGGGTATGTATTCATGCCAATTTCCTTAAATTCTTGTGCTCTTTTCTCTAAACTGGGAGAGTGAGTGAAGATTCTACGAGGGCTGTTCAATAAAGAGTGATCACATTTTTTTAAAACAAACTATTTATGGAACAATTGTAGCTTAGTGGCAGAATATTGCAACAAACTAACTTTCATTATGTCACAAATGCGCAGACGTCTGGTGCACAGCATGTTGCAGTGGTGGCAGCACTAATGCACGTCTGTTTAGTTTGCTTACGGAGCGATGGAGGTCACCCGTGAGGAACAGTTCGCTGCGCTGAAATTTTGCTATCGCCTCAAAAAAACTTCAGCTGAAGCCTACAGCATGTTGCAGGAGGAATATGGTGAATCTGTGCTTCCATATAGACGAGACCTGGCTGCACCATTTTGATCCCGAGAGTGTGGAAGTCTCCTGGGTCCCCTACACCGAAGATAGCGAAAGCTTCAGCAGGAAGGGTTATGGTCATCTCCTTCCCAATATTCCTGCCAGTTGTCCTACAGTTACACGGCGATCCTCCCTCACAATGACAGAAGTGGTGTTGATGGCTACCTCAGTCACTGCAGTGGCTGGAGCACCCGGACCACCTTCCTTTGTGATTGACTCGCGTACCTCTTTAAACATTTTAAACCACCTCTGGGCTGTGCTGTATAGAAGCACAGATTCACCATAATGCCTCCTGCAACATGCTGTAGGCTTCAGCTGAAGTTTTTTGAGGCGATAGCAAAATTTCAGTGCAGCATACTGTTCCTCATGCGTGACCACCATCACTCCGTAGGAGAAACTAAACAGACGTGCATTAGTGTTGCCACCACTGTAACATGCTGTGAGCCAGACGTCTGCACAGCATTTGTGACGTAATGCAAGTTGGATTGTTGCAATATTCTGCCACTAAGCTACAATTGTTCCATAAATAGTTTGTTTAAAAAAAATGTGATCACTCTTTATTGAACAGTCCTCGTATTTTTTATTTGGGATATCTGCACAATTAATTTTGATGTAAACATATTTACACTTCCAATTAGTTGAGCTATGGTTTTTTGAAGTTCAAGATTGAAATAGTTTAGTTTGTATGTTAAATTTGTAAGAAACACCATGTCAGATAACCACCTAGGTTTAGTAAGTTCTACATAGTGCTCATTGCCTGATTCCAGAAATAGCTTTATTTCTGGAAGAAGATCTTGAAATCGTTGCAAAGTTTACCTTTACATTTTGGAGTGGTATATTATTACTTCCAAATGGTGGCGATATTATTGTTATAATTATCTTGTCAGAGTAGAGAATCACTCGCGACCCCCAAAAATTCTTTGGGGTACCAAGTTTGGTGTAGCAGGCGATGGAGTAACTAAAATCCTACGTTAGAGCCCCTAGCGGCGGCCGGACACATGGCCTAAGACAAATTTATGCAGCAAAATTTTATCATTATGATGTCGAATGAGATTTTAAAAAGCCGGCGATATGAATTTGTACATTTGGCCCATTTGGACGACGGGCCACCAGGAAATTCCCGGTATCCCGCCAGGCCAGTCCATCCCAGGAGATGACCAAACTATGGATTTTACACGTTTTGCATTAATTAGTGACATCTTGTAGAGAGGATTGAAAACAAGTACAATAAGATTTGGTTTATGGTTAAGATAAACTAAGCACCATCTGTTTGGTACTTATAACCCAGCAATGTGGAAAATTTAAATAGTCATCGCAAGCAACTTGAAATTGCACTTTGTCAAAGAGTCCTTAGTATTAAGCTTCATGCAAATCTACTCAATAGTTTATGAGATGAAACACGCCCACAGGTGGACACTGCCTGACCATTAGTGCATCTGCAATAAGGCCAAAGTAGGCAGTGGCCTAGGGGCAGGATTTTGGAGCAGCAAAAGAGATGGGATTTCAGGGCAGATATGAAAAAAAAAGTAATATTATGCACACTTTTGATGAATTAGACTAATATGGTCTGCAGAGACAAACAAAATACAAGAGCAATTCTTTTAGGAAGAAAAGCCAACTTAAAATTCCATATTGGCACTTTCAGAATTTTCTGGATTCCAAGAAAATATAGTGATGTGCCAACAGATACATTGGCTTTGTCAGCTCCTCTTATATCCACTAACTACTTGTTGTCATCTCCTTTAAGGAATGTTTCACTCACTAATGCAAGGAGATGAACAGAACTGTTGACTCTTGCCAGGTCCCTAAAAATGAAAAGACGAAAAAAATATTAAATTCCAAAATCCAAGTCCTATGAGTGAACACTTGTTCCTCAATGGATGCATAAGATACATTACAACTCAGCGTTAGCAGTCACCTGGCAACTTACAAAAGATAAAATACAGTTGACAAAGGTGTTTGTCATGGTGCTGGAGGCAAGTACCTGAGCGGACACAGTTAACCTTTTAATAAAAACATGGAGGAGCAAATAAAGCAAATTTAAAATAGAAATTACCAAGTTAAATGATGCAGTAAAAATGCAATGCATTTCTAATGTCCTAATTATAGTTCTTGATGATAAATATTTGTAAATTATTTTTGCATGAATATCCGCTTCATAGCATGTAATATAATAAACATACATTATATTCCACAAGCAATGAAAATTATAATTCAAATTTCTTAATTGACAGCCATTAAGTGACTCAAGGATGGCTAAGTTCACCAAAACAATGATTCCAAGGCAGAGTTCAGAGGAGCTGGCTGAGCTTCCATTCCTTCTCACCAGCAAGGTCCTCGAGCTCAAGAAAGAACTTAGTAACCTCTGCAATACCAAAGGTAGAAATTTTAAAAATATTATGATCCATGATTTAAATTTAACTTGAATGTTTACCAGTCTTATTCATTGAAATGGTACAGATAATAGAATAAGTTATTCAATTAAATTCTATCTCTCAATGCTCAAATTAATTTTGGTGAATTTGCTCAAAAACTTCCAGATTCAAAAATGATCTACCAAAGGTATCAGCCATGCCGAGGAAAGCTTCAAAGGATTCCGGTAAGACTTCATAAACTTATTAAAATTGTTTCATTTTCATGAACAGTTTTACAAATTATGAACACAAAGTTATTTTCAATCCAATTCTACTTTTATAACAGCAACACACAGGAAAAAAATCTGATGTGTTCAGTACATGACTTTCTCTATACAGAGTAATGAATATCATTGTTATGGACATCAGCATCTTCAAGAATAGTTATAGTTATAGTTATAATCATCGGCAATTACATTCCAGGAACATAACTTGGGGGGGTGCAGGCCCACACAGTGGATGGGGGCCCCAAGATTTTTAGGGCCCCACAAAAATACTCCTCGTCATCTGCCGCAAGGTATTCGTAGTAGTAACATCATTATGGGAATGAAAGATTTTCATCGCCCGATATAAAGATGAAAATACCAATCTCAAGTGTTTGGACATGCTTGGTCCTATCCTTATAATATTAGAATTATAGAAGTTCCACTGTATTTTTGGAACTGAAACATAGAAAAAAACAATAAAAATCAAAACGATTAATAATTTCATATTTTTTTAATAAAAATGAGGGCCCCAAAAACTTGACTAGCATGGGGGGCCCAAAACCGTAGTTACACCCCTGTTACACTCATGAATCTATATTATATTACCCTAATGTCTGCATAATTTCACTTGATTTTGCTTCACAAATTTGACAAATCTCACAGCAATTTTTGTATGGTCTCATGTAATTAAAACAGTAAGCAACGTACCACATAAACATTTTAAACAACAACTGATATTAAGCAACAATGACAAGAAAATGTTTATCTCATTAATAAAATAAATATATCCAAGTAATGAATTATTTGTAAACTGCAACATCACTTCTAATAAATTAATGTCTTCTATTTCTGTTTGTGAAGTTGCAATAGCTACCAAATACTATATTGTTAAATAAGTAAATAAAAAAGCTATCCTTTTTGCTGTATTTAAGGTACTTTTATTACTTGTAATTTTTTATTAATAATATCAATAACTTCATTTTCAATTTACTTTATAGTTTAATTAAATAACTTTAACTTAATTCCATTTTCAATTAAGATCAATTAGTTTTCACCTACATTGCCATTTATGTTTTTAGCAAAGGAAAGAGAAGAAAATACATTTATGCCCTAGATTCTGGATAAATAACAGTAAACATTATGTGACAGACTATGGTTACTCTGGAGCAGTAGGAAAACATTTATATTTTACAATGAAAACCTAGAACATACCGAAACTGACTTGTCGCAACTGTGGCAACATGCCCCTAGTAATTTTTAAAAATTTTCTATAATGCTTACATTGAAAAACGAAATTGTTAGCTGTTGGTATGGTTAAGAAAATATTGACGCACAATTAAAACTGCCCTTGGCAGCGCATACATCGCCATCAACAATTAGAAAATTTTATTGTAGCAACGGAAAAAAATGGTATTAGTGATACACTTCACGTAAATTCAAACGAAAAATCAAAATCGAATTTGTGAAAAAAAACATTAAACAAAACTTGCAGAAAATTATATTTTCTACAACTTTAATAATGATAAATACAGGGTGTCCATTTAATCACTCCGGTGTTTTAAGAAGCTATATTTTTTTAACAATTAGAAATATTGAAAAAAGCCAAACTGCAAATTGGTCTATATCAAAGAGTTTTAGGTAGGGAGTTGGCAACATTGTTGTGCGCATCGTTGTCTGCGCAGCATGCCACTGTCTGACCTATGTGTCATTGTGCCCGAGTGCAATGGAGACTCCACAAGTGAAAGCACAGTGCATTCCGTGGTTTGCTGAATTTAAATCAGTGATTCGTGTGCAAAGAGAATTCAGACAGACGTACAGCAGAGATCCTCCCACGGATAAAACGATCAGGCAATGGTATGAAAAGTTTAAAGAAATGGGTAATGTCTTGCCGACAAAGCAACCTGGCCGGCATCAACCTCTGAAGAGGATGTTGAACGTGTACATTAGCCTGATCTGTATGAAGAGCACCAATGGGACCAACTGCTTATCCAGGGCCATAATGTGAAGTGAGTTTGAGAGTTGACTGCTTCAGATGGCACTTTTCTAGGGGCTGCACTATAGCAGCATCATCGCCAATCTTCACCTATGTGTTGTGAAGTGGGGCAGATTTCCATGAAATGGCCCTGAGCTTAACGTCCCTTCCATTTGAGCAATGACTTGCATGTTCTCCTCAAACCACATAAGTATGGTAAGGAATGTTACCAGGTTTAAAAATCCTACCTCTGCCAGATTTGAACCCAGAATCTTGCATGGATGGCCAACATTCTAGCCACTTCACTGCTGCAACCCCTGGATGAAACTGACAAAAATTTTGTAGAAAAATTATTGATACAAAAAAATGAGGAAGAGTGCTGAAATTACTACATCTGACAAAGAAGATAGAAGGGATAATGTCTCAAAAAGTCTGATGTTATGAGAAAATGAATTCTTTGCAAAACTTAAAGACTAAATTTTATTTCATTAAAAAATTTTCATTTGAAGAAAGAACCGAAGCAACTTGAATGACTTTAAACAATCATTCATTTATGATAAAAATGTACTGACTTGCAATTAAAATGTATTCTTTTTACAGGATTTTGTTCTGATTTGATTCCTTACATAAATATGTAATATGAGACCATAAAATATTTATTTGAATATGAATAAATTATGGTATAGTATAAGTAATTGGCGATTTATATGTCTCTGAATACAAAAGTATGTGATTATAATTTTACATATCAAAATGAAAACTTATAATTAATAAAAGAAAATCATTTGCTTCAACCTACATTATTACTGAAAAAATATAAACTTGTTAAGTGTAAGAAACCTGTGGAAGCCAGGAAAAGTCCCCTGGGTTCCCTCTTTGAGTAGTTTTACTATATTATAAATTGCTCCATAAAAGATAGAATATTATCATGAAAGGAAATATAGATATTTTATTCCATAAAAATTATGGAGTCTTCAAGATCCGCATTAATATGCATTGTTAATGAAGACAAAATTTTATAAAGTATATGGTGGAGAACAAAACATCAAATCAAGTCTAAGTTATTCATATAGTTATCTTTATAATTTAAATAATGCTTAATTCTAATCAGGATGACTATTATCGCTAATCCTATCCAAATGAAATGGAATAAACCTTTGTTCCTGTTCCACCAAGATACAGATTTACACTAATAAATTGCTCTGACTCAATGGGCAGAATTTCCAGGCAGAAGATGAAGATTCTGACACAGAATTAAAGAGGAATATTTCGGAAAAGGACAACTCAGCATCCCGGAGATCAGAGCATGGTGCCAGCGACCGCATCTCTTACCGCCCACCCCCTCGCCCACAAGCGGGAGCCGACGAGGTAAGAGAATGGACTTCCCGCCGTCCCAACAGCACCCGGTACTCATCTGGGTTCGAAGGGAAAGGGACACCGGAGGCAGAGGGGGCATCAAGTGAACAGGGTGCAACGAGCAGGGGCAAGTCCACCATGGCAGAGCCTGAGATCTCGAAGACCGGGGGGACGGAGCGTAGCAGGTCGCTGAGAACACCCTCCAGTGCAGACCGAAAAGACGAGACGAGGAGATGGAAAGAAGAGGGAGCGTCGGTGGAGGAAGGAGGCGGAGAGCGATGCATTGGCGGCCCGAGAACCGGAAGGGGGGTGGATGAGGGGACCAAAGGATGCTTCGAGGAAGAAAGTGCAGTGAAAGGAAGAGAGAATATGTTGAAAACGAGACGCATATCAGACACACACATCACTTACGATTCGACGAGGCCTTCGAAGGTGCAACGAATGGGAACGCGGGAGTTGCCACCACCGAGCTCTGCCGCAGTCCACGCTGCCCTGAAGGATCACGAAAACCTCATAGCCGAAGGAGTCACAGGTGGCGGACGCTGGACCGGCGACACCATTCGCCTCCCCACAAGCAATGACCCTGACCAGACCACCCCCAATGTTTTCGTTCAGACGACTCGCAAAATATTTTCCCCAGTCTGCGGCAGCAGCAAGGGAAGCGACGCCTCCAACGTCATCGGTTACGTGGAAGAATTCCTGGAGGAGGGAGGAGGAGCAGGGGGTGAAGTGGGGACCCCACCGTGGAGGCGGAAGAGCGGAGCACTCCCTCCGATGGAGAGAACACCTTCTAGACCCCACCGACCTCTCGGTGACCCTCCACGAGGGGGTGGAGATGGGAGCGGACGAGCAATGCCCCGCTCCGAGCACTCTCCCGCCCCACCGTGTGCTCACCCGCTGCCTCCTCCATCGCCCCTTTCCGGCAGACGGGATAAGGCCAAGGAGGCTGCTCCTAGCATCAGGCTCATGATAGCCAAATATGACTTGAAACAACAACAGGAGGGTGGGAGTGATGGACGCTCTCCGGAGTCACGCTCTTCCGGGGGCCGCTCTCCCGCCTGGCTCTCCCCGACCGCTGATAGGCGAGACCTTTTTGGTATGGGTGGAGTTAGAGCCCAAATGGAGAAGTATCAGGAGGAAGTCCGCAAGGCTTTGATGGGATATTCCACATCCGAAACTGCTACCGTCCAAAAGTCTGCCAGTGCTGGGATTATACGATCCTTGGGCATTGGGGCTTGTCTCAAGCCACCCCTTCACAGCATCGCAAAATCGTCGAGCGCTGGTGCGATCAAATCGGGTAGAGAGGAGGTGGGTGCAGGGCCAGCACCGGGAGAGCAGAACGGTTCGCCTGCAGCCAACTTGTTTCACAATGAGGACAGACGGACAGAAGATGGCTCTTTGCAGATGAACGACTCCATCGAAAAGACCCTCAAGATGCTGAGAGAAAGGCACCCATCACCGCCTCCTTCTCCCTCTAGGAGCCACAAGTTTGCCCACGTTAGAGCCATGCGCCTGAAGAAGGCCAAGGAGGAGTTTATGAGGAATACAAATGCAGGTGCAGCACCCGCAGAGGAGGAGTCCCACACGAAGTTCCATTCTGTAACGCGTTCAGCCAACTCCTCTGCAAAGGAGGAGGGAGACGTGGGGGGCAGAGGGATGGTGGATGCTGAGGAAGGCGCTGGAGGAGAGGAAGATGGGGTAGAGGGGAAGGGTGCAAAAATTGGGATGGATGCTAATGCAGAGGTGAAAGAGAACAAGGTTAGTGGAGTGGCCATGGGTGGAGGAGATGGGGAAGGTGAGGGAGCGACAGGTGGTGCGGACCAAGGGGTGGTCAGCAGGGGTGGCGGTGGAGGTATCGACGCGCGAAGCAGACATAGCCAAATAAGCTTCGGGAGTGATTCGAGCTACGAGGATTCATCCACCGCTCAAGAAGGCCTCATAAAATCAGCTAGTTCTGGAATGATTGACATCTACTCACAGAAATGCAGACAGACTCCGATGGCCAAAGTTTCTGAAAGAGAGGGAGATAATGAGGATATTAGCTCTTCCCATTCTAGCAAGTGTTTAACCTCAGCCTCTGAGGTTGCAGACGGTCAAGGGACGTCGAAATTGGGGATTCTATCGAGGTTCCGCCGTGTGAAATTGAGGACCAAAAAAATGAGTGCTATTTCGGCTCTCTGCAGACAGTCGCTGCTAGTGAGTGTGGAGAAAGAAGGAGGGGAGAGAGAGGAGGGAGAGGGTGAGGGAGTTGGGAAGAGGCGTGCGGTGGGAGAGGGTGGGAAACAGAAGAGCAAATCCACCCCTGGTTACTCCGTACCATTGTGCAGGAGTTGCCCTTCATCCCCCGTCCCAAGCTCCAAGAAACCTGAAAACAGTGGGTGCTGGATTCATAACCCAAAGCATGTATTTAAAACTCAGAGAGATCGTGACGAAAACTTTCCAAAAATGAATGTCGGGGTTTCATTTCCAAGTAAAAGCTAAATATTATAAGCTTTGAAGTGAAAAATTCTACCCATAAAGCGTTGTGTGTGCATCCATCTTAGTAAACACGATAAACACTAATGAATTCCGATAATATTTGAGTATTTTAAGGCATTCTTTCAGATCATCATTGATTATTGCTATGGATAAAATTCAGATTTTATTTAGGACAAAAACATATTTATATGAGATATTTTGGTAAAATAATTGACTTTACTTGTATGCAGCTAATAAAATATAATATATACATGTTTTGTTTTGATGATCGGTTTATACCACTGTAAATAGAATCCTGGTTTTTCTGTCTTTAAATATATAAATTGATGAAATACATCATCACTTGCTGAAAAAATAAAATGCCAATATGAAAAGCTGTTCCCAAATTCACTTACTTTTCACCTTAATTGATAGAAGTAAAAATGATTCCTGAAAGTAAAATAAACAACTGAAAATTTTTGTAAGAATATGTTTATATTTTTGATATTTATGATCAAGTTATACATTTTGAATATGCATTTTTACATGCTTTTCACTATTGTTAAGTTATTGGTGTGTACTTGCTCCTGAGATGTTTTAGTTGATTTTGAATATATCAAGAATTCAATTTGATATCTTGGTTACTAGCATTAAATTCCAATTAAATTTCTTTTGTACTTTAAAATCCTACAGGCATTTGATTGCTAGACTGCTATTTTATTTTTAATTTATTATGTCAAGGCAAAACACTGCAACATTGTTAATTTTTTTATTGTAAACATAATTATTTGTAACCAAGTAGGAAATTTCACTGGCATGTGTAGTTGAAGATAGTATGCCTTTTGATGCAATCTTATTGTGTGTGCCTTTTAGTATGCATAATAAAATTTTTTAGTTAGTAATCAATTTCATTAAGTTACTTGCTCATACTTTAGGGCAGTGTTTTTCAACCAGAGTTCCACTGAACACTGGTGTTCTGATAGCATTGTTTAAGAGTTCAGCAAAATATTCCAACGAAAATAATTTCTCCATAAACTTAGATTTTTTAATGAATTTAAAAATAAAAAGTATTTCTATTTTGCTCTCACACCATAACTCCATCTATTGCAGAAGAAGAAAGTACTTCTATAAAGTACATAAATAAAGGTTATATGTAAATACATATAAATGCATATGTAAATAGGTGTTCTGCCAATTTTTTCCCATTCCAAAGTGTTCTACCACTCAAAAAAAGGTTAAAAAACACTGCTTTAGAGTGACCACATATCCGAGCTTTTCTAGGACAGAAACAATACGGTAGGCTTTCCTGGTGTCTCAGCTTGTGGGCCAAATTCAGAATTTTGGAAATGGAATATTTTTCTGCTAATATTTTTCCTACACACACAACAATTTCTTTAAAAAAACAAAGTCCCATATTGTCCTGGTTTTTCTTTCTTAGGATTTGGTCACTATTATACTCACATAAACTTTTAAAAATTGTTTTTAAACAGTGATGCTTGATATGGTCAATTATTGGTCTTCACGTAATTTTTTTAAATTTGGAGTTAATTTTATAAGTACTAAAATTTATAGTACCGTATTCACCCGAATCCAAGACGACCCTGAATCTAAGACGACCCCCCATTTTGATGATTCCAAAAGAGAAAAAAGCTCAAATTGACCTTCATGACTACAAAAATTATAAATCTTGTGAAATATTTATTTTCTCTTATACTTTTCTTGAATGTCATTGTCTTTTAACATTTTAAAATCATAAGATCACATCACAAATAGAACCATTCAGGTTTTCAAACAAATTAAATGGTAGCATTCATTTTAAGATAACATTAAAAATAAAGTAAATACATTGAAAGAATATACTCATTTCAGGACAACAAAGAAACATTTCAATCCAAGTGCTGCATAAAATCATTTTATTGTGTTAGTCATCATCGCTGTCTATGCAACCTTCACTATTTTCCTCATGCTCACTATCTTTATCACTCTCAACTTCATCATCAGTCTCCCACAAAACATCATCCTCACTCCCATCCATGGCATTGGATAAGCAGCATTTCTTAAATCCTTTCACTATTACTTTTGCATTTATTTGTTGCCACATTGCCTTGATCCATTGGCAGAGCATTGCAACTTCAGGTTTCTTAAGATTTCCTTTTAGTGTTAAAGTGTGAGTTCCACTCTGTAACCACTCAGAATACAAAACCTTTAAATTATTTTTAAAACACCTATTGACAGCAACATCTAAAACTGGAAGTTGCGATGTCATTCCTCCAGGTATTACAATAAGATCAATATTCATCGCACTCATTGTTTTTAATTTCAGGAGATAAGTGTCCTTGAATGCATCCAGTGAAAGCATTGCTCTTTGTTTCAGTAAAGCTCCTGGCCGTCTATTCCACACCACATGTAACCAATCTCTCATTAGTTCTTTAGTCATCCACCCCTTTTCTTGACACCTATTATTCCACTTGGCAAATGTTTCTTAGGCATTGTTTTCCGCTTTAGAATCACATATGGTGGTAATTTAGTCCCATCTGCTAAAACCGCCAACATTACCGTGACTCGCATTTTTTCGTTGCCTGTAGTTTTAATTAGGACGGACTTCGCACCTTTTTCGTTCACAGTATAATTAGATGGCATGTAGAGGAAAAACCGGAGTTTCATCGGCATTTCCTATTTGGCTCAAAAGGTAATTATTGGTTTTTCTAAGTCCAATTACGTATTTCTGGTAAGCGAGAAGTTTTTCTACAGTCTTCTGACAATTTCTAACACAGCGAAGTTCGTCGCCGTAAAGAAAAATTATTTCGTCGCATCATTCTCACGAACCAACTTCTGCTGGCCTTGAATTCTTGCAATGATATATTAAGTCCTCTAGTAATTTCATTAGCTTTAAGTATAATACTTTCAGTCGAAACAGGCATACCGTTCTTCCTCATGGTGCGCACAAACTTGACTACTTCTTCTTCAGTGCCATGAAATCGGCCTAATTTTGGACCACTGAGTGACGTCCTTGTAGCATTGGCTTCTTCTAGTTCCTGTTTTGAGAGTTTCCATCGACGCACATTTGCCTCAGATACACCGAACTTTCTACTCGCATCACAGTTATTAGTTTTTTCGGCGTAATTTATCACGATCAGCTTAAAATTTGTATCTTAGCTCCGTCTAATTCCTTTGTTAACTTTCCCTTTGCACTCGTGCCACGTACTTCAACATGATCTGTCATTTTAACTTAAGGGTTGTGCATTTAAATCAAGAATGCACAACTCAAAATTACTGTCACCCTTGTTGTTAGTGAATCGCGGCGCGTCGTTTGAAAGGGGAATCCCAATGATTTCCGCTCTCATTTGTTTTGACACTGCGGTTGCCATTACATGCAAGATGGAAGTCCGTCGTCTGTGTTATGATCGTCGACGATGATTATTAGTCTAAATAATTATTATTCCCGTCATGTTTTTCTTATTGTTATTACTATTTGTTTATTTCACTTCTTTATGTACGTACTTGAATTTGCTGTTGTGAATTGTTTACTCTAATATACCATTTGTTGTAAAAACCATTGATTAAATGCTTAAATATACTTTGTATTCGAATGTAAGACGACTCTTGATATTTACAGCTGAAAATTTGGAAAAAAAGGTCGTCTTAGATTCAGGTGAATACGGTAATTTAATTAAATAAAATATGGAAGCAAAGTGGGAATTTTAATGGCCAAAAATATCACAGAAACCATTAACTACAATGGATGATAATTTAATTACTGAATCCAGGAAGTCCAAAAGGAAAATATTCTATCTTTTTCATGTAATCAAATAGAATTTAAAGTTAGAAACACAATAATGGCTTATTGAAGAATGTACTGTGGCAATTGAGTACAGGAATATTGCTGAAATGAAAGCTTCTCACATGTTTATTCTGTTTTGTCTAGCTACTGAGGTTGGTAAAGTCAGTATTTTGAAACCAAAATTATTACTTATAAACATTCAATTCTGACTTCTTATATATTTAAATAAAACACTCAAAGACAGAACTTGTAAAAACAAATTTATGGAATGACTTTGTACAAATTCCACAATGACATTAAAAAGATTGCCATGGTTTCGAAGATGACTCAGTGAAAGAGTGTATGAAGTCATTAAATAAATTTGTTTTAACAAATGTTATCTTTGAGTTTTCAATGTGGAATTCCACAAAGTTACGGCTAAAATAGTCGAATATGTTATAAAATCAATGTTGCAATTAGTGTTAAAAAAAGCTAGTAAATATTCTTCTAAGTATAGTATTTTCTGACTAATATTCCAGACTTTTTGCCAAAAGCTTATGCCATAAATTGACCTTTGTCCTACCAGTCAAAGCTATTAAAGTTATAAAATCTGGGTAATAACAGGTTAAGTCTAACAACTGTTGCAGCTAGTATGAAAAACAGTGGGTGGCCTTTCCTCAGGGTGGACTGAAAATGATGATTCAACTGTATTTTGCAATGACCATATTGAAATAATATGATATGCCAAAGAAGTCAATTCTTGGTATAATTCCCTGAGGAGGAAGAATAAAAGAAAGAGGACCTAACGCAAAACCAAAATTGTTTCATTAAACTAACTTATTTCAGTTACCAAATAATCACTATCATTTCAAAGGAACAGAATGATCACTTTGTAACCTTTGTATCCATTGTTTTATTAGGTGATTTGGGTATTGTTATGAGCATAATGTAAAGGTTTTTGCACCTAAATCTCACACGTAAATGCACCTCAGGGGTCTTGCTTACATTGCCTGCTGGATGAGCCTCAAACTGGCAGAACAATACAGAGAACACTTTGTTGGTATGAGTCTTATAGTTAATAGAACAATTTGTTGTTTGATGCAGGTTAAGGAACTATGTGAATTTCTAAAATGAAAAAGCCTGGCTTTACTTTATTATTTTAGCATGCGGACTTGCTGCATTGTTTCTAGGAAAAAATGCAATGAACTTTTTTCTGAAAAATTTATATTAAAATCTAGTTTTGTTTTTTCACTCATAAAATGAGGCACTTCAACACACATCTCATGATTACTAAATCTTTCCTTTCATTCCCTTGTAATTTTACCATTATATTTGTAATTATAAAGGACATTTTACATATATCAGTGGCATGTGAAATGTTAGGGAGAACTGGATAAAATTTTCAAAGATGGGTAATCATTTTCAAACCAAATGAAAAATTTTAATTTTCATATGCATCATATATTATTCATTATAGAAGAGATTATTTTGAGATTTCCTGGCAATTTGTTCACTTCGATTTGCAGTCTCAAGTGACAAGCAATACTATGAGCTATTGTAATTTGAGGGTTAGAAGATTGGGCCTTCACATAAAATTTTTAACAAGTTCTTGGGCAATCCCACATCTTTCACTAATATATATATATATATGAATTTTAAGGCAACAGTTCTCACATTTCTACAAAGATACCTTAAAATGCCAGCATAGAAATAATAAGCATTAGTTACAATCAAGGGTTTTTCTGGTGGTATGCAACATATGAAGTAGCAGCATCTTTTAAAAAAAAAACAAAATAATCTATTTCAGCATTAATGAAAAAATATGTTCCTGAAAAATGTTTAAAAAATTCATAAAGTCGATAGTTAAAAAAATCTTTTCTTTTACCTTAAAGGAGCCATCAAATCTGATTACTCATACCTTTTTATGTAGAAAAAACCACCAGTTATAAGCAAAGATATTTAGAGGTTATAACTAATCATTGGAAGTATGAAAAAATGAATATAAAAAGCAAGTTAGTGATACAACAAGAAATGAAATGAAGGCATGTAATGTTTCTTCTCATTGAAATAAAGTAGGTGTCTTGATATACCACATGTTGCCACTACTTTTCATTCAACCCTCGTATAAAAAGTGAATTGAAGAAATAATGAATGGTAGGCCTGGGCTAGGATTTACAATACACTTTTCACTAGCCCATGTAATAGCAAATTTGCTTCAAACTAAGCTCAATTTAACCCAGAATTCAACATGTTGTACAGCTCAAAATAGCTCTGTCAGGAGTTGAAGATAGTCTATTTACAGTAATAAAAATATTTTTACTAATAATTTTTTAAAAATTCAGTGGAAAGAAATTCTTTGGTGTTGTAGCACACTATTATACAAAATCAATATACCCTTTTACAGCATTAGTGAATTTCAATATTGTGCACAAGAGATTTACTATTAGAGACAAAGAAACTGGAGCATAACATGACAAAGACTACAGACACAATCTTGCCCCAACATATTCTCTCATAAATGTGAGCAAAGTGTTAGATGGAATTCAACATTGTTTTATTTAATTCTTTAGTTCTTGGTTATGTTTCTGAGCCCACTTCAGAACCATCAATCTCCTATGACCCTCATAGCCACATTTTTATTCTGCGACATGTACGAGGAACAATATCCAATCTTCCTCCAATCAACTGAATGTTAACAAAGGTTATAATTTTCAGTAATTAGATTTCAAGAGCAGTTTCTTTTAAGTTACAAAATATGTCATGCACAAATCACTCAAGAGGACCTGGCAATTACGTATTTTCAGTCCATGGTTGGCGATACGTCCTTCACAAACGCAACCTCGAAAAATGTCCTTGTAATAAAGGCAAAGAGAAACCAGAAATTTCTCAAATACCTACCTTAAGTCAAAATTCGTCAAACCACAAGTAATTTGTATATCAAAACACCATCCTCAGGCCGAACCTGAAACAGAGCAAATACTTTATTTGGATACATTTTTTCATAAATGTAGTCTTCCAACGTTCGAATGTATCTACTATAAATTTCTTAAGTTGGTTTGCGATTTGCGACAAACATGATATCCTTATAATGAAAACATTCCATTTTACGCTTATTATCAAAGCTTAATGTGGTAATAGCGACTTTCTTTTGATTAAAATATTCTCAATATCAGCACCAAAGGTAGGCTTAAGAAAAAATTTGTGTTCGTGCACAAAATGCGCGAGTAAATTTGAACCAAAAGCAACATAACGACGAAATGTACTGACATGAGTATTTGGATAATTAATTATTATCTTTACATTTAGAATTGTAGATATCAACATGTACTGTAGGAGAGTTATATTTTAAGTTCTCCAATAAAGAAATACAGCATCAGCAACATAGAGGTGGTCAAGTACAGTTTGAGCCAACTTAAATTGAAACTAGTACGAAGAATTAGGTGGTGTCTAGATTTGAAAAATGATTCTTGCTTTTAAATTGAAATGCATTCTACATTACACATATTTTACATATATAAAAAATTTAATACGGTGAAAATTAAAAATAATAATGAATAGGTTGATCGGCAACATAATAGCACAGGGGCAGGACGTCATCATACAGTATACGGGTTAAACAACTTACACAAATAGCGTACTTTACTAAGAAGATTAAATTGACTACAAAACAATAAAGAGAAATAATTCGGTTGTTTGAAATAATGTACCGCTACTCCGCCTGCCAGCCACATCTCTTGCAGTTTCCATCTTAATAGTCAGTGCGAGTCAAATAATTTAGGTGATAATGTATTTTGCGGGAATAGACTGGAACGATGAGTAAAATGTTAACCAGAATATAAAGAAACATAAAACCCTGGGTTTCAGTGGAAATCGAAAACTATTGATAGTAAAATTGGCGGAAATTCATCACTTTAAGGACACACCTAAAAAATATGTTCTAAGATATTAAACTTCTAATATAAGTAAAAATTTAGAAAAAGAATGTCTAGTGGCGATAAAAGGAGAAATAATAAGGTATTTATCAATATTTGTTATTAAAGATACGGTTACGCAAACGTTGATCTTCTTACGTTTTTCTTAGGTAAGCCACTAGTAGCGCTAACAGTCTCCGGGCGGAATGATATAGAAATTCGAACGTTTGCGTAGGTTGGGTTAATTGTTTCGTCCGCTTAACAATACGAAATATATATATATAAACTTACGGAAGAGGAAAGGTAAATGAGGATGTTAAGGGTAACTAAGTGTTGAAGGAAACCGCAAGGAGGGCCGCTGGAGTGTTGGAGAGACACATTTGTAGAAGTTATTGTAGCTTTCGGAATGATACCTTCAACAGCACAAGATAGACACAATATATATATTGAGTACATGTCTCTCCGTCGCTGAAGGAGGGCGTCAGCCCGAAAGCTCCATATTTGTGTTGTTTTTTGTGTTTTTCGTTTGTCCTCAGCACCCCCAGCGGCTCTCCGATCTAGGTAAGTGTCCACTGGGCTTCCTCCAACACCTTTTTTATTACCTTTCCTTTCTTTAAGCATATATATATACATATAGAGAGAGAGTTTGAGCATCATTCAACTCAATCCACTCCGACAAAGCCAAACTAGGTAAGCAAATACAATCAACCCAAATACAAAAATTCGAAATCCCGCTATCCAAAGGCTCATTCTGGCTAGAGACTATTATTGCCCCTTGTGGCGTACAAGAGAACAACGTAAGAAAACTAATGTTTTCTACTTTCTTATTGGGACCCAAACTCGAATTGGTTTGGAAAGCACGGGAATGTCGTTCCACTTGGTACAAAACGAATCCCATAGCGTGTTCATTGTTAAATAATCAGTTATGAATGTTACGGTACTAGTTTTCTTGTTGTTTACATTTTCCAATTCGATCACTGATTGGTACACAGCTAAAAATATACGGTCTGGAGGAAAAAACTTCAAATGTTTGTTAATATAAAAATTCCAATACGTATATGTTACTAATGTGAAATAATAAGGCTTTAATTTACATTTGCAACAAAAGATACAGGCGGTAGCGCAGACGTTTTTTATGTTTACCTCAGGTACGCCATTAGAGGTGGTGGTGGATAGCGAGATTTTGAATATTTCTATTGGTTGTGTTAAGGAGGTTTGGTTAACTTTTATTTAGTTGCTTTGGTCGCGTCAGGGTGGAATTCGAGTCACCACTAGCCAAAAGCACCACTCCGCCTAGGTATTAGTAGCGCCTCTAGTGGATATCGGATATAAACTTAGAAAATAATTACCGAAGGTATTTATGATTATAAATATTAATAAAACACTTATTGTTGTTGCATTTTAATGTACATTGGAAAAGTTATTTTTTTCGGAACTTAATTTGTAGGTATGTATTCCCAAAAAGTTGTCAAAATTTCACATTCCTTGAGTTCATTCGATATATCGCTTGTAATGAAGGCGCCTTTTTGTTTGCCGGTCAGTGATGATCACCTTGGTATGCTAAGAACGATTTTGGCGCGAGTTTGTGAGGTTAATGTAAGGACTAATATAAATAATAATTGGGTTTCGAAAACGTTTCTGAATCATAACTAACCATACAAAACTAAGCTCATAAAAATCTTGTATTGGAAATTTAGCAATATTTAAAAAAGACAACTGAAACTATTAAACATGGACCTATAAAAATCTTATTCAAACTCTTCGAAAACATTTAAGAAAAAGCGCCCAAATTTCCGCCGAAAATCAAAGTTCTCTGCCTGCACTTTGCACATTTTTTACTTAAAACCGCATCATGATCTCATTTCTGGTCGAAATAATTCGCGTTAATGTCAAGATGGTGACAATGATTTCTACTTAAGTGGTCGGCGGGCAGGTAGTAGGTATTTGAAAAGGTATAAGAAACGAAACCTCCCGAATCTTCAGCTCCATCCCAGTAGAGTTACTCTATCTTATAATTACACTACCTACGTATTAATTTTAGCTTCTTAAGAGATATATTAACAAATTTAATGAAGCTTTTTATTTTTTACACCAATAACCAATGTTTTTCAGTCAGTGTGAAGGCAGAAGCTATTTGCTATTATTGGGATAATTTGATAAAAGTACAGAATCCATGCCGTAAAAGTTTTGATTCGTTATTCAACAGTTTCAAATTTAGTTTATAAACTTGATTAACATTTACATAACATTTTAAAATTTTCATGCTTCATTATACTATTGAAATATGTTGTACACTGTCGAGTAATCATTTCTTTAAGTATATATGTTGTTAACCTCGTGTTATATGATATTAAGTGATGTGGATTAAAATGGTTATTTTTGTGTTTAGTGCAATAAAAAGTAGGAAAATACGGTTATTAATTCATGCGTCATTTACTCGATAAAATTTATTGTATGTCATTTTGCAGTTTTCATGCCATAGTCTCTAATGTGCAAAGTTGATAGCTACATTTAATATTAAAACTGGATGTTACATTTCTCTTCTTTCTTGTAAACCAATTTGCCTTTTTTAGTCACTGTCTGTATGATGTTATGATGATTTCCCATCTGGTATATAATATGCTCCCATCTACAGAAAATGAAAGAAGCAAAGCATTAATTTTGTTTCTTTTTCCAGAAACTTATGCAATTTTTTACTCATCTTACATACCTAGGGGCATTTAAAATGATAAAATCCCCAAATTTTCCTTCTTCAATTGATCCATGAGTATGGGATCTTCCAAGTGAAGCAGCTGAATTAATTGTTGCTGCATTCAGTGCTTGTGGCATACTCATTCCCAGGCTCACACAGGCAAGATTCATTACCATGGGCTGATTTGAAAAACAAAAATATTAATATTTGTAGCCATGGTTGTTTCTTATCAAGAAAATCTGTCAAGGAGAAAATAATCATCTCCATCTATTAAATCCACTTAGTATGTTCAGTTTTAGATGAAAATTATAGGTAACTTTTATAGTCGTTAAAAGCGTTGGGTGAACATTATGAGAATATCAAATCAAAGTAGTCCTCGGTGGAATTTATGGTCTGTTAATTACTGCTCATCATGCATACTTCACTATTTTATAGTTATACAGTTTTTTTGTAAATCAACTGAGTTTGAAAATTCAACTTTTAATTTTTTATATAGGCCTAAAAATTGATGTTATACTTAATTATAAATACATAGAGATTTGTTACTATAGCTTCATCATACAATTATGATTAGTATAATTCATTCAGAGTTCAAATAAATTTCTCAGACATTTTAGTTGAAGTTAGTATGAAAAACATTGATTAAAATAATCTCTTGATATATTTCATTCATCTGCACAAAAAATTACCAACTTTTATAAAAACTGGAACCTTTGATTTGATTAAGGAAATATATCTGACCAGAGCATAAATTAATGAAATCACTACAATTATTATCCTCAAAACATTGGAGCAGATATTTGCCTTTTCACATACAGTAAGTCCTTGTTCAGTGTGGGTTTTCCTTGCACAGACTTGATGATACATGACTGCATAAATACAGTCCTCGAAATGGAAAATATTACAAAATAGAACTTGTATTTAGTGGAACAGAAATTTTTACAAAACAAAACGCTTGTTTTAAGGGACGGTATTTCTAAATGTCTGATGAAACGGAACGGTATCATCGGTGTGTGTGTGATGAGCCAGAGCAGCATTCTGGCTAATTTCGAGCACTGCATAAATATTAATTTATGTTAACAAATGCAAATGTATCCAACAAAATTTAATTACTCATGGTCTTGGGTATGTAACACATTATGTTTGTGATGTGAGAAGCTTGTAAGCCATATGAATATGCTATATTTACCATGAGGTGTTAAGCTTTCACAACTTGGCCTCTTTCAAGAACATAACCCCCAAGTTGTGTAAGAAACTATTTATACAAGATAAAACTACAAATTTAATTTTTAAATATTATACCATTGCTAAACAGTAAGCATTTGGATTGAAATCAGTCCCAAGAGCAACTGGTACCCCTGCTGTAATCATTTGTTGAACTGGAGGATGTTTTAAATTCATTGTGTATGCTGTTGTTGGTAAAATCACTGCAACACACTTAGATTTTGCCATTGCATTTATTCCTTCAGGGCTTATTTCTTCTAAATGGCTGATAGCTGTAGCACCAATCTCTGCTCCCATCTATGCAATATAAATAAATATCAAATCACATTAAAGCCATTATGTCATGATAAATCCAGAATAAGCAAGATAAAAATATACTTAAAAATCTTCATAAATGTAAATTGTTAATAAATTTATACAAGTTTATCTTGTATATAAAGTTCATGATTATAGGCATTCATTATCCTTAAGTTATGTATATATTGATTTTTTCAGGATTAATATGGAATGAAGAATTACAGATAATTTGTGATTTGATGATCCACAGAAATTACTATGAACATCTCACTTCATTTGAGAAGCTTGGACTGTTAACACAAGACTGATAGGAAGTCACGGCATAGTTTAATTTAGATATTAGGTAAGAAAACGTTTTCAATATTTTTATTTCCATATGTTCTGGATTCTAATGCTTTTTAATGTTTATAAAATCATATGGTTAACTGATTGAGCCATAACTTTGTGGAAATCTGTATCATAAAAGAAAAAAGTGTTTGTTTGGATCCACAGATATTAATTCAGGAGCTACCAGGTTTAGACATAGTATGTCATTATCAGATGCGGTAACTATACATTAGCTCCAGTAATAAAATTGAGGATTTTTACAGAATAGTTTATTCTTTCTTTTTTTTACCTTTTATAAAATCACTTAAGTTATATGCCAAGGTTAATTGCCTATGAACAGAGAAACGTTTAAGGCTTATGATGATCTTCAGTTATGTTTCCTGATTAGCATACTAGCAAAATATTGAATCTTAGGACCTGTTTTTTGTTTGATTTTTAAAAGTTGATTAGAAATTGACTATGATGCATGTAAAAAAGGAATGGATGGATCATTTGAGGTGTCAAGTGTTATACGTGGAAGAAAGTGAATGACTCCTGCCATAGATCCAGTAATAATTTCTATCTTAATCACATTTAGCTGATATCCACAAACTCTCATGAAACTTCCATTGCAAAACCCCTTTGTTGTTGACAAACTGCATAAAATCATAACAACTGATTGAATTTTCAAGTTCAACAAAGATGGTGGAAAACCAGCTATGTTAAAACTATTCAAATATTTTAAATGGAAATTCACTTTTAACATCTGCATCTTCCTCTCCCTTATCATTTTTAGTAATTTTCTTACAAATCTCTATGTATTCACTTTGTCTGTCTGTCTGTCCGTCCGACTGTAAGGCGATATCTTTGAAACGGTTCAACCTAGAGAAACCAAGTTTTCTGGATAAGTTACTACATATGAGAGCTACATGTGACAATCCGAAATTGTTAAAATTCCAATTTTCAGAGGTTAATTTTGCCCCATTATTGCCCCATAAGAAAAGCATGTAAATCAGTGTCGAGGTTTTTGTATTTGCTTTTTAAAATTATTTCCCATCAAGATTTGAACTCAGGACTTGAACTGTCGGAAAGTTTAGAAATTGTAGTTTCTTATTTTTGAAGATGAGATTCAAATCCCTGTAGATTTAGCATAAATTTATAGTTTTTATCGAAAAAAAGGGATTTTTTTTGGATCCCAACAATCGACTGCTGTGGCAATGAGCTCAGTCTCCACCACTACATTTTAGTAAGTCTGTCTGTCTGTTCCTTTATGCATGCCCACATTTCTCAACCACTGACCAAATTTGGCACAATTGTAGGGGATACCAATGGGAAGGTTAATGCATGGTTTTTGTGTCTGTCTGTCCATTTGTTTCAACATGATGGCCAATTTAAACATTAAACTATATGTATTTCCCTGTCCTACTATTGATTTGAATCAAATTTGGTACAATTGTGGAGGGCTCCCAGGAATAATTCATGTGTGGTTTTTGTTTCTCTCTGCCCGTTTTGTTCAAAACAGCGGCTGATTGAATTCTTAAATACCATGTATCATCTCTAGTTCTGATCGGATTTGAACCAAATTTCCCCAGGCAACGCCGAGTGTTTCTGCTAGTGCATTTATATGGGTAAGCTTTTAATGGGAATCAGAGGACTATATTATAATGCCATTAATATTAAAGTACAACTGTAGATTTATCGTAACTTTTTAGTTTTTATCGAAAAAAGTGGGAGTTTTTAACTTAATTAACATTTCAACAAGCTCAATGGTTTTATTTGTACAGTGTACCTTCAAAATATGTGGAAATGCTTGCAGAATGGGAAAGACTATACCAGACTAAGTGTTTTCAGGGGTATCCCAAGAACCATACCCTTGGTACAATTGGTCTTGAAATGTGCAATTTATATTTCGATGATGCCGCTAACAATTTGTTTCAAAATGTACTCTTAAAATTTGAATGTTAGATATTTTGTAAAAAAATCACCTCATAATATCTGCTTTCGCAATACTTGCCTAACTTGTTTAAAGTGTACGTATATTTAATTGTAGTTTCTATGTTGCCCTTGTAACTAAAATAGCACTTTATTGATTGTCATAGAATATTTATTATTTTTTTGGGCAAAGGATAGGATAATTACTTAATCTTTCAACATCATTGATTGTAAACTGTTCACCATATATTTCAGTTATTGAGGTTTCAGTTAGGCATTCAGCTGATATTTCAATAGAACAATCGGTTTTATTATTTTGTGGTATCGTGAAACTAAGTATTCACATTTCTTCATGAGGTGAATTCCCTTATAGGATGTGTGCACCTTCCATGTCACTCCTTTCTAATAGAATTTGCTCTCTTCCCTTTTCCAACTACCCTTTGTAACCTGACATAAAGCTATTGGTCTCCTTGGTGCTTCTCGATAAGAGTAGGCCAATGCCGGCACCAGGTTCCTCTTCTCACTTGCTTTTTTATTTGAGAAGCTACTAGCGTTGGTTGTCATTTGAAGTTGCAATGTCCCAATTCAACTGAAAAGGCACCTTAATTTACACTTTAAATAACCTTGTGATAATATCTCTGTGGACAGAATAAAGCTTTAAATTAACACCAAATGATACACAGAAATGATATAAACAAGTAACAATTAATAGAGTATATGTGGTCAGGAATTTCTTTAATCCTAGGATTTTGGGATTTGAAATTCCTAATCCTGGTATCCCGATCCTGTTCTATTAAAAATCCTATATAAAAATTAAAAGTATAAATTTAGACGCTGAAACAGTAAATACTCTTTAATTATCTTATTGTTATACCATAGCTATCTAACACATTGAAATAATTAAAGTATGCAATTTTTTAAATTTATTTTTCAATTTTGTAACCTGTATTTCATAACAAAATTATCAATATGACTGCCAAATCTTCCAATTCCAACCAGAGGTAACGTCTTCCGCAGTTCGTAAATAGAGGTCAGATGTAAGGGTTTGAAGAAAGAAAAGAGTTTTTAGTCTCAATCTCACCCAATAAAAACGCTTATCTATCTATCTATATACATTAATCGGAAAATCGAGTTTACATCAAACTCTCACATTAAAAACAATACTAGGGGGCTCTGCCTCCTGGCCGCTTCGCAGCCCTACCTCCGGCCGGAGCGAGGCCAGAAGGCTCAACTCCCCGTTCTCCTCCTATGGAGTAGATACGTAAACATGATTAAATTGTTTCGCAAACAATATTGGAATTTCTAATGCCTGTTTCGATTTATTCATGCAAAACTTAGATGGAGAAAATAGAATATTGCTGGCACCTCTTTGCCGGAACAGTTGAAACTTTAAAAGAGTTGTATTTTTTAAATCTCTGAGAATTTGTGCCTAGCCATGGCCGGCATGATGGGATATTTAAAGTATGCTGTGCAAAGGGCCCCAAAAATGAGATTTGCCCTGTCACTTCATTGTCTTCGATAACTTCCATTTTAGAAGACAAAGCTAAATGTTACTTGGATCTACAAATAATATTGACCTATTAGTGAGAGCATGAAAATTGATTTAAAAGATTGTAATATTACATATAAAGGAGGGTACAAATAGTAAAAGTGTTGTTCATCATCAGTGGTGTAACCAGTGTTCAGTATGTAAATTCAGAGAGTGGACCACCAGTGCTTTTATATTTTAATTATATTGTTTCAAAACAAAACTTTTAACAATCAAAACAAATTCAGTTTTATATTAAGATCTCGTCTTGGAAAAACTACGTGAGTTAATATGCTGAATTTTTTGTGGAAGATTGAAAATATTTCTAATAAAATTTAGGCAGTTTTACTTTATCTTGGTAAGAAGAATAAATCTAAATCCATTACTTGTATCTATACATTCGCTACCCTCTATCAAAAACATTCCCACAAAATAATGGATCTTAAGAAATTTTTCACTAACAAAATACAATCATTTTTACAATATTAGTTTGTTAAATATTTCCAGCTTATTATATGCTCATATTTATTTATTTGACATTTTCATTGAAAAACTATTTCATGTCCAAACAAATCAATAAGTTTCTGGTTTTCAAGATATTTAGCAAGAAAATTGTGATCATCTTTTAGCAAAAGAAGTGAAAGTAAGAGCTGATATAAAACAATAGCATGAAAAAATTCAAGAACATCATGAAAAAATCACAGGAAACGAAGGATGGCAAATTCAAAGGGTGATTGATGGAAAGGGTGTAAGATTCAACTCTGTCTAGTTTCTGAGATGAAGTTTCAGAATTGGTTAGATATGCTATTTATCTGACACCATTACATCAGCTGCCCCTCAGATTTTGAGAAAATGCTTATTGTAGATGCAGGTTTACAGTTAGTAAACGGAAGATCCAACAAGGATCAAATTATAATACTAATTAAGAGACTCAGGAAGAATGGGAGTAAAATTACAACAGCACAAAGGCTGGCCTTGGTATAGAGGTGGCTAGTCTGTCGCAGATTAGAATCCCACTGAGGGCATTGTTGTAGATGATCATCTATGTTATTGTTATTATGCTCATTGTAAAAGGCAAGTTTAAGCTAGTTAGAATAATAAAAAGATGCATGGAAAAACAAAACTAGTCTAATATCGTAACTTTTATTTTTAGAGATGATAACATAAAAGAAAGAAGCTTGAGAAATTTTAAGTGGTCCATTGATACTCCACTTAAAAGGGCATGGGACCTAACGAATATCCATGAAAATAGTCATGATGATTCTTTGAGGAGAGCAAAACGAAAAGGAGCTTGGTGTCAGCTCTGAATTTTCTCCAACCAAAATTCATTGACGAGAAATATTTTGAAGAATTTTATCTCAGTGAAATTCCTTCAAATCCTTAGCACAACTCCTTAATAAGTTTTTTAATCCTTTACTTGATACAATGTACAGTCAACTATCAGAGCAATTTGCTGCTGCCAGAAGAGTAACAGATTGATGTATTAAAACTAGGTGTTAGTACTGAGGAAAATGAAATGAAATTATCACGTTAGTCCATAATAGATGATTATAAGGGAGATATTTTAAATGATTTTCTTCAAGAAGTACTTTTACTGAAGAAATTTTTATAGAATAGCAATGTTGATTGACTGAATTCGTAGTAGTTACTGAATTTTCTCAGCAAAAATGGGCACTGATGTTTTCTCCAATTTAATAGTTGCTCTCCACCTATTCTTTTCTGATTCCAGTTACAGTAAGGATGGCTGAACATTCCTTCTGCACATTAAAGCTGATAAAGAACTTTTCGTTCATCAGTGTGTCAAGAAAGACTATCATCACTTGCAGTAATGCCTATTGAAAGTGAAGAAGCATAAAAGTTTGACTTCTGTGAAATTATTTTTATTTATTGGGTATATTAATTCAAGACTAATTTACTGGAACTACGTTTTTTATTTTATTGTGTTAGTAAAATTAGTCCTATACTATTTAACAGCACAGTCTGTAACACTATACAGTAAGTCCTCGATTTATGCAAGGGTTACATTCTGCGAAAACCTCGCATAACTTGAAATCGCATATATCGAATGCATTAACATATAGAGAAAAGGGGGTTGCGTAAAACAACGTAAAATATAATGTCTCAAATGCATTTTAACTACATTGAAATACATCAGAAATATGAACACAAACATTGACAGAAAGATTATTTTATGCATTTGGGACATTATTTTTACTAAAATAAATCAACACTCACCAAGATAAGCAGTCAGTCTGGCTCCGGGGGATGAGATTGTGGTTGTAGTGGTAGATGTTTACATATCGGAAGAGGTGGGTGCATGGTCATCTGGGTCAGAATCATTCAAACCAGGCAGGGTTACATCAATGGGAGAAACTTCTTCTATGGGGCTGTTAGCAGCAGACAGCACCAGTGGCAAAAGTGAAGGTGTTGAAGATGATCCAGGTTCACTTCCAGGAAGGGAGGTTGACGTTGATGGTCCTGGTTCAGAAGCAGTTGGAACAGGAAAGGCAGACTGTGGTCTGAGGTATTGCATCATACTGGTCTGCCTTGCCAGTTTTTGTTTCTGAGCATAGATTTCCTTGTAAGGCCTAAGGACGTTGTCAAGACCACGCTTAAACTGCAGGCTTCTCTCAAAACTTGGGTCTTCATCTAAAAACTGTTGTGCAATGTTATCCAACTGAGAAAATAATGATGCCAGTCTCTTCATACTCAAATCTTTTACTTGGAGAACTTCACCCTGCTCCTCTTCTTCTTCCTTCTGTTCCTGGGTCATGTCCATTAGATCATCAACATTAAGTTCATCATGTGAGTCAATCAACTCTATCACACCATCCTCTTCCATATCAGAGAAGCCGTCTCCACCCACCTTCCGTCCAATCTCCACAAGTTACGCACTGTCGCTGAGAAAGTAGGGAAACCTTTGAAGTCATCAATGATGTCTTTCCACAAAGTCTTCCATGATGCATTCAATGTCGATATCTTGACTTCTTCCCACGATGCTTGAATATTGTCGATAGCACCCTTGATGTTGTTGCATTTCCACCACTCCCAAATTGTAGACTTACTCCTTGGGTTATCAAAATCGTCGGTGTCTTTAAGGAGCTGGGACACGGTCCTGCGCAGGTAATATGCCTTGAAAGTTGATATGACTCCCTGGTCTAGTGGCTGGATCAGAGAACTTGTGTTTGGGGGCAAGAACAACACACGAATGTTAGGGTTGATGTTTTCCAAGTGTTTAGGGTGGGCAGGTGCATTATCGAGGATGAGTAACACTTTAAAAGCAAGGTTAGTTTTCCGACAATATTTCTCAGTTTCAACTGCAAAATGATTCGTGAACCAATCCTCAAAGACTTGGCCAGTTACCCAAGCCTTTTTATTTGCTTTCCAGTGCACAGGTAGCATGTTCTTGCTTAAGCCTTTCAGTGCACGGGGATTTTGAGAGTGGTAGACCAGTAGAGGCTTCATTTTACAGTCACTTGCTGCATTACCACATAGCAACAGCATCAGCCTATCTTTAGCTGCTTTAAATCCAGGAGCAACTTTCTCTTCTTTGCTGATGTAAGTTCTGGATAGCATCCGCTTCCAAAATAAGCCAGTTTCATCCACATTGAACACTTGCTTGGGGTGGTATCCATTTTCTTCGATGACTTCTTTTAATTCTTCAGGAAACTTGCCAGCACATTCATGATCAGCACTTGCAGTTTCTCTGGTAATTTTCAAGTTATGCAGGTTTTGGCATCTAATAAACTTATCCAACCATCCTTTACTTGCTAGAAATGGCTTAGGTTCAGCAACACTTTCCTCTTGAGAAAGACGCTCATAAATCTTGAGAGCTTTGGACCTAAGCACCAGGTTACTAAGACTTGACTTCTTCTTCGTTTCGTGTTCAATGTAGAGCGATAGCATTTTTTCCATCTTCTCTATTAGTGGGTTTCTAATCTTCGTGGTTATCTTGGCAGACAGCAGCGTAGAATGAACAACAGCAGTACGAATTTTGTCAGCATTCTTCATGTTCCATATTGTTGACTCACCCAGGTTGAATGCACACCCAAGTGCCGATGACCCTTCACCAGCATCAGCGCGTGGTACAATTTCTAACTTTTTTTCTAAAGTTAGAGAGGTTCTCTTCCATTTATTTACTGCTCCATCAGTAGTAGAAGCACTTGCAGGACGTTTGGAATCCATAATAACCAATAAGATGAAAGCAGGGTGCAATAAACAGGATGGTAAGTGATATATCCATAGTGCACAACAGCACAATGCCTACTGCGAGACTAAATGGTCCTTCTTGTATACCACGACACCTCCCAACTTTGTGGGAAATTCCCATGAAGTGGCAACACTGCAGCGAGACAATTCCAGCGTGAGACCAGCATGTGCATGTAGTGGCGCACACATTGTGGTGGGAAAGCAGCAGGCGCAGGAGCATTCAGTCACTTTGTGCTCCACTGCACAGAATCTTATAACAGCGAAATTTTCTCGTATATAACGAGCATCTGGGAGAATTTCTCTTGCTCGCATATTAGCGAAATCGCATATGCGGAACTCGCATAAATCGAGGACTTACTGTATATCATGATATCAGAAGTTTGAATGTTTTTTAACAATAATTTGAGGACTTCAAAATTTCATATGCATATGGACCCACAAAGGAGTCATCCTAAACCGAAGGTTGTGACAAGGGTGTTTGGTGCCTGGGTGCAAAAATAATTCTGCCGTGCCACTCCACCAAAGTGACTACTAGTCAGTCCTAGTTCATCCGAGAACTGATTTACGATCATCTCTAAATGTCATGGGAAATGTACCAACGAAATACCACCACAGACCCTCACTAGGATGGAGAGTACAATTAGGTCAGCACCTCATCTCCTCTGCTGACTCTGAGCTCCAATTTTTGGTCACCTCTAATAATACGTCCTCTCCGAAAATAGAATAGAACAATGCGAATGCATACTGCGAAGGTTTGGAGATAAATTTTGACAGAAATTTTGATTTGCTCTGCTATTTCTGCCTTTCCCTTCCTGCTTGAAGGGAAGAAGATCCGGTGTGAAAGGATAATAAAAATATATAAAATTTTTTTAAAATTATACTCTTTTTATAAAGCACACTGAAAAATATAAAATAAATTTTTGGGCTCAAGAAAATATCTGGATCTTAAGGAAAATATTCATTGTATACGATAATGAATCTCTTAAAAAAAACATCTGATGTGGCCAACACATGACTTTCTCCATATTTGGGGTATAGATATTTAAATTATTATGAATAGCATTATAAGGAAAAATTAGAATAAATTAATTATCTACAAAATGTAAGGTTCTACAAAAATTTGTTTCAAACAAAACCTGGAAGAAATATTATTCTCTACAACTTTGGCCCTCAAGAAAATTACCAATAACGACGTTTTTAAGGAGTTACTTGAAGGAAACTGAAAAAACCAATTATTTATAAATAATTCCTAAACAATAACTGCTATGGAAAATTGTTTCAAATGAAAGTTGTAGGAAATTACATTATCTATAATCTTTGTATCGAATTGTATATACAATAATGATGTTTTAATGGAGAAATATCGCAAAAACCAAATCGGGTTTCGAATAAACCTCGACTTCCAGTTAACCGTTATTGTCCAAAAACTAATCAGCTCTTTTTGCTCATACAAAAGTGTTATATATGAAATTTGGTAACGATATGGCAAGTAATTTTAGAGTTAGAGCGCCCACAATCACACTCACAGACATCATTCCAAAAATAGTCTAAACATGTTCTAGGGACCTCAAAACATGTATTTCCATTGAAATCTCGAAGTAGATTTTTTTCATGAAAACAATACTTTCCCTAGGTATATTACGTATATGGAGAAAGTAAAAAGAGGTATGGCATATGTTGATTAAATTATTCACTGACTAAATTCTTTTGTATGACCTACAAGGAGCATGGGAAATTAAATGTTATTATTTAAGATGAATTTAATACCGAAAGGCAACAAATAAGCCTAACTAAAAACTATGTGCAATGGTATGAAAAATTTACCTGCACACTTAAATTGTAACGCTTATAACCAACTTCATTTGGAGTCATTAGGTTGGCACGATATTATCTTTGGAAAATAGGGTGGTATTTTTCAGTTTGTTTGACCAAAACTGAGAATGACACTCATAACCTATCACTCTTACCAGTAGTTCGTTCTTTCGGTTCTCAGCAGGGGCGTATATTTAGGGTGTGCTAGGTGTGCAGCACACACCCACTGAATGTCACGATATATACATATATGTAATATTATTAAAACTATGGCAGCTTTGAAATGTGGTTGTGCCAAAAAAGTCCCACACATGAAAATACGTTCACTGGAAGAGCTCTAGTGAAGTCGTGCTATCAGAATAGCGTTTAACAGAATAGCGGTGCGGTAGAGAGAGACTGGGGTCATGCATCGTAGATTACTGCCTGGAAGTCATGTGATGAATCAGGGTGAGCGGCCCCAGCTCTCGCAAACCCATGTATAGCGACGTGGTGGAGAGATACTGGAAGTTCTTAAGTCAACACCACTTCTCAGGCGGTGCTGGAACTGCTATCGCTCACCTAACCCCCCCCCCCCCCCCCCCCCCCCCCTGTACCACCTTGCGCAGTAGACAAGTGCAGTGGTGAAATATTTGGGTTTTGCATTGTAGGAAATAGCTGCAGGGATGTGTGTAAATCTGAGTGCACCCAAGTGCTTTTGGGGCGATGTTTTGTAGACTGAAGTTTCTGCAGGATCGATTATTGTTATCGATAACGCGGTTGATAATTCTGCAGAAACTTCAGACTAGCTCTTAAGAGTGAATTGGGTATTGTGTTACTAAGCGTTTGTTTCTTCTATTGTGGTTTCTATTTTATTAGTTTTTGTGCAAGTTTCTTTAAAATTTTCTGTTACTTTTTGACAATTTTGTAAATATTTGCCCATCTTATACAATGGGAAATAATGTTCAAGAGTTACTAAGTGTACAATTTTCAACTCGAGCCTTAGCTGGTTGTATGAAGATTGTGGAAGAAGGTTTACACATAACAAAACAGTAAATTATATTTTTGATATGGGATACTTACTTGATAAAGTAACAAGATAATGTTCACGGAAGACGAAGAAGAAAGCAGATTCTGAAGTGTACACTCTTCTGAATAAGGCTCACTTCCAAATATGCCGCAAAACACCGGAGGGAAAAATGCGTTGAACTAAATATTACACTCGGCAATCTCTGCGCACCCCTGCTGAACCACCTCCTTCGTATTCGAATACAGGAATGAGCATATGTTTTTCATTTTCCTTTTTATATGCAAAATTTTCCATTGCATTTTCCCACCCATAGTGGTAAAAAGTAAAGAGCAAGAACTCTCTCTTTCAAGATCAATTAGTGCAGTTGTTTATTCAGACATCTCTTTCACAGTTAGGGCAAACGGTCATTAACTCATTAGGGAGAAAAATATTTCGGGCATAGAATAGTGCTGCAAAAACATTTATTTAGTTAACTATTGTAAACATTAGTTTTATGGTTACAAATTTCAGTCTCCTATGTCTTGATCACAAATTCAATTTAGTTGGCATACAAAAAAAATTAAGAATTTTTTTTGGCACATGAGGCGGAAAAGATTTGACAGTTTCAGTAATATTGGCATGCAGGCAATAGAAGGTTCGCCATCACTGTACTAGGAGGTAGACTACCATAAAAACTGCTCTAAGGGGTACACAACCATTTAAAAAATCTCCAGTATGTATGGGAGTAAAAATGGTTGAAAACCCGAGTTATTCCAATGATTGTGAAACAATTTACTTAAATCTTAATAAAATGCAACGCAATGCATTGCAACTGAATTAACCTAAAATCCAATTCTTACCTCTGCACTCTTAGTTGGGTAAAGTTCATCCCCATGAAAATTAATATTTAGGCCTATATTTTTTCCAGCTAATAGTATTCTCTTACTTTGGTCAGTTTCAAATACTTTTTTCTCACAGAAAACATCAATATTTTCTGCAGTCAGAATATGTTTATCTAATAGGTTTTTAAGTTCAGGTATATGATTGTTGATTATATCCTGAGTTGCTTCTTCTGCTGTTTTTCCTCTGAAATGAATCAAATTTATTTAAAGCCGATTGAATTACATAAGGCCAATTTCTTTGCACAGTATAGGCTAATTCTCTTAATTATGAATAAAATTACCCACTTTGGAACAGCATGTGCACCACAGAACGTTGATGAAATTCCAATTTGCAGTTCATTTTTAGCTCTCTCGATAATCTTGAGAAGACGTATTTCTTCATCCTTTTCAAGTCCATAACCAGATTTACATTCAACAAGTGTTGTCCCTGTTAGAAATACTCAGATTTTATTTATCTTTTATGGTCTTACAATTAAATTTCACTCTTAACAACACATGCAAGTTAAGGCAAAGGTTTCCATTATAATGGAATTAACAGGCTGAGGTGGACTTAGAGGGTGTGAGGCCCCTGGGTGATTTGAGTTTGTGAGGCCCACAACTTATGATTTCTGAATATAAGTGTATATAATGATCATGTATTTCATTATTCACAATGTGGCTCAAATATTCTCGCATGACTGGATCAAATTTTGCCAAGAATTTTACTAACCAAAGGAAATTTCCACTGTTCTTGGTAAGCTCCTTTATGTTTTCTGTATGACCATGAAAGGCCCAGTTATGGGCCGCTTAATACTGCACTTTAGCAAGAAATATTTCTAAAATATTTTGCCACTGTTGTTTTCATAGCATTTGCATTTGTCCAGGGTCATCCCACCATTTCTTCTCCTCTCTAAGTCTAGCCATTGCATCATACATACTTTATGATCTTTGCAATTTTCATGTTATTTTAAACAAGCAATCAAATTTTTAGTCTGAACAACCTTCAGACTAAGTGTTCTTGAAAATAAAGGACTAGCAAAACAAAACACATAGTTTTACTTTGAGAATATACCAACCAATGTTGGGGATGCTTTTCCCTGTTGCACACATTGCAGTAAATGAACTAAAACGTCGATTTTTATCATCTAACTAGTGTCACACCCAGAAATTTACTTTGGGGAGGGCAAAAACCTCAAAATTGACTATGCTATTCTTTGTTTTTTAATATCTATCATTTTTGCTACGTAATAGAACATTTTAATTAATAAACATATAAATTCTAATTTGTACCTGCACTCCTCAATATTCTCAACGGAATATTACAAAAAATGTTTTTGCAATATAGTGGCTCTGTCTTGGGAGTGGGGGACAAATGCCCAGTTACCCCCCCCTCCCTGGGTGCGCCACTGCACTGCATCTAACGGAAAGTCATAATTTTCTCTTGAGATGTGAATAGGACCTTTCCGAACAATATTGCTCAATTATGGGTCAAAGAGAAAATCCACTCAGCAAGGATCACTATAATTGACAAATACACTAGACTCTTCCCCAACAGTAAGCAATCCTGCTGACGTGGACAATGAAGCCAGAATGATCAAGTCCTCGAAAATGCCAGTTCTTTTTTACAATGATCGTCTTCATCATCTACAGTGTATGACTAATTCTTTGTGCTAGGAGTTTTCAAACTCAATATAAACATTTCTTTAACTTTAATATTAAGTTGTTGATTTATTAACTCCCCAACACTATCCAACGTACATTGTACATCTGACGAGAACTTCACATCCCGCCATCCTGCATACAAATTATGTCCAGAAAAAATATGGTGGAATTAAATTTCTGTTTTCATTTCGAATTTCCAAGTGAGAGATAGAGCTAGTTGAGGTGTATTTCTTTTCATCGTTCGACTCAATCAGTAACACATCTGCAAAACCTTTTAACCTTGACTCAAGAGGCTTTCAATCTCTCTTTACTCTCTTCAAGACGGCACTGCATGCCTGACTGCACACGCTCAGTGTTTATTTCTTTCTCTCTCCAGATCTGTTTCTTTTAATCACTTGACTCTATTCTTCGATTGAACCTCCGCAAAAGCTTTCTAGACGATGTTTCAAACATGCCACACCATCAATGCATTTCTTTCTTTGTCTTGAGGAGCCAGGTCCCTATGAAGCGCAAGGCCCTAGTGGTTGCCTAGCCCCGTATCCACACCTGTTAACAGGTATAGTTTTTAAACTGGACACTATTCATTTCTTTAATTCATCTCTAATTACATTGCTTTATAAGGAAGAGGTGGTAATTAGTTAAATTTTGATAGAACCACTTGACGTCATTCTGATGCAAGGTTCTACAACCTTTTTTTTCATTAAACTTTTGAATCTGAGAACATAAATATATAAGTAATAATTTTGTTTCTGACGTCCATGTCCATTGACTTTGAGGTGTGATTGTTTAAAGAGTGAATGAATAACGAACAGTGCAATTTATTGAAGACACTGAAAGACAAAATAAATCTTCAACTTATTTTTAGAGAGCAATCAGCATTTCTGTTTCCCTAAAATTTTATCAATTTTCAAATTTGGATAATAAGCCAATTAAAACTTACTACTCAAAGTGTTAATGAACACTGTTCAGGGTTCAAAAAGTCCCAGGTTCACATTTTCTAAGAATTATTGCAAGCAAGGAGAGATGAGGGGGTTGCATGATTTTTCTGCAGTTGCTGAGTTTTAGAGATAGAAGTTTATTGAGGTGGTAAAGACTAGGGTGTCCAAATTACTCAAAATATTCATTACCTGGGTAGGCAAGTTATTTTTAAAAATAATACCTGGGTACTCATATTAATTTTTAAATTATCCTTAAATCTATAAGAATTAAAATATAAAAATTAATGGAACATATTTCAATATTTATTCCGAAAATAGTATTTAAGGAATAAAGGTGCATTTAAAGTATTCATATTTAATTGATTTCATATTTTAGTAATAAAATTTCCTGAAACTGAAAAAACTCTCACTCGCTGTTGAAGTTGGTTGAATACGAAGTAAAGCTTTATAAAATTTTTCCAACATATCAGTCTGATTACCTCCATTTTCTTCCACAATTTAGAATTGTTTTTCAATATTATTTTGCTTCGAATGTGTTGGTTTTGGAGATATTACGGAATAAATCGTTTGCTGCTCAATCTAAGGATTGATTTTATTTCTTGCATTTTGCTGCTTTTCTTGTTCCTGATCATTAGCAGTTGGATACAATCGGTCAATAGCTGATAGTATTATCTAGTTCAGGTATGCTGTCAGCTCTCTTCGGCATTGACTTTCGTCCTCTTTGCGATGCAAACATAATTTCATGTAAAAATAAGGGGATTAATGTGCTATTGATAGTGTGAATTGTTTGAACCAATCCAATACAGATATTTCATATCTATATTAAAATTAACATTTTGGGTCAGTTGCTTAGAAAGAGTTGGATTATCTCCTAACAAATGAAATATTGATAGATGAATTTGTGAAATCCTATATAAAGGAACATTTGGAAGGACCCATGGATCAATAATGAGAATATTTTCCAGAAACAGATGGTTCTAATAACTGGGTGTGGATTTTCCGATTTCACATTTAACAGGAAATGAACAAGAAAGCCTCATGGACATTATTACTGATGATGATATGAAAATTAAATTCACGGAGGTATCTTTGATTGCTTTCTGGTCACAATTATCCAACTAGTATGGGGAAGTGACTAAAAAAGCAATCAAAATATTGATTCCTTTCCCTATAATGTACATGTGCAAATCTGGATTTTCGTCTCTAACAAAACATGGGCAGAAATTGCATGTAGAATCTTGTCTTAATATTGAGACTTTCTTCAATTGAGCCAATGATTTATTTTTTATGTCATGGAAAATAGGCACATTCATCACAATAAAAGTTATTTATTACATGTACACTCGGTCATTTTAAAATTTATCTATTATGAGTAATACTTGTAGTATTACGTATTTTGTAAGGGGATACTTCAATTGATAGATTGGGTTCAAAGGGGTACATGGTCAAAAAGTTTGAGAAACCCTACTCTAAAGGATCGAGTTCTATACTTATCATCATCATCATCATCATAGGTAGTGTGTCCATAGATAGGTCCATGATTATTCATGATTAAACCTAGTTTTCTACATACTCCTATTTTCTGCAGTCTTCTTCATGTCTTGATAGCTCTCTTTCCCTTTCAAGTCATCTATCTGCTGAAACCTTTTCCTACCTCTCTCTTTTTCCATCCAGTTTTCCTTCAAGCACTTCTTTAATCATGCTCTCTCTCTCCTCAGGTAACGTCCAATCCAGTTCACCTTCCCCTTTCTGATAGTCTGTATAACCATTCGATCCTCTCTTATTCTTCATGGTACCTTCTCATTTTTCATACTATTTGTCCATTTTATCTTCAGCATTTTTCTCCATGTCCACATTTCGAAGCTTTCCAAGTATTTTATATCATTTTTCCTTAGCATCCGTGTTTCTGCCTCATACAATGCTATACTCCATACATAGCATTTTATCTATACCTTTATATCTGTAGTATAATATGCAAGCAGGACTAGAATTTTGCATCTAGATTGGAACTAAAAATCTGTTATATGAATATAATCAATAAAACAGCTTTGGTTCAGCAGAAGGTTTAACACATGGTAAAGGTTTCATTTATTGTTCATGAATTCAGCTTCAGTTAAGTTGTTAGCACGTTTTTGTTTATAAACTCGCTTATGTTTTCGCTCCGTGTTCATCTGTGCAGTTAATGAAATTAAAATAGCAAATGAATGGTAAGAGATAGAAGACTGAAATTTGCAGGATGTATGTGATCTCTGATGCCATTTAATAGGCAGCCAAAGAATATGTTTGAAGAAATCTTTGGGTGGCAGGGGGTGCCTTCAAATTAAGATTTTGAGCAAATGGTTACAGATATATAGTTAAAATTTTCACTATTTGTGTGCACTTTGATGCCATCTATAAAACTAGACACATATTTTTGAAAAATTGGTTGGTGGCAGTGGGTCTTCAAAATTTTCAAAAAAGATTCTGAGCAAATGGCTTTAGATCATGGGTCCCCAAGCTTTTTATTGAAAGGGCCACATTAGGCCATAGTGTGGGCCACTTAAGACTTTTTCAAATGACTGATCGGGTCGTGTGAAAACTTCAAAGAGCAAGTTTCGAGGGGGAGGGGGGGGGTGGTTGAGTTGGGTTGGGTATGGCTGGTGGTCCGGATTAAATCACTGCGCGGGCCGTAGTTTGGGGACCACTGCCTTAGATAGAAAGTTAAAATTTCTTAATTAATTAGTGAATCAAATACTTTGTCATACAATTACATTACTAAATTCTCAATGAATTTTAAATTTAAAATTCTAAATAAACCTCAATAAATAAAATGTGCTTTTTTGTATTATATCAGCAAATTAAGCTCCAATTTTTCAAATTTTATTTTTGCATATTGAAGAATTTAATAATGTAACAGTATCATGGTTAGATTTTTTATTTTGCAAAAAATTTAAACAATGATTCATATCAAAATTATAATTATTTTTTTCTGACACCAGAATGAATATAGTCTTCATTTACTCTTTAAAAGCACATTACCTGATTTCATCATGTTATTGAAGCGATTTTTTAGGGCTGCATATAATTCATCATCAGAACTCTTCTTTGTTTCATTGACTGTGAAGAAGATTCCTCCTCCTTTTTCATGTATTTCTAAGTATGTTGCTCCAGCCAACTAGTATAGATAATTATGGTGATTTATGATGACATTTCAAAATAATACAACTGGGAATAACAAAATTTGACAAGGATATTATTAATGCATTTGGCAGTATTGATAATTAACCATAGCTTAATTGAATTCATAATTGAAAACATATTATATTAACTGGAAAAGAAGTATAATGCTTTATGTTGAATGTCACACTCTTTCATTGTGAAATGCTGTTACGTATTAATTCAAAATATTAAATGCAATATCATTAAAATGCTAAAGATTCATGGACTTGCAATAAAGAAACATCCATAAATGCCATATTGAAAAGTCACAATTTAATTTTCTTCCACAATAAAAGATTTGTAAGAAATATCTTCTTGAAATTGTGCATTTATACCTTCATTTCAAACTCGTTCACCCTGTCACCACTCCAAATTGGATGAGTGTGAGCATCAATGAAACCAGGTAGAACACACATATTAGTGGCATCTATTACTTCTTCAAACTTAATTCCTTTGTATAAATGATTTAATTCTGCATTTGTTCCAACCTTACTAATTATCCCATTCCTAGAAAACATGCAAAAATTTGAGAATTTTTAATATTTTAGTGGAACTTCATTGCTATACAAATATTACATTACAAAATGTGAAATTTAAATGTAAAAGAATATATTCGTGTGATTTACTTGCTAAGGTAGTTTATAATAAAGTTTATTCTTCTGAACAACTTATAGAGCAAATGAAATTAAACTCGCTATGTAAATTTCCACATCATTGATGATGCATTTGTTAATTTGAAACTGGTAACAAATATAAATTAAAATGAATATTTACATAGTTTTATTTCATTTGTATAATGCCGTTACACAAAATGAAACCTCTCTTGATTAATAATAACTTATAGAGCCATAAAGTGATGAATTTTTGTGATTTCAACTTAATACTATAAGATTGGGACTTTTAATATACAGTCAAAATTTCAAAATGAAAATTTGGTTTCAGGAAATGAATATTAGACTATTATTTGAAAGGAGAAAGATTCGCTTTGAGAGAATAGACTTCCTTTATTTATAAATCTGAATATGTACCAAGTATTTGGAAATTTTTACTTTTGATATCTCCATATATTCTTCTAAATTTTCTTATTAGTGATCGATAATGTTTTACATTTAGCTATTTTTAATGCAATGTCTACTAATCTAAAAGTTAGGATTTTTTGTGAAAACTTATTGTCAATTTCACGGAATACTATTGACAGATGTAGCTTTTTTGGTATACCATGACGGAAATATTTCGTCACATATCATAAAAATTTTGTTAATTAAATACACGACTTGAAGATAATGTGTTGACAAGTAAAGATGTGAGGAAATGATCATAAGGGAGATGTTTTTTTAAAACTTCCTCCGTTTAAAGCGAAGAATTACGAGTCGAAGGATATTTTGCACATGGTAATCAAACATCGACGGTTTTCTCTTTTATTTACCGCATTGCAATTTCGGGACCGATTTCAAGGATATTTTCGTTACGTATGTACAATTGTCCTACTCGGCGCCAGGCGCATTTCCCCCAGCAGTCACGCGCGGTGTCACCCGAGTGAGGAGCGGGTGCCTCTATTAGCCTTTTCTTTCACGTGAAGATGTGTATTTAGTATCATCATCCTCATGGATGCTCTTGCGTGACTCAAATGACCTCTTCCCATGCCTTCTTGACTCTTACACATATTTACCACGCTGTCGTCATGCGTTTGCCATTATTATCAGTATATCAGTCGAGCGTGGCGGAAGAGGGTAAGGAACAATCTTTAATGATTGTTTTGGCAGAGAAGGTCCTCCAAAGTCTCCTTCAATATCGCCGGGAAAAAAAACGAGGTAAATTGATGGATTGGTTATTGCCGTCATTTCGCGAGGGTGACTATCGATGACGCATCCCTTTACCAATTCGATATCTAGAAAAATTATTCGAAGAAGAAATAAACGTCCACCTTCGGGAAATCCCCAATCGGGAAGTCACGTTAGCATCAGTTCAATGACGTCGTGACAGTACGCCTAAGAATCCGATTCAGTGGAGACATTTCCGCCTATAACCATCCAATTAGCGAACGGAGGGTGCAAGAAACGCGAGGAAAAAATAATCGAATAGCATCGAGATGATTGCTAGAGCTAATAGCTTTCATAAAGCTTAATGAAAACTCGGAGATTTTTTTTATTTCGAATTCCAGTGGTTGATGCGATGGATATTAGTCGAGGGAGTCAACGACGAGGAAAAATTAAAAAAAGCTATTTCATGGCGTAGAGAAATTGAACAGCGTATTTTTCTTATCGAAGAAAACGATTATTTTTTATAAACATTCATCTCGCAGCAGTTTCTTCGAAGCATGGTATCCATGATACTAATATATAGTAGTACCATGATGGTATCGAACATAATTTTCGTTTTATACAGGTTGAAAGAGAGGTCGTCATAGAGGGCGAGAGAAAAATATGTAAACCCTAAGCATTTCCCACATATCTTATTATTGGAAAAAGATCAACAGAAGTCGTGAACGTCCAAAAGAATTCATAATGTTCATATTTATTCATCGAACAAATTGATCCCCGAAAACTTGAATGTGGGATATCAGTCAAAGAAAACAGCGATGTAATAACGATGATGGAGTCCACAATATACCTGAAAACGATCGTCAGAATCGATAAATATTTGGGAGAGTGACGCGCTGTCGCCTCGAACGGTGTGAAGCAACGACGCGACGTCCCCGATGGCTCCTTATGCGTCAAGGTTGCAGGTGCGTGAATGTCAGTTGCGAAAATTTTGTTTGTCGAATTCGGGCACGTGAATCTCAACGGGGTACATTTTCGGTACCGTCCAAATTTCCTTTTCTTCGAAACAACCAGCGTCGCATCCGTCGATAGTTGCAGTAATATAGGTTGTGACGGAGTGCTGACCGACACGGAATACTAACGCATGGGAAAAAGGGGGCGGCACCGCAGGTGGTGCGTTGAGATCTCATGAAATACTCCCGAGCGCCAAATTGGCTGAGTCAATAGATAGCCTTCAAATTCAAAATGGCATAATTACGTTGGGGATCCACGCCTAGTTTTATTTTTATCGTCGACAATCAGTGTTTTGTGCCTATAAGGTGAGACTTCTATTGTATGAGAATGCTCAATTTGTATCTGTACTTTTTAATTTTACAGACATACGAGGTTTCGTTATATTAACTTCATAAGTACTTATATCGATAAACATGATGTCGAAATATGAGCGTGGAATTACCTTATGTTTTTCAAACTATGGCAGAACTTGAATACTTGGTAATCAGATCGAAATGAAAGTATAACAGTCACTATACTAAAAATCCCATGGTGATGTTACGAATCATCGATTGCTGTTTATGGATGTAGTAAACTTTTTGTGACAGCAGATTAAAAACAAAATATCAAACCTCCCCTGTAAGTCAATAAATACCTTAATATAGCTTCGATTATTCAAGATTGCTAGCCAGATGGTGAGAAATGACAAGTATTTTTTCTTGAGGAATTTCATGTTTTCTCTTGTAATACTAAGAATAAAAGCAATCGATGTGTAAAATGATAAAACTGCTAGATACACCCGAAAAAAACGATTCAAAATTAATGGCCAATTATCCGATATATTTAAGGACGTTAAAAGGTGCTACTAAGTGCTTGTTATCATAAGAGATAATGCGAGATGTGGGGGAAATTAATAGAACTATATATGGCTTTGAAGTTGTGACAGGAGTGTAAGGATTGGCGAAGCTTCGACATTTGTGAGACATACTTTTTATTGATAAGAACCTCTCACAACTTGAAATTGCTAGGATGTTGATGACTGCTTGGTAAACGAAATACTTATCGAATTCTTTTAACATTCAGGAAGAAATGGCGATCGATTTAAAAATTTCTTCTCATTAAAAGTGCTTATATGTTTGATCGTGTTTGTTAAGAATTAATACAAATTCACGATTATTCTTCGTGTCTCCGGTGGCCGGGAAGCACAAACGTGCCAGGGCGTCCAAATCAATATTTTTAGGAATCGATTTCCTAATTCCCGATTTCTATCGCGAAGGAGGGAAATCCGAAAATATGGGACATTAGGCTTTCGGCCAATTGTTTGGACAGGGCGCGAGACAAAAGGGGGACATTAAAAAAAATATCGAAGGCTGGCAACTCAGCCAGCACATGTATAGGGAAGGTCAAGCATCGTTGGACGCGAAGAAGAAGAAAGTCATGATGGGTAAATATTTTAAAGGAGAGTGTCTCACCCATCGACGGCGATGGATATTCCTTCCGGATCCTCCATAACTTCCATCTTCCCCATTCTTTCGCCCGTGACATACTTTTCTCCATTTTTAGTTACCCGAACAACTTGTTTAGCGGAATGGATCAAAAGACGCATCCTTCTAACGTGGACAGAGAAGCTGGAAAGCTTTTCACATCACCACTGAAACTACTTCACGACTATACCTGCCCGACGTGACGCGCATGCGCCGTAAGGCTACGAGACAGCCTTCAAAAGTGGTTGGTTGCCATTGCAATCGGATTGCCTGTCGGAGTAAATGTGTTGCGCAAGTGGAAACTAAGGAGGTCTCGTTTAGGAATAAGGTGTCTTGTTAGCTTCATAGCGCTCGAGTTCAAAGGACCGAATACTCATAGAAAGAGGCAAGTATCACGTGATCAAGGGGGACAAGTGAATCGCTAGTTATTGCCCATCCAATCATGGAGCAGAAAGAATTTTGTCGCGGTTTTTTACATCGGCGTATTTGCTTTTTTTGTCGTATGCTTGATCGCTAATCCTTCGCTGAGATTTATGGGCCGTTATTGTTAGCCACGCCAATAGAAGGATTACCACAAATTAAGGTCTTGCCTTTGGTGTAAAATTGAAAGGAAATATTATAATTAATTCTTTGCCTTTAAGCGATCAAACTTTAATATCTTGCTAGTATTTGTAATATTTCAAGCACGGCTTTTTCGAGTTCGTTCTGATTTATTAAACTCACCGTGGTTTTTTGATTTCTTTATAATAATTAGAGTTGCAACGAATTTTATCGAATAATCAATCAACTTTTCAAAGATGCAGCCACACGCAGAATGGGAAAAGACCCACCTTTTCAGTTAAAAATAAATATTTAAAGGAAGGGTTTGTAAAAACAGGATAACTAAAATTATACGATTAAACTTTTTAGAACTGATTTATGAAATACACCGAAAAAATAACCATATCGAAAAGATCCGTATAATGAGAGACTAAAAAATTGACATTTTCCCCTCATATTTGGCCCGCAAGAGATTGAATGTTAAGACCAAAATGTTAAGAATATCTTTAACTTTGCCGGGACAATTTTGAACCATCTTTCTCATGGAAAAGAAGAAGCATTCCGTAGACCCAAAGGAAGCAGTACAGGCATAAGATGTCTACGGCCTAATCCACACTTACGGGATAAATACAAAACGATGAAGAAGTACAATAGGAATAGACCAAGATAAGAGACACCCTCTCTGTGCAACCTTAATTAAGCAGCATAGGGTCATGTGGTTAGGATGAATAGAATGTTTACAAAGAGTATAAACAGATTCCTTACAAATAAGCGTCTCATAACTCTTGCAGACGATGCTGTTTCGGTTGTGAGATAACGGACGGTTTCGGGCGCTTTGGACCGAAGGAAAACAATACTTGATGGCGGTGCGACTGCACCGGGCCCCGCGCTTCTTATAGAAAACTTTTGTCGTACTTATAAAAGTACACGCATTTAAATAAAATCTGAAGAATATCGATGTGTCATAGTGAGAGAGATTGCTTTAGTTATTGAAATTTACTATTAAAAATTTTTGACGCGCGCGCACACTTTGCACCGGGCCTCGCGATTTTCCTATGCTGCACTGAACGCTGGATTTGCGTCTGGTGATTGGTCCACTTCCCATAGCATGATACTGCTTTGCCATAGCTAACTCAGTTGAGATTTTGTCGTCGTGCTGATGGAAGTCCGTTCTCTCGTTAGCGATCAACGATAATAATTATTTTATCTACATAATATTTTGATTATTGTGAGGGTCAATCAAGTCTACTTACAATCATTTGAGCGGGTCCAAAAAACGAAGAACACATTTTAAATTTGGGCGAATTTCTCTCCCGAAACTACGGAGGACGTTTACTTATAGTGAGGCCCGGAAAAAATTTAGCCCGGGGTCCCGCGCATGCCTAGCTACGCCACTGCCCTGAATACGATTTTATTAACTACAATTTTATTTATTTATTTTTTAAAGTGTCCGCAGAAGTGACGGTGTGGAACCAAGCACATTGCAATTTTACATTTTTTGTACTTTATTCTGGAATAAGCACTGCACTGTTTGCGTCTCTGTTTATCTCTCACCACCTCGGGTCGTTGGTTGAAGCCATAAAAGCAAATGTTAGATTTCCGTACAGTTTTGGGGTTTCTGAAAATTTTATTCTTGTTTCTTCATGTTCTTCCCATTACTTTTACCGATAAGATTTGATTATCAGCTATATCACTCTTTGAGTCAATGAGATTCCTCCTGTTTCTCCTTACACTTGTTCGAATGAAGACGATATAGTGCCCATGAATTAGCAACGGAAGTGTCAAGTATGGTAGCATAAACTTCTATACTACTTTATTCCTAGACTGTCATTTCTGTAGAGTTCAATATGCATGTCGCTAAAACTAACGACATCCATGAACTTATGGTATACTGGAACAGAAAAAGGTTTTACGACCTCAATATGAGACTTTGCTTCAACTCCCATCGTTTACAACTATCATTGAATCTAGTTTAATTATTTATCTTTTGAAAAATATGAGCTATGTAGAATCGTTATAAACATCAACTTATATAACTAGACGACATTTGATGAAAATCGTATTAGCCGTTTTTTAGAAAATCCTATTGTTGTTAAAGTTGCACAAGAATAAACTAGCCTTATATTCATTTTTTGAGAAATATGAAGTATGTAGTATTATTGCAGACGTATTTTCAAGAAAGGGTACGACATTTGATCAAAATCGTTCTAGCCGTTTTTGATAAAATCAAATTATTGTTAAAGTTTCCTAGAATAAACTAACCTTATATTCATTTTTTGAGAAATATGAACTATGTAGTATTATTGAAGACGTAAACTCAAGTAACTGTACGAAGTTTGATCAAAATAGTTAAAGCCGTTTTTGAGGAAATCGAATTGTTGTTAAAATGCGTAGAATAAACTTTCCTTAATTATTGAGCAATGTTAACCATTTCTTCACAGCTTCTGCTCAATATGATAAAATGCCTAATTACGAGATTTCATTCATTTTCGCTCTACCGTTTAGGCTCTAAAGCCGCGAACAGACCCACAGACAGACAGACGGCATTGCGAAAACCACTTTTTCGGATTCAGCGATACCTAAAACATATATTTCCATCAAAATCTCGAGGTCAAATTTTTTCGCGATAACAATACTTTTTCAATATACTTCGTATATGAGAAAGTAATGAATCAAAGCTCGGCGCTTAAGTTTCACCATGTCAATTGAGGATTTGGCTAGATTACACTAAATGATTTCCTGAGAATGAACCGCGTAGAATATTATCATTAAACTGTTTACATTTTCGCGAAGTTTCTGGCGCCTAAGTTCTTGGATAAGAGGCAGCCTGTAAAATAATTATCAAGGAACAGTTCCTGGAAATTCCTACTGGGAGTCTTAGAATCATGTCCTAACCCGCTAACCTTCGCAAATTTTTTACCTGTGTAAACCTCGAGGTCGTAAATGATTCCACTTGGCGCCAACTCCACTTGAGATCTTTATTCCCCAACTCAAGTGTGACAAAAAATCCTTTCTAGAAGATGCTGCACCTTTTGTAATTATTATTTCAATACATATAAAACGAGTAAGGAAAGAGCCGCTGAAGCAGACAGTAAATAGCGGTTTTATCAAGAATAATGTTATACAGACGGACAAACCGAGAAAATGTGCGCAACGAGACAGAATACTGAATTCATTGGCGAAAAAACGAAGATTTTGTTTTAAAAGCAGTTAGCGCGTCGGATAGACGGACGAACCGATCGAAAAAGCGGTTTTTTTAAAAGCCGCTAAAAATCCTATCGTCCAGATTGATTCTATGACTCCTAGAATTTTTTATTATCACATTCATCGAAATCAAACAATGAAAGGATATCTATGCAGTTCTATTTACAATTCTCATTCAAAAGTTATTATTTAATAGAAAATTTCGGAACCTATCATAATTCTAAAATCAAAAATTACAGAGTGAGTCACAGGGGTGGATCCAGAAACTTTCCAAGGGGGGGATCGCCCCTCCACTATTGAATGCGCCATTGCCAACGATCCTATATTTTGTAATTCCTACCACTATCAGAATATTTCTTTTCCTTGCCATACAGACCTAATCTGCGGCCTAGAATCGAGGAATCTGGGCAGAATGAATTAGGAATGCACCCAGTGGAAGGCATGGGGTTACCCAAGGAGTGGGCGACCGCCTCCCCCCACCCACCCGTGGATCCGCCAAGTGGTGCTGGTGAGTCACAACATACTTCTTTCAAAAAGGACTGCAGGTGTCAGCACAAATATTTTTCGAAGAGTGCGATTAATCTCAACTGCTCAGTCAATGAAACGCACGAACTCATTTTGAAAGAACACTTCAAGCTTCTTTGGACTCTACGGAACTTCAAATTCTCCTTCCTAGATGGTTTTGGAGCCGTCTTAAAAACATTAATGCCATTTGGCTTCGTACAACCAGGAAGGGGAACCAACATTCCTACGACTTATTTTACCATTTGCTCCAGGGATATATATAGTTAATGGTTTTAATTACACAGTATACATTGCGCAATTTATTTAGGTGACAAAATTTTTTAGAATAATAAAGAGATGAACCTAGCCTAAAACTACTGTGGTTACATAAGTTACTCATATAAATATAAAACTCGTAACTTGGGATAGAAACACCTAATAGCCTTTATCAAGTCCTTAAATAAATCATCATTGCTACAGTGTTTTCTTCGCTGCACATACTCTAAAAGGTAGTCTTCCAGGCGCTCTTCCGACATGCGGCCAATTCTCCACATAACTTACGTAACCACAGAAGTTTTAAGCTAGGTTCATTTGTTTAGGTATGACAAAGCCCTCTTCAGGGCTGCTTAAAGTATTGATTGACAGTTCATGTTTTTTAATGTTTTTAGCAGCCTTCAAATCGATCTTCATATTGAAACCACTTTCCCTCAGCGCTCTTGAGGATGAAAAATGTAATTATTATTTGAATGATAATAAAATAAGATAAGAGCGATCCCCCAAAAAATGCGTCTAATTCTTACATAGAAGGGAGAGACTATTAAAATATTTTACCTCAGTCTAGAATGAAGTCTGAAATTATTAATTTTTGATTTCTTTGCGAGTAAAAAACTGGTACCAAGTTTATATTGTAAAAACGTGAACTTGTAGAAGCACTCGAATTTCCTCATTTCAAAGTGATATGGTGATCCACAGAAAACTGCATTAATATTTGTAGCGTATATCTGTGCCTTTATTGAATTCCTTGAATTATGTCTGGTACAAAACTCATATTTTGCCCATATGAGACTTTTCATTTCACATCTCCTGAAGGTCTACTTTATCATCTTAGAAAAGCGCAACAAAAACGTTTGGCAGACCCTGCTCCTATTTCTTCCAAAGAAGAAAATTTGAAATCTTGAGAAAATCATGAAACATATATCAATGACAATGAAAACAATCATATTTTCAGCGTCGTTGCTTTATGTTTAATATTTTCTGGGCCCTGTAGACTATTTGAAAGGGATAGTTGAAAAGACAGAGTCGCTGTACGTGTTGTAATTCGGAAAGGCAACGTCGATTTCAAATTTCCCTCCTAAAAAGTTTAAGGCAAGTCGAAGCGCTTATGTTGGTACCTCTCACTTCAGTTCCCTTCCTCCCCCACCCTCTTCCTAACTCCGCTGATATGTTTCGTAGAATTTCGTTTAAAAAATGCCAATCAGCATTTTCACCGCAATGCAATAATGTAACTTTCAATCGTCATATTTGCAAAAGGTATTGCAATTTTGCAATGATAGATCGGTAATTTCACCACCCGCTTTGAGGGTAGACTACATCGAGCTACGGTGTGGGACTCGAGTCCGAGTGAGGGACGCTAATCCTCACTAATGAGCGTCGAACACGAAGAGCAGGTAGTCTTCCGAAACATGGCCCTGGATCTGCTACATAAACCGAATTGCCTTTTATTTCCGGAAATGAAAGCTTTTAATCTTCCCCGCTAATACAGTACATAATAGGGAAATACAGTATATGAATCGGGATTATCTTAACCTCTTAGCGATTAATATTTTCGTATTCATGGTTCAATGAGTATGCAAATCCAATCGAGACGTTTTAGGGAAGCTTAACGCGAATGACTCATTGAAATAAAGCGACGATAGTAGTGAAAGTGCGACCAGGAAATGGGAACATGCAAATACTTGAGGCGCCGCGAAAGGTAAATGACGTAAAAATATCCTTTGTGTAATTTATGTGGATCAACCCCCCTACCCCCTTTGTTGAGTACTGAATTGTTAGATATTCTGTAGATCCATATATAACTTCGCGAAGAACTGGTTAGAAATTTCTGTAACGTTTTACCTGTGATACATTTATTTCCTCGATTGCCTAATTCGATTTAGTGTGATATACTGCAAAATTGATTACTTTTCTCTATATTTGTTCGTATAATTTGCACCAGGTTTGAGGACTAAAGTAATGGGGTTCTTCGTAGAAGTTACATCCCTCAACTACTTAATTCTTAAAATGCGTGATATATAGCGTCTATATTGACGTATTTTCTCTAATGACGCGTCAAACAGCTCGTCGATTAGCCTCTTTACACTAATCTCTTCCATGCGTGCCGGAACTCTGGTCTTTTACGTTTCTCCGAAGTTGGAATTTCGTCAAACGAGATGCATGCCTCGGGCACACATTCACCTACTTTCACTAATTAAAAGCGGGGTGCTACATGCGTGATGTTGACCGAGATCAGTGTCTCATATACAAGGATCATTCGAAGTTTTTTAAAAAAAGCTCAATATTCACGTCAAGTTATACATGTACTCTCAGCTTCCATATTTGATTAAAGTAACTTCCTTTTCAGTGAGATTCAACGCAAAATTTCGAATTTGTAATAAAAATTATAGCCGTATAGATTTGCCTGGCGGAGTTTTAAATTACATAATCGTATATGCTATATGCATATATATATATATATATATATATATATATATATATATATATATATATATATAACACACATATTACTTTGATCACACCAGGGATTCTTTTATGTAGATTTCGTTTTAAACTCCGGCCCTCTGAATCGCCCGCAACTACTTTTTAGGTCCACCTCGAAAAAAAGTTGCTTACCCCAGTTTTGTAGTCAAACGAGAAATTCTCCCAATACTCACCCGCTTTAACCCCATTTTAGCTAACGATTCTCTATAATTGAGCTATGTTAGGAAGTGTAGATGATGTATATTTTAGAAATCACAAACTTTTTTTAAAGCTTACGAGAATGACATGACATGTATATACAGAATATAATTTGCGCGCTAAAATTAAAGAAGTTCCACAAGAACCAGGAAATTAATCAGTTAAAAGTTTAATCACACGTAATTTAATTAACAAACTTCATTATCACTCAAGCGATTGCCATCAAATTTTAATGAATTAGTTTGTAGGTTCTCATACAAAATTATATTTTCATTTTAGTATTGAAATCAAAATTTGTTTTTCCTAACAACTTTGCATTTACATTTTTTTTTGATAATATGTACAAAATGAAAAAAATAATCTAAAGAAACGTGGTCGTTATCAGGAGAAACTCATGCCTATTCAGAATATATCTAGACGAAACCCTGCGACATTTCGCGGTACTGGAAATCATCGACTAAATTAGCTCGCCATCCTTTTAATATTTTAATTAAACCATCGAATATAAATTTACGAGGAAAGAAGTTTGTCTACTTCGTCGTGAAACTCCACATATATTTGTTCGGTGAATGTCATGCGCGGTGTTGACGACCGTATGCCGCGAGGGAGGAGACCCAGTTAATTTGTTTTGGTTTATCTTATCTTATCTAGGAAAGTGCACAGTGTATCTCAATTAGGAGTTTCGTGCGACTGAATATTTGAAAATAAACGAAATTGTTTGATCGAACGCACACAATAAAACAGCGAAACACTAGTATCCGATTGTGTCTACTAAACATTTCTTTCATTTCCTAAGTTGGTGCATTATTAAAAGTGTTGATGTAGTTTTAGTATGGCTAAAAACTGCGAGACGATATATCAGAAATTCTGCCAAGGAATATTAGATTTTTGAATTTAAGATTTATTTTCTAATCACTTGTAATTAATCAAACACTAAAATAATTTGAAACGTACCTCACTTGAGTTAAGAAGTTGTAATGTAGTATTTACCTTCATTTCTTGATCGTAAATTATCAATTTCTTTTCTCTTACAAACGGTGTGTGCGCGCAAGAAAAATGAACATCTACGCTCATTTCTTCGTAGCATATAACCTACTTTCTTTCACTTACTAAGAGCTATGTGAGCACTAACGAGTATTTATCGTATAATCAATTTATTAGAGGAAAGGTATTGTCCTAGTTACCTATAGATACATCAATATCGGTGATATTTTTTACCAAACAAAGTTTTTCACGGCACCCACTTTGGAAATCATTGACCTAGAACAGGGGTCGGCAACCTTTTTGACAAGAAGAGCCATTTTTTCAAAATTTGTATAGAATTCAACATAAGCTGAGCCGCAGAGCATGTATAATGAAAAAATACATATTAAATACCGTCAAGTCATATTAAATGACTTTTATTTATTTAAAAGCTGCACACATATACCCAGACAATGATGTTTTGGAGATAATTCGTAAAAAGAACTTGAGAAACAAAAGAATATTTTCAATGAAAATATAAATAAGTATTCAAACGAAGCAAATAAAGAGGTTCTTTGAGAAAACGAATCTAGGACTATAGATGAAAATGAGAGTTGAAAATGAATTTTTTTACTCAACAGCCCATACTGGATCCTCGTATTGAAAACGATTATATTATTATCAATTGAGACAGTCATTGCCGTCTGGTGTGCTGTAAGCGGGAGAGTGGGCGTCGGGATCCGCAGGTAATTCCTTAAAGAGCCGCATGCGGCTCACGAGCCGCGGGTTGCCGTCCCCTGACTTAGAACCTAGGACCTCGCGTCTAGAACCATGAGACAGTGTTAACAGAGCCAGGAGCTTATTGCGATAGGGGGAAAAATGTATAGATTGTGTAAAATTCCAAACACAAAGAAACGATCGTATATCCTAAATGACGAAGATGATCAACGTAAACGATAATGGTCGAATACTCAATTGACTCGCAAAGTTGAAAAAATAATTATTTCTCAGGGTTCCCCTCGAAGTCTGTGATCTACGATCGACCTCGACCTCAGAAGCCCACCCACTATATATTATATATATATATATATATATATATATATATATATATATATATATATATATATATATATATATATATATATATATGCAATTAAATTATTCAGAATTTGACGCCAATTTTTCTCCATAATCTTTAAATAATGTACTTCTTTAAATAAATTTAACCACGTTTTCAGAATTCGCGTGTCGTTGCCCGCAAAAACTTCCATCGCCTGGGCAGGGGTCGGCAGCCGAATTAACCACTATATCTACTTTTTACAATTCAGTATAAAACCAAACATGATATCACCCACAGTAATGGTGAATAAGATGGTTCTTAAATGTGAAGATAGAGAAGGAGAAACATTCTGAACTTGATCGAGAATCGAACCCGGGTCTCCCACTTGCCGGGTAGGTGCTTTACCCAACTAAGCTATCAAGCCATCCTAATTTTATTTGATAAAAATCAATTCACATTGTAGAACATTTGTATTAGTAAATATGAGCTTTCGGTAATTGAAGTCGGGAGCGAATTGGATGTTCTAGGAGCTCTATACAGAAGGAATTGGTTTAGGGAGCCGCACCTAAATCTTTAAAGAGCCGCATGCGGCTCACGAACCGTAGGTTTCCGATCCCTGGCTTAAGGCCTTCGCAGATTATTGTCGCTTAGGGGTATTCTACCTCTTAAATCCGTTAACCGATGTCCAACGGCGGAAATTAACATACGAAGAAATAATCACTCGGGCATTTGTTAACTATGTTTCGCATTGTAACGCGAAAGATCGTACCACGAATCTTCGGGAAACAGTTACGTTTTCTTCCAAAATTCTTTGGGGCAATAACACTCGACTCGTGGGCCGAGAGAGTGACCTGATTAAAGAGTTAACGACTCCTTTATCTATTGTCCTGGAAAAGCCCCTTATGGGAAAAAGAGAAAAAATGTTGGGAAACACCTGCGGTGGCATGTGTTCTCTTCGTTATTATATTTAGGTTCTCTCAGGTATTGTTTTATATGACGGAAATACAAAATATGGAGTAATATTATGTTGTTTAACCTCTGATTTACAAAAATAAATTGTTGGGACGGGTGAAAACAGGCATATTAAAATAGGAAGTAATTATTAATGTCGTAGAAATGAAAATTTTAGCACCTTTTAACGCATTCTTATGTTGAAGTGCGTATTGTAGTCATATAACACGAGAAGAATCTCAGAATTCATTTTAGGACTAAAACGCCACTCTAATGACATTATGAAATAGCAGGGGAATATTCTGTCCTGTCCAGGAATCGAACCCGCACATTTTTATAAGTTTTCCGCAAGGCCTGCATTTGGATAAAGACAAAATCGTCCAAGGCTTTGTATAACAAATATGTTGCTTTTGCGTATATTGATTTTTCCACACGTCACTGCTAAATGTTTTAAGAATTAAATCTATAAATTTGATATTAACAGCCTCCGTTCTAGCGCTCTTATATTAATATTGTTTGAAAGTTTTCGAAGGAGATAACAAAAAAAGCTTGAATGGCGCCCGAATGGAAGTAAAGTAGATCAACCAAACCAGAACTCTTGTTTCTTAATAAGATACAACACGAACCCGCATTTCACGAACAAGTGGAACGAATTACTGCGAAATTTCTTTTTTACTCTGGAATATTAGCTTTTTCCATTATAGCCAGGAAGTAATGTCTTCGGGGCCATTGCGTATTGCTTTTCGAAAAAAACGTGTATGTGTTATCCGACAAGGTATAGCCAACATTGCAAATGCGTTCTTGAGGTCGAAGTGTCATCCTTCTGTATTGTGGTCGTATTATGCCATTCCTTCCGCCGCCTTTCACTTTTTTTTCGAGTACCCTCTTGTCACTCCTTGGTCGGAAAAAATACTTTCTGCCCCGAGGAGAGAGGAAAAAAAACGTCTTTAATCAACGATTGGGCACGACGGTTTTGGATTTGTGTTGCTTTCAATTAACGGCGGGGAAGAGGAATATTGATTAGGGAATAAGTAAAGTCACCATTCGCCGTATGCCTCACAACCTTTTCCTGTTAATCGGATAGACCGGTTGATGAATATGCCTGTTAACACGTACGATAGTACAAACAGATTAAAAATGGAATTTTAAAAGATTGTATAGACAGCGGTTCTCAACCTTTTGCTTTTAGCGTCCCACCTACAGCCTTTTCAAGAAACCCTAGTCCCACCATAAAATAAAGAAAAACCTCACTTTTTCTAATAAATGTATTTCTACGTTTATAAGCATATAAGAAGCACGTTAATAGTTGGTAGACACAAAGAAGAAGGTTGAACTAAAAAAGATTTATATATGTACTCTGGTATAGAAAACACACGAGGAAAATTAAATTAAAATTTAAGTTATTCAAGTAACACTGCGCTACGTATTAACACCTGTACTAGGCATAAGACAAATCAATTCAGTACGTATGTATGTAATTCTGTATAAAAAATTCTCGTTGTAAGCTTTACATATCCCTTTTAATCGATATTCCGGCAATCGATGTTCCTGTTATTCGACATTCCGGTTATTAGATATCCCGGTTATTTCGATATCTGATTATTCGATATACAGTTAATCGGGAGTTAGATGTATTTCGCTTTCTCTCTCTCTGTATTATGTCACGTTTCCTTCACAGTTCAATTGCAATTACCCTCGGCGTTCACTTTATTCTAATCGTTTCGGTCCTCGTGAAGTCAACACTCGATGGGTCGATCAATTTTCCAGACGAAGGATTTTCCGCATCTGAATGGTTTCTCGTTGATATCTCGCAACAGAATGGGATTAACCTCTCGGTAAAATCCAGAGCCGGGACTAGGTATTTTGGCGCCCGAGACATAGAACGTGTATCGCCCAAACTCTGTATTTTATGACGTACAAAATAATAATTATAATTACTGTCTGCCCGTCCTCGCAAATCTCAATTTATCACGTTATATCAATACATTTTATGGTTGTAAATATATGCATATATGCGAGGGGCGTCCAAATTAGACCTGGACTTTATTTATTTGGGCATATCCAAACACCTAAACGTATATTTCCATCAAAATCTCGAGGTCAAATTTTTGCGCGATAACAATACTTTCTCAATATACTTCGTATATGAGAAAGTAAAAATTCTCTGGAAAAACCGTCCCTCCGAAAAATAAAAGTCCAAAAGAATAATTTTCCGGTTTATTATAAATTGATTACACCTATCGTCTAACGACTCTCTACTCATTTAGTCAGGAAGCGTGATTATACCATTATCTTTACTTTCACATTTCACGTATTATCGGCCCAGAAGTTTGTCAACCTGCTCTCCTCAAATTCGCTTTAGGTGGTCCGCGTTTACGAATAACAAGTCGAACTGTGGACTAGAAACAAATTTTCTTTGAAGGCTGCGGTCGTGATCGAAAAAGGTGAATATCTGGAAACGGTAATATATCCCAATTATAAAAATGTGTTTGATGATGTTGCGGGTATAGTTATTTCTGGTGTATGGTGCGTGAACGCATAAAAAGGTAGCGAACCTTACATTACGGTTAATCAACAGATATTCTTACTATCGTGTTAAATTAAATTAACCCATTAACGCCAAACGTTGCGATATCGCAATGTTTTAAATGTTTTTTAAATTTTTAATGTTAAATTAATAATTTAATTATGATATTACTCTGTACTCGAGAAAAATGTTCAAGAAGTTCATATATCAGTGTAGAGTAACAGTAGAAATAAATTATGGATTAAAGAATTAAAAGAAAAACGCCATTAAAATATTGCAGTTGTCACTGTTTGGGTAACAAGACTACTAAGAACGAATCCCCAATTTCTCAAGTATTGCATAGCTTATAGAAAAATCGGTACAACAAACGTACAAACTTTCTTATATACTAATGCGTCGTTTACTTATCGTAAAAAAACATGAAATATGTAGAATCGTTATAAACCTCAACTTAAATAACTATACGAAGTTTGATTAAAATCGTATTAGCGGTTTTTAGAACCAGAACAGACAGACGGCGTTGCGAAAACCACTTTCGTATTCGTATTTGTCGGGGGGGTGGGGGGGTTTGAACCCGAACTGTGTAAGGGGCGGGGAGGGGGTATGAAGTTAAACCCCATGATACTTTTTACTTTCTCATATACGAAGTATATTGAGTAAGTATTGTTACCGCGAAAAAATTCGACCTCGAGATTTTGACGGAAATACACGTTTTAGGTGTAGTTGAGTCCGAAAAAGTGGTTTTCGCAATGTCGTCTGTCTATGGGTCTGTCTGTTCGCGGCTCTAGTCTAAACGGTAGAGCGAAAATGAATGAAGTCTCGTAATTAGGCATTTTCTCATACAGAGTAGAAGAAATGGTTAACATTGCTCAATAATTAAGGAAAGTTTATTCTACGCATTTTTAATAACAATTTGATTTTCTCAAAAACGGCTGTAACGATTTTGATCAAATTTCGTACATTTACTTTAGTTTACGTCTTCAGTAATACTATATAGTTCATATTTCTCAAAAATTGAATATAAGGCTAGTTTATTCTAGGCAACTTGAACAATAATTTCATTGTTGTTAAAAATGCGTAGAATATACTTCCCTTAATTATTGAGCAATGTCAACCGTTTCTTCATAGCTTCTATTCTGTATGATAAAATGGCTACTAGGTAGGCATACTAGTAAATACGATATTTCATTAATTTTCACTGTATTTCTTAGGTTCTAGAGCCGCGAACAGACAGACGACATTATGAAAACCACTTTTTCGGACTAAGCTACACCTAAAACGTTTATTTTCGTCAAAATGTCGAGGTCGAATTTTTTCGCGACACCAATACCATGGTACTACTATATAAGGTAGGTCGTTCCGGTGAACGAAAACGAGACCACTTTGCGCATGACGTCACTTGGTCCGCAAACGGAAGCGCGGCGTTCAAATTTTACGGCACGTATTATATGGCGACCGTAATTAAGATTCTTTTCAGCCTGTGGTTACTAGTAATTATGTCGCATTATAATACGTAGAAGTCATAAATACATTTCTTGCTTTTTGTCTTTTATTATGTCACACTGTATTTTCAGTTATTAACTGTGATCCTAAAGAGTTGGGGCACCTCTGCCAATTGATGCGTATTCATTTCTCGTCCGCCATACGCACAATTAATTCCTTTTGTCTAACAACTGCAAAGCTTAAAGATGCTCTCCGTGGTCAGAAGGACATGATAATTTTATTGACACATCAGGGGGGCTTGGAAAAATTGGGCAAGTCACATCTTCTATTATATAAAGTCACTTCTTACATGTAATTATCTAATTATATAAAGCTGCTTCGTACGTACGATATATGGATACAAGTGCATAAACTTTTTGTATATCCATCAAGAAAAGAGCAATGTAAATGAACAACATTATGCTTCTAATTAAAAATGTTCACTTTAAAATGTTAACAAATGCCATTATAAAATTAAACAAAACAGAATAAACAAAAGAAACTTTCAAGTTGGATAAAAGCATAGAACCTATTACTTAATACAACAGATTAATGGCAGAAAAAATTACATAAATCATATACATATAGCTGAGAACAATAAAACATAAAACAAATATATCAGTCTTATATTGAAGTAAAAGTAAAGTACATTACATAAATGTGACTATAGAAAGACCAAGCAATAGAGTAGCTATAAATAAGTAATTGGTAACCATATAAAGGAAACAAGTTAGAAAAGTGTACAACGTATCACAAATGGGCGCATTTCGTGCAATGGAGTATTAGAAAGAAATTATATACCTGTACGTAGGGGAAATAGCGTTTTAAAGTTCTTTTCTTCATCATAAATAATCCATTTTCTTCCTATTTAAAAATACTGCATGCACACGTAAGTAAATTAAACATTTGTTTGTGAGATTGTTTATGTTAGCAACAATGAAGAAGTAACCATTCAAGAAAATTTCCAAGTTCAACTCGATTTAAGATATTCTTGTTTGATTTTATGGATAACAGCTACTCCTACGATAAAAATGTATAGGAAAGGAAATACATAATTTATTTATATTTTGATATGAGCAATACTTTACGAGATATGATGGAAAGTTCATTTTTATCACCAGTAAAGTGGTACCCCTGATTGGCTTACGTGATTCATTTATACGATTTTCTTATTATATTTGATTGAAAGTCCTTAATATCAAATTTCATGAAAATCCGTCTGTAGAAGCCGAGAACGAACATGCGGACGGACGGACAGACAGATGGACGGACGGACGATAATAGGCGCTCACGCTGTAAGCGAGACAAGCCTAAAAAGAAAAACAATTAGGATTCTAGGTATTCAGCTCATAATGTGTCAATGAGTCTTTTCTTAAATACAAATACATTTGAAGATTCTTTCACATGTAGGGACAAGTTATTTTATATAATAATAGCCGTCGTCTGTTGGTTGGTCACGCTATGCAAACGCTAATAACTCGAGAAATAATAATGATAGAAACTCGAAATTTGATAGGGATGCTTGACTAACACTTATTCAGAGAATGACAAATTTAAATCTCGAAAAAATTCCTTGATTCGTCTTCAAGAGAGGCATTTTCATTTCCCATTACTTTACCTGTAAAACATGATTTTTCGACGTGCAGGCTTTTATTCATTTGGAAATTAAAATTAGAAGAAATTAACAGACGACCTTCGGATTTGAACCATTTTCAAGAAAACTTTATGAAGTTTCTTATTCCGTTCGTCTTTTTTCGCCCACAATATGAAGTATTCCATGTTAAACGTTTAATTTACATATTTTATGGAAATCTCGCCATTTTAACGTGATGTTGCTATGTCGACCATTATCATTGTTACACCTCAAATTACTATTACTGTATACATCCTTCTGGGAATAAGCGTGCCTTGAGTGCTTCAATACGAGAGAGAGAGAGGAAAGAAGGGGACAGATTGGCGTGTTTTGTGGAAAATAAGTATATTAACGTAAATATAGATAATTTTAAGTATCAACAGTGTCATTTTAGAAAAATTGGAAATAAAAAGCATTCTTTAATTAAATTCTTTGTAAACCATACGTGCTTACGAATTTATATTGATATTCCTCGAATTAATTTCGTAACAATGGCCGAAGTTTGGAAACGAATATAAATTAAAATTCAATTAAAATTCAGTTAAAATTAAAAGGACATTTAAAACTGTTAACAGGCAATTTTCTAAGAAACAACAGTGGATCTTTTAATGAATTGATTTGTTTTTATTAAAGGAATTTTGGTGCTTATTTAATACAGAGTAAGTTCAAAGGCTTATAATCCATTTGAATCTAATAACAGTGGCTGTTATAGGTTAAAGAAAGAACTTTATTTATTCACTTTACAGAATGAATTAATTTTAGGCTAGCATTGCCTATTATTTACGGTATGGAATTTACAGTATGTAAAGTGGAAGTTGTACTGAATTGACTCAAGTATATTTCATCCAGAAACGTAAATGCGGCCTGTATTTCTTCATTTGTCGCTTTATTCGATGGTTAAAACAGTGCAATATTTCATTCTTGCGATTTTAACATGTTGCATTGACGAAAGTTTAGATTCATTAAACCCGTTGAAATTCAACGGGTACTTATGCTAGTTATAATAATAAATGGCTATGTATTTTAAACTGTCTGACCCATATTTACTTGAATGGGGAACTTGAGTAAAAAAAATTTTCGAGGTTCTGGTGTTGTGCCAATGAACATCTTTATTTTGTTGGAAAAAAGTATTTGTTAAAATTACTTTATTAGTGATATGAAAAAAATACATTAACATAGAATACTTGACCACCAAATCAACAGACTTAATTCAGGGTATAATATAAACATCTTTGGTCGGGGTTCTATATGATAAATTGTATATTATTTTTAAAATTCTATTTTGCAGAATCTTTAAATGGTGCAAGCTTTGTTTTGTAGCTCTACCCTAGATAATACTCATATAAGTTAGATGAGAATGAACAAGTTCAAAATAAGCATTTCTTAGGGCTGTTATGGGGACCACATCCCTTATTCTTGACAGCGCACCAATAGCTGGAACAATTTATTTTTGTGTGTGTGCTATATGCCTTTCCCACATTAAATGTCCAGCCCAAACCACGATAGCTGGATAGCTTAAACTTTCAGAGTTCGTAGATCTTCCGGAGAAACCATCAGAAAAAATGAGACCTCTCACCCAAGTGCCATGGGTTCGACTCCAGAAATTCCCAAAGTTGATAAAAAATTCCCATAAGAATAACATTGTGAGAAATTCAAAATAATCTGTAGAGCAAACTAATCGACGTACCGAGCTGAAAGGTTCAGAGATTGTAGCGGTGTGAAGACACTTCCAGCAACTTCACCGAAGTTTCTTGGGTTCGACTCCAGAGAGTCCCCGAGTGCAATTATTGCTCTGGCGATAAAACCCAAACTTCAAGAGCTGGAGAGCTGAAATTTGTAGGAATTGTGGAAGATGTGAGGAACCCTTCAGAAAAAATGCGAATGCTACCTAGTGGCATGGGTTCGACTCCAGAAATTCCGGACGGTGTCATTTTCCCATAAGCATAACATTGTGAAAAACTTAAATTTCTCTGCTGTCCACACTAATCAACCGATGAAGTTGAAACTTTCAGATAATATTAATATAAAATATAATAAGATTAAATATATTACGTTAATCATAAAAGTATTTGTAAACAACCATAAAATGCAAATGAAGTGCACAATAGCATAGACTAACCTGAGAAAATTTAGGGAAAAAGGCAACTTTTCCCATCTTCAGATCAAAAATTTACTCGCAATGCACCACCCCTAAATATTTAAATATTGTACTAAAATTTCGTGTGGAATATTTTTACTAATAGTTGCAACAAATGAGGGAATACCATCAAGAAAAAGTTTCAACCTTTTTTTTAATTCCATTTGTGGGACACCGTAAGTTATATACAAAATCACATCATGTTAATAAATAAGACTTTATTCAAGGAATACGGTAAGAAGATCCGTATTGTTGCAGCAAAATAATGCACAAATAGTCATTTCTAAAAATCGCTTTCACACTCTCGCAAAAAAACGCACTTAATTGAGACAAGTAACTAAACTCGGTAACCACTTGAAACACAGCCGACTACTTGCGGACCAGGTGACGTCACGCGTTCGAGACTATCGCATAGCACAGCTATCGATTCCTGACACGGATGCGCAACGACCTACCTATATAATAGTATCATGACCAATACTTTCTCGATATACTTCGTATACGAAATAGTAAAAATATAACGATCTATATAGTTATTTAACGTTCTGCATAAAGCTTTATTGTGAAACTAATGGAATGTTTCCTTATTCGGAGAGGAACCGTTCATGTTTTGCTTATTCTACCTTTACAGAAGTCGATTAACCGAGCGTTTGCCACAATTTAGTATCGCATCGCATGGGTATAAATTCGTTTCCATTTTGAAATGATTGCTCGTTTTCGCCGTCATTAGCATCTTAATTGGCCATTGCTTTTTCGGAAAATTGCCTATAATTGCCAATAAACTCGGATGTCTGGTAATGAATAAAAGGTATAACAGAGAATTTAATATCATTCCCAAGGATAACAATTCACAGACGAGAACGGTATGCAGCGAAATTCGACGGAAGAAATAAAATTTCCCTCGGTAAATCCCAACGTTTTGTGTGATGAATAGACTATCTACTTATCGATACTACTTATAATCCTCGGCTTCCTCGAATTATTCTCGTCGTTTAAATATTTGGATGCAACCCCTTTTCAAACTCACGTAATCGAAAAATTACCGTGCCGCTAAATAGGAAATGGGTGTCGTTGGAAAAAACACTTGGATTGAACGCGAAGAGGGAGCGAGGGAAACGTGTCATTATCCATTTTTGCTTAGGCGTACGTGTCATGAATATGGGATCTCTTCGTAAATTGTCTCGGGTTACATTCGGAAAAATGCACACCGAATGGCGGATAAATACTCTCAGCGGCGACTTGAAAAGAAACGGCGTCATTTCTTCGGTAAAGCAGTTAAGCTGGGAACCATTTGGAGAGCTCATTTTTTTAATGCCGGAATGAGACTCGTAGAAAAGTAAATGTAATTTGAGGTGAAATATCTAGGGATAATCTAGAATCCAGATTATACAGGAAACGCGGTAAAAAAATTCGAGTTAAGAGAGATCGATGGAAGGACTGAGTTAGGTAGTTTTTTTTGTCTTTTGGTGGTTACAACCGCGGTATTCTTATTAAACAGCGCTTTTCTTTTCTCACATTTGATACTCCAGAAAAAAATCTTTTTCAAATCATTGAACATCACACAGATGTTGGTAGAAAATTTGGAATACAATAATTACATTTTTCGACCCGAGGGACTTTTTAAATGGGCTGTGAGTAGTCTCACGGGCCGGGTTTATTTCTTCGACAACGTTGGGTCCGAATTTGTATGGGCCGGGCCTAGAAAATTAGGCCCGTGCAGAGCTCTACTCCAGACCCGTCGTTATTAATCCTGACAAATGCGCGTTTTTGCATCGACGAATAAGAAAGAAATTTATTAGATTTTTCATTTTCTGAGATTAGGTTTTTCTGGTCTGGAAAATAAACATTTCTCGTGATTGGCTGATTTCGAGAAAGAATGATATAGTCCGCCTTATGTCTGAAATTAAAAGATCGGTACAACATACATTGCACAAACTTTCTCATATACTAATACGACGTTTAGTTATCTTTAGAAAATGAAAATCGTATCAGCCTGTTTTTAGAAAATCCAATTTTTGTTAAAGTTGCCCAAGAATAAACTAGCCTTATATTCATTCATTGAGATAAATGAAATACGTAGTATTATTGTAGATATATACCCAAGTAACTGTACGAAATTTGATCAAAATCGTTAGAGCCATTTTTGAGAAAATCGAATTGTTGTTAAAGTTGCGTAGAATAAACTAGCCTTATATTCATTTTTTGAGAAATATGAACTATACAGTGTTATTGAAGACGTAAAGTCAAGTAGCTGTACGAAATTTGATCAAAATCGTTAGAACCGTTTTTTATAAAATCGAATTATTTGTTGCATAGAATAAACTAACCTTATATTCATTTTTTGAGAAATATGAACTGTGCAGTATTATTGAAGACGTAAACGCAAGTAACTATACGAAATTTGATCTAAATTGTTGAAGCCGTTTTTGAGAAAATCGGATTGTTGTTAAAAATGCGTAGAATAAACTTTCCTTAATTATTGAGCAATGTTAACCATTTCTTCATAGCTTCTGCTCAATATGATAAAATGCCTAATTACGAGATTTCATTCATTTTCGCTCTACCGTTTAGGCTCCAGAGCCAGTAACAGACAGACAGCATTGCAAAAACCACTTTTTCGGATTCAGCGATACCTAAAACGTATATTTCCGTAAAAATCTTGAGGTCGAATTTTTTCGCGATAACAATACTTTCTCGATACTTTGTATGAGAAAGTAAAAAAGAAAAACTCTCCATCCAGTTACCATAAACATAGGTTGGGAAAACCATATGAGCATTTTGGTCGCAAAACAGCCGCCATCAGTGGTGATTCATCTACGGTAGATTCAAGAAAGGTGTGTTTTAGGCGTAGTGTTTAGCCTTGTGAAATGGTCGCGTCTGTGTGTGCTTACGTCCTCCAATGGACCGATTTTCACGAAACTCTGTATGAGGCTCGTGCTACCAGGGTCATATTTTATTTGGGCGAAGATTGAAGTCTCGAGTTCGATTCCAGGAACATCCTTTCTCTATTTGATTTACGTGTTAAGTCTCAATTCTATAGCGTAGATATTTTTTCCGTGATACTTTAAAATATCTTTGAATTGGGATATTGGAGCGGGGTTTTGCTTTCTCCATACGTAGTATGTACCTATATGAGCAAGTATTGTATTCGTGAAAAAAATCGAATTCGAGATTTTCAGGGAAATAAACGTTTTGAGGTCCACTGAGTATGTTTTGTCTATTTCATAAAAGCAATAGTTTAAGAGATATTTTCATTTTTCTTCTAAATTTGTTGAATACGTCGCCAAATGATACCATTGTTTCCGTTGCAATGATAAAAGTTTCTAATTGCTAATAAAGTTGCGTACGCTGCCAAGGATAATTTTAATGGCGCATCGATATTTAGTTATCCATAGAAACAGCTAACAATTTTCTTTACTTATTGTTTTTTCTAAAATAAATACTATTGAAAATGCTTTAACATTATTCATGGGTGTAATTGCTGATAGTTATTTCTGAGGACGCTGATGTCGAGATCCAGAGCCTATAGGTGCAAGCGGTGCATCGCACCCGGGCGGCAATTCACGGGAGGAGGCAAGAATCTCTCTTAATTTTGTGTTTTACAAATATACAAACGTCCTTTACCATCCGTAGTGTTTGTAAACTCATGTGATAGACCTCCTAAAATAAAGTCCCTTTACGTAATATATCGAGACGATTCGTATACGAGAAAGTTTGCGCAATGTGTTTTGCACTATTTATTTCCTAATTTAAATACAACTTTTAATCTAAAAATCGAAAAAAATCTGGGACAGGGTGCTTTTATAATTCCGTAGAGGGCGGCAAAAACTGCTCGCACTCGGGCGGCAAATATGGCCGGCGCGGGCCTGTCGAGAGCAATCATATTCATTGCTCTGTATGGAGAAAGTCATGTACCGGACACATCAGATTTTTCTAAGGGGATAAGAATGTAGATTCTAATTCTTACCACAGAATGTCTTATTTCCTCGAAATTCTTGTAAACGATGGCGTTTTTGCTTTTTAAAGTGCATCTTTTTTGGGCTGTTGTCATGGATATGATTATTGTCGAACTCCGTTTGAGCTTAGACGAGTGCAAAAATGGGGTATTTCGACTACGCTTGAGCCATGGACTGTTTATCCAAGTGCATGCATAGCACTTTGTGGCGTAAAATTGTGAAGCGAAATGAAATAAAAAAGGAAAGTCACTGCTATTGCAAATTTGTGACATGTTTCGGTTATTTTACTGCAAATGTTATTTTAAATGGAATAAAAAAAAAAAATTTAAATATAAACGTAAAATAAAGTGTAAGGTAAAATATGGAATAAATTTTTAGATAAAATGTAAAATAAAATATGCAGCATTAGGAAGCCGGCCTTGATTAGTCTTATGTTAGCATGGACTTCTTGCTGTTTTTACTTTCTCCATACGTTTTGCTCATATTTTTGCTTTACGAATCTGGCTGCTCTGCTTTGGATTCTTTCTAACTCAAGTATCTGTCCCTTTCGTACGGATCCCATATGCTGGAAGTGTATTCGACCTGAGATCTGACCAATGATAAATAACACGTTTCTGGTACCTGTTCTGTGATACTTCTTACTATTCTGCCTACGAAGCCCAATTTCTTATTAGCTGCGCCTACGATCCTTCGAATATGCATATTCCAAGATAGATCACGACAAATGGTGACTCCTAAATATTTAACGTTCTCCGCAGATTGGATATTCAATCTATCAATTCTGTACTCCGAGTCTAATTCATTGTTCTTACTCTTCCAGAAACTCAATAGGGAACATTTGCTGTGATTAACTTCGATTTTCCAATCTTGACACCATGCTGAAAGGGCGTTTAAATCTTCCTGAAGCGATTTTTGGTCATCCTGACTCATTATCTCCTTATATAAAACGGTGTCATCTGCGAAAGGTCTTATTTTGCAGCGAACTACCGAGCAGATATCGTTTATATATATATATATATATATATATATCAGGAATAGTAGTGGGCCTATGACACTTCCCTGTGGAACACCTGATGCGACTTTTACCGGGTATGAAGATTTCCCATCAATAACTACTATCTGTTTTCTGTTTGAGAGGAAGTCTTTTACCCAACTCACGATATTAGGGTTTATGCCGTACTTTCCTAGTTTTCCTATTAATTTACTGTGGGGTACTTTGTCAAACGCTTTTTTAAAATCAACGAAAATGGCATCAACCTGAGTGTTTTTCTCTCCGCATTGCAACAAATCGTTTACGAACAGGGCGAGCTGCGTTTCGCATGACCTACCTTTCCGAAACCCGTGTTGGTTTTTGCTTAGCGAAGAACGACCATCTAAATAACGCAGAACAGAGCTAACGATTATATGTTCTAGAATCTTACACGATAATGACGTCAAGGAAATCGGTCTACAATTTTCGGGGTTCTCTTTATCACCGCCTTTGTGGATGGGCGTTACGTATGCTAGCTTCCAGTCTTTTGGAACGGTACCATGTGCAACGGTTTTTTCGAATATTATGTTCAAGTAGGGTGCGATTATCGAGGCTAGCTCTTTCAACGCACGCGCGGGTATGCGTAATTGTAGCAGATCTTGTTTATATCGGTTGATAAGATCATTATCGTTGACAACTGCCGTAAGTAGGGTATAGCTAAGGTGGCATTTATCATAGGCGACGCGTGCAAAAGGCGCCAAACTGGATGGAGAGTTTTTCTTTTTTACTTTCTCATACAAAGTATCGAGAAAGTATTGTTATCGCGAAAAAATTCGACCTCAAGATTTTTACGGAAATATACGTTTTAGGTATCGCTGAATCCGAAAAAGTGGTTTTTGCAATGCTGTCTGTCTGTTACTGGCTCTGGAGCCTAAACGGTAGAGCGAAAATGAATGAAATCTCGTAATTAGGCATTTTATCATATTGAGCAGAAGCTATGAAGAAATGGTTAACATTGCTCAATAATTAAGGAAAGTTTATTCTACGCATTTTTAACAACAATCCGATTTTCTCAAAAACGGCTTCAACAATTTAGATCAAATTTCGTATAGTTACTTGCGTTTACGTCTTCAATAATACTGCACAGTTCATATTTCTCAAAAAATGAATATAAGGTTAGTTTATTCTATGCAACAAATAATTCGATTTTATAAAAAACGGTTCTAACGATTTTGATCAAATTTCGTACAGCTACTTGACTTTACGTCTTCAATAACACTGTATAGTTCATATTTCTCAAAAAATGAATATAAGGCTAGTTTATTCTACGCAACTTTAACAACAATTCGATTTTCTCAAAAATGGCTCTAACGATTTTGATCAAATTTCGTACAGTTACTTGGGTATATATCTACAATAATACTACGTATTTCATTTATCTCAATGAATGAATATAAGGCTAGTTTATTCTTGGGCAACTTTAACAAAAATTGGATTTTCTAAAAACAGGCTGATACGATTTTCATTTTCTAAAGATAACTAAACGTCGTATTAGTATATGAGAAAGTTTGTGCAATGTATGTTGTACCGATCTTTTAATTTCAGACATAAGGCGGACTATATCATTCTTTCTCGAAATCAGCCAATCACGAGAAATGTTTATTTTCCAGACCAGAAAAACCTAATCTCAGAAAATGAAAAATCTAATAAATTTCTTTCTTATTCGTCGATGCAAAAACGCGCATTTGTCAGGATTAATAACGACGGGTCTGGAGTAGAGCTCTGCACGGGCCTAATTTTCTAGGCCCGGCCCATACAAATTCGGACCCAACGTTGTCGAAGAAATAAACCCGGCCCGTGAGACTACTCACAGCCCATTTAAAAAGTCCCTCGGGTCGAAAAATGTAATTATTGTATTCCAAATTTTCTACCAACATCTGTGTGATGTTCAATGATTTGAAAAAGATTTTTTTCTGGAGTATCAAATGTGAGAAAAGAAAAGCGCTGTTTAATAAGAATACCGCGGTTGTAACCACCAAAAGACAAAAAAAACTACCTAACTCAGTCCTTCCATCGATCTCTCTTAACTCGAATTTTTTTACCGCGTTTCCTGTATAATCTGGATTCTAGATTATCCCTAGATATTTCACCTCAAATTACATTTACTTTTCTACGAGTCTCATTCCGGCATTAAAAAAATGAGCTCTCCAAATGGTTCCCAGCTTAACTGCTTTACCGAAGAAATGACGCGATGAAACATGGGTTAACCAGAATTATTCCCTTGGTTCGGCATGGATTGGTCCAAACGAAGAAGGAGGACTGAAAATTCCAATTGGGAAAGGATCCAGATTGATAATATGCCATGTTGGCTCAGCGGAGACAGGATTCCTGAAGGAATGTAAACTCGTGTTCAGAACGAAGGGGAAGAAAAATACGGATTATCACTGTGATATGAATGCAGCCGTTTTTACTAAATGGTAATTTATATTACATATTTTATTACTGCCTGTTTAGCTGACACATTTCATAATTCTTGCCATTTGTCTGCCTTGATTGCATTTATACATTATTTCTCATTTCCAGGTTTGAGAAGTTTCTGGAGGCTCTGAAAAACCGAGATATAAAAAACGCAATAATTGTTATGGATAATGCTAGTTACCACTCGGTAGTAGTGGATAAACCTCCCTCCACTTCAACGAGAAAACTCGAAATACAAAATTGGATGAGTTTAAAAGGAATCGCATACACCTGTGACCAGACAAGGGCAGAGCTACTGGCTTTGGTGAAATTGGCGAAGATGAACACCAAAGAGTATGAGCTGGACAGGAAGGCTGCATCCGAAGGACACACTGTTGTAAGACTGCCGCCATACCATTGCCAGTACAACCCCATTGAACTTATCTGGTCACAGGTTAAGAGATATATCGCAGAGAGGAATACTACATTTAAAATCAATGACTTGGAAACCCTTGTCCATCAAGTAACAACAACAACACATTTCAAAAGTTGAAAGATTGCAATGTACTTCATAATACCAATTACCGGATTTTTAATTGTTATATTGCGATTCACAGGCACTCGACGGAGTTACAAATGAAGCTTGGGCCGCATGTGTTCGTCACGCAGAGAAATTGCAAGATGAGGACTTCAACAAAGAGATTGTGAGGGACGAGGTAATTGAGCCCATCGTTGTGCAGCTTGTGGAGAGTGATGATGATGACGACGAAGAAGATGACGATGATTCAGAGGTTTTGGCTTCTCCTTTGGACCAAATATGAACGTACAAGACGTGGCAAATTTATCGGTCAAACGAGAATTAATTATTTTTTTGTAAAAGATTAATACAGATGTGTGTAAACATGTGGCATGTAAAAGACCGTAAGTTAAAAAAAGTATGTATTCGATGTAACTTACGATGGTGGGACATCACAGAAAATTAAAAATTACTATCGGACTGTGGTCGTCGTTTTTATTTCGTATTTCACCAGTAGACTTCCAAAGTTGAAAAATAATGTGGCCTTTTGTTAGCCATTCCGGAAAATAATGGAAATGTCGAAAGAATATTTTAATTATGTGGGTCTGTTAAAAATAAATTTCGTTCCCTGATTCCCTTTGCCTGACGAATCGACAGCAAGTTGCATGCTAGTGCAGTAGATATGGCAACGCCGATTCCTCTGGGCGAGAGAGAACGCCCCACCTCCTAGAAGCGGAAACGTACGGGCAGTCCCGACTGCGTCCGAAATCTCAGGGCCAAAGATATCTGAAATGGATAATAACAGGAGGGAAGTTATGTTATTTAGAAATTGTGTAGTATATCAGCTGAATGCGAAAATCCGCAAGAGCTGGCAACGCGCACCGGTATCTGTCCTCCCGCGCGAAAGTTGTGAGGGGCGATGGAAGGGGAAACATTCGTGATTGGCTACTTGCTCTATGAAGGTCAAGAGACTTAAGAAAGTGAACAGACTATAGCCTTAGTAAATCGTGTACACTTTCACCGTTGTCTGTACGTAGAAGAGGTACTGTGGACTGACCTCGAATTTCTCGCACGTACGACCAAAATTCTTTTGAGTCATTTTTGAGTGAATCCGAGTCGAGTGCGACAGTACAATCCAACAATGCAAATCGCAGTGGGGACATCACGTTAAAATGAGATGAAACAAAAAACTACTATAGATGTCAGATTTAAGCCATTCCGAATTAGAGACGCCAGGAATAAGGCACTTGATTGACGTTTCTGTAGGAAATGTGCGTCGCATGTGTCATTTCTATCATTTTAACAAAGTTAAAGAGAAACAATTCACTCATCGAGAATTCTTAAGTTATGGTCATAGGCACAGCAACTAATAGTAATATCCACAAAAACAAAATGTTATTCACTATTTTGATATCTTAGATTGATCTGAAAATTTGAAATTTTCTCTCTTATTTAATTATACCTATCTTCGTGAAAATCCTTACAGGAGAAAAGAACTAGCTATTGTGAGCACTGGGGAAAAGATTTATAGAATATATCGTACAATAATGGAAAGATACTAAATAAAAGTAATGATTATAATCTAAGGGCTAGATAAACGAATAAAATCCAACAAGAAAATTATAATAAGTTAAAAATTTTAATTTTACTATCAACCGTACTTAATTTGAAGAATCAAGAAATAGTAACATTATTAATTCCGACAATAACATAACTACGCAACTATAAGAATTCACTTTCAATATAAGAAATATATAAAAATTAAACTCACATCTTCCCCCTTTGTTTTGGCAAACCAAAAAGTAAAGCAATGAAAAGGTGTAATTTAGTAGGTGTAGTATGGAGGAGAATTCATGGGAGTTGCTCTGAAGCTGAGAGCAGCGATATTTATATTCAGTAAGGTCTTTACAGTTATAGACGCCGGCCGGTAGGGTTTCTTCACAACAAAGGGTTTAGCGAATAGCGGGGTGGGAAATTTATCCGAAAAACGATCATCCTAAATATTAGGGTTAGGGTATAGTTTTTCAACTTTTGAGATTTTTACTTGAATGTCTGATTTGGACTTGCAAGTTATTATAGGAATCATCAATAACATAAGGGTCATTATGACAAGGCGAAAATGCCGACATCGGCTAATATTAATAATACTAATTATTCCTAGAAATGTCACAATACACCGAGAAATACTTGAAGTAAATCTCTCGAAATAAATCAGATTACTAAAAGAAGTTTAATATAAACAGTAACAATTCATTAAATTCAAACTAACCTCTCCAATGGAAGACGATGTACTGACAATGTTGTGAGTGAAGATGTCCCACGTAGTGATGAGAAGATCTGGATCGTTTGGTTATCCTTCTACCAAAATTAAAACAGTTTCTCTCACAAAAACTCCAAAAGCGAAATCAAAGAAATTAAAAACAAATAATTAAAATATTTCACGAGTTAAAATACTAACCAGGCCTATTAACTTTTACGAAAAATGCACACTGTTACTGCAAAAATACGGCACGACACGCTCTCTCTGCGATGTTACTTCTTCCACAAACTAAGAAAATCTGAGGGTCTTGAAGTAATTTCTTTTTCGAGAAATTTTAAGAGAAAAAGGAGAGAGGGTGAAGAGACCAATGTGTAAAACACGTGTCAGAAAGTTTTCTTGGGAACGTCGCGACGTTTGCCGACGCGTCGGTAAGATTTCTTTCTAGCCACCCGTAAGGTCATAAAATCTAAAACCTTCAAAAAGAAAGAAAGATGCCAGCAGTAGCATTTATGATCTTCGCATACGTGTCCTCCCATTCAGATGAAAGGAGTATGCTGGTGGTCATGGAATTTCCATACAGAAATAGCGGTTCCTGTCCTCCAATTATTCTTTTCCTTTAGAAACATTCAAAAGAGTGCTTTAAAATATTTTCTCAGCTCGCGTGCCGTTTCCTGGATTCTCAGAGAGTGGAAAGGGGAAAATTCTGTCTTCATAATATAAATAAGAGGGAAACAGAATCGATGGAATCAGGGATGCCGCATGTCCTTTTAGGTCAAATATGCCGATGGGACCAATGTGGAAAATTCCCCCCTCCCCACTTTCTTGAAAACATTCCTTTTCTCCTTCACCCACGGAGAGAAAGGATACGGAAAGCTTGTAAAAACTACCTCGCGGATCCGACCCGCACATGTTGCCTTTGTTTTGCTTTATACTTCCCTCCATTTTTCGCAAATATGTCTCTATGAGCTGGGTGGCCGCTCCTGCTGTAAGACCGAAGTTGGGACCACAAACGGCATCAGGCCGCCCCCCTCGAGAGTGCGCCCTGAGGCGATTGCCTCACTTGCTTACCGTCTGAAGCCGGTGCTGGCCCGTGACAGTAAAGGCGCCACCACACGCCGGACATTGGAGCTCCCTAACACTAACAGCCCCCTCTTTCCTCCCGAGCTCCCATTGGGCCCGGGCCCGAGCTATCCTCCGACAGCACCGCAAACCTGTTGCTAACAGGGGTAGGTTCACATACCACCTGCTTCCGCAGCACCACCCCACGACTACCACGTGTAGCCACCCTCCACTCATCAGGCTTTATGGAGGGAGTCGTCCCTACTCGTGGAGAGACCGCTCAAGTCTCGATCACCCAACCGGCGCGCCGCGGCGTTAGCACTTGAGCGAACCCGAGCCGCCATCCCGGCGCGGAGGGATCTCGAGGAGCGCCTCACGTGTTCCACCCGGATACAAGACTCCTCGGCCCCTTCCACCCTAGAGCGGAGCTCCGCAACTAACCTCTCAAGCTCCGCGACCCGGGCCCGCAAGGACTCGCAATCAGCAGCACTCTTGAAGAGAGAAACAAGGGCCTAAGGGGAGTCATCCTATCTTTTCCAAGTACGGGTTTCTATAAGCTCTTAAATAACGTATGTAATAGACTAGGCTAACGCTTAATATACGCGAGGAAGTTATTCCTGGAGTGCTCGAGTGAAGGGATCAAGGGTCAAGCGCAGGTAGAAAGTGAAAGTTAGTCACAACGCAAACAACGTTAGTTCGCACACAAGATGGTTAGTACACAATCAACGTGCAAATTTGAAAACTATGAGTTACGGATAAATACGCTGAAAAATACAATTAATATTTAAATAAACGGGCTTATAAAAAAAATAACAACTGGGTGCTGGAAAAACAACGACACTAAGGTATTCAACAATGAAATATTAAGTTAACACAAAAACGATGACAAGGATTACTCAAATACTACAGATATATAAACTAAACAAAGGGTTAACAAATAATATAAGGGAAATATTAGTTCTACTTATCAATACAGCTACTACTACTTCTACTGCTACGGGTTAACAATGAAAAATCTGATGTGGCCACCACATGACTTTCTCCATATTTGGGGTATAGATATATAAATTATTATGAATAGCATTATGAGGCAAAATTATTATTTCATATCGTAAAAGAATACAGTCATTCTTGTTGCCGTAAATTATATTTTGAATGTGTTTACAGAATTCACCGCTACATGGTGTTGGCGCTGTACACTGAAAATTACGAAAAAGTTGAATATCTCCGAAATGGATGGTTCTACGAAAATTTGTTTGAAACAAAAGTTGGAACAAATATTATTCTCTACAACTTCGGTCCTCAAGAAGATTACGAATAACGACGTTTTTAAGGAGATATTTGACGGAAACCGAAAAAACCGATTATTTATAAATAATTCCTAAACAAAAACTGCTTTGGAAAATTCTTTCAAATGAAAGTTGTAGGAAATTACATTATCTATAACATTTGTATAGCATTATATATATATCATCATGATGTTTTAACGGAGAAATATCGCAAAAACCGAATCGTGTTTCGAATAAACCTCGACTTCCGATTAACCGTTATTGTCCAAAAACTAATCAGTTCTTTGTGCTCATGCTAAAGTGTTATATATGAAGTTTGGTAACGATATGGAATATACTTTTTGAGTTAGAGCATCCACAATCACACACGCACACACACAGACATCATTCCGAAAATAGTCTAAATGTGTTCTAGGGACCTCAAAACGTGTATTTCCGCTGAAATATCGAAGTCGATTTTTTTCGTGATCACAATACTTTCCCATTACTTCGTATGGAGAAAGTAAGAAACCGAAAAAACCGATTACTGATAAATAATTCCTAAACAATAACTGCTACGGAAAATACATTCAAATGAAAGTTGTAGGAAATTACATTCTCTATAATTTTTGTATAGAATTCTACATACAATAATAAGGTCTTAACGGAGATATTTCGTCAAAACCGAATCGAGTCTCGAATAAACCTCGACTTCCGGTTACCCGTTATTGTCCAAAAACTAATCAGTTCTTTGAGCTCATGTTAAAGTGTTATATATAAAGTTTGGTAAAGATATGGCACGTACCTTTTGAGTTAGAGCGCCCACAATCACATACACACACGCACACACAGACATCATTCCGAAAATAGTCTAAACGTCAATTTTTTTTGTGAACACAATACTTTCCCATTACTACCTATGGAGAAAGTAAAAAGCAAAATATCTCCGAAATGGATGGTCCTACGAAATTTTGTTTCAAACAAAACTTGGAAGAAATATTATTCTCGACAAATTTGGTCCTCACGAAGATTACCAATAACGATGTTTTTAAGGAGAAAACCGAAAAACCGGTTATTTATAAATAACTCCTAAACAATAACTACAATAGAAAATTGTTTCAAATGAAAGTTGTAGGAAATTACATTCTCTATAACTTTTGTATAGAATTGTAAATACAATAATGATATTTTAACGAAGAAATATCGCAAAACCGAATCGGGTTTCGAATAAACCTCGACTTCCGGTTACCCGTTATTGTCGAAAACTAACCAGTTTTTTGTGCTCATGTTAAAGTTTTATATATGAAGTTTGGTAACGATATAGCACGTGCATTTTGAGTTAGAGCGCCCACAATAACATACACACACACACAGACATCATTCCGAAAATAGTTCTTGGGGCCTCAAAACGTGTATTTTCGTTGAAATCTCGAAGTCGATTTTTTTCATGAATACAATACTTGCCCATTACAACGTATGGAGAAAGTAAAAAGCAAAATATCTCCGAAATGGATGGTTCTACGAAAATTTGTTTCAGACAAAACTTGGAAGAAATATTATTCTCTACAACTTTGGTCCTCACGAAGAATACCAATAACGATGTTTTTAAGGAGAAAACAGAAAAACCGGTTATTTATAAATAACTCCTAAATAATAACTACAATAGAAAATTGTTTCAAATGAAAGTTGTAGGAAATTACATTCTCTATAACTTTAGTACAGAATTGTAAATACAATAATGATGTTCTAACGAAGAAATATCGCAAAAACCGAATCGGGTTTCGAATAAACCTCGACTTCCGGTTACCCTTTATTGTCCAAAAACTAATCAGTTCTTTGTGGTCATGTTAAAGTGTTATATATGAAGTTTGGTAACGATACGGCACGTACTTTTTGAGTTAGAGCGCCCACAATAACATACACGCACGCACAGACATCATTCCGAAAATAGTCTAAACGTGTTCTAGGGACCTCAAAACGTGTATTTCCGTTGAAATCTCGAAGTCGATTTTTTTCATGAATACAATACTTTTCCATTACTACTTATGGAGAAAGTAAAAATAAAAACTGGGTGCTGGAAAAAGAAAGTACGGTATTCAACGATGAAATATTAAGTTAGCACAAAAACGATGAAAAGGAGATTATAAGATTACTCAAATACTACAGATATATAAACTAAACGAAGGGTTAACAAATAGTAGAAGGAAATATTAGTTCTACTTATCAATACGGCTACTACTACTGTGATAGTGGGCGCTCTAACTCAAAAAGTACTTTTCATATCGTTACCAAATTTCATATATAACACTTTGGTATGGGCACAAAGAAATTTAGTTTTTGGACAATACCGGTTAACCGGAAGTAGAGGTTTATTCGAAACCCGATTCGGTTTTTGCGATATTTCTCCGCTAATACGTCATTACTGTAAACATTGACCATTACAAAAAATGTAGAAAATATAATTTCCTACATCTTTTATTTCAAACAATTTTCCGTAGCAGTTATTGTTTAGGAATCATTTATAAATAATCGGTGTTTTCGGTTATCATCGCATATGTTTGTTAACACGCTGTTATTTGCAATCTTTATAAGGAACAAAGTTATAGAAAATAACATTCCTTCCAACTTTTGTTTGAAACAATTTTTCGTATAACCATCCATTTCGGAGATATTTAACTTTTTCGTAAATTTTTACTTTATATACGTAGTATAGAGAAAGTATTGTGATCACGAAAAAAATCGACATCGAGATTTCCAAGGAAATACACGTTTTGAGGTCCCTAGAACACTTTTACACTATTTTCGGAATGATGTGTGTGGATGGATATGTTATTTTGGGTGCTCTAACTCAAAAAGTACTTATCATATGAATACCAACTTTCATATATAACACTTTAGCATGAGGATAAAGAACTGATTCATTTTTGGACAATACCGGTTAACCGGAAGTCGAGGTTTATTCGAGAACCGATTCGGTTTTTGCGCTATTTCTCCTGTCATTCGTCATTATAGTGTTCATTGACCATTGCAGAGAATGTAGAAAATATAATTTCCTACAACATTTATTTAAAACAATTTTCTATTGCAGTTACTGTTTTGGAATTATTTATAAATAATTTGTTTTCTGTGTTCATCGAATATGTTCTTTAAAACGCTGTTATTTACAAACTTTGTAAGAACAAAAGTTATAGAGAATAATATTTCTTCCAAGTTTTGTTTGAAACAAGTTTTTGTAGGACCATCCATTTCAGAGATATTTAACTTTTTCGTGACTTTTTTGCATACAGCACCACCACCTAGCGCTGAATTCTGTAAACATATACAAAATATAATTAACGGCAATAAGAACGACTGTATTTTTTACAATACGAAATAATAATTTTGGCTTGTGATGCTATTCATAATTATTTAAATATCTGTACCGCAAATATGGAGAAAGTCATGTGTAGGCCACATCAGATTTTTTAATCACCCGCTATCTACCACTTTTAACCGAAATGCGTATTCGTTTTCTCCAACCTTTTTTAACAGTTATCGAAAAAATCACCTTTTAAATCTGCATATCCGGCTCGTTAATTACCAATTTTCGGAATCTCGGAGCAAGAAACGAGTTTATTTAGTTCGTTGACTTAGGGCGTCTTTTCTGTCTTATTTATTTTTTGTCCCGAAAGCATCGCACGGAACTAATTTTTAATATTAGAAACGAAACTAAATAAAAAAACGAACCGGGAACATCATATCGATTAGATTTTTTTTCCCCTGAGCTTTGGGCGTTGGGAGTAATCTCCTGGGAATGACACGCATCGGCGACCCCTGCATCAGCGCCCCCGCCTTATACTGCGTGACGGGAGGAGTGCTGTGATTGTGCGCCACGCTGTTCACTTGTTCCAATCAACTTCCGCTACGCCGTGTCCAGGACATCTTAAAGGGCTACATTGTGGTATGGGGAAGAGAGGGTCGGAGGTGAGGCAGGGATTGTTCGAAGCATGTGGGGAGGGCGACGGGGGAGCGATGGTGGTCTGGGGGCGGCGAGGGGGTTTAAGGGGGGCGGAGGGGGGGGGGGAGAGGTATAAAGGCGGCTGGCACCAAACGGGCCGTAGTCTTGACGACCGCTCCAAACAAAGGTCAATTTGAGTGGCAGATGGAGCGAAGGGAAAGAAGCTTTTGGAATGAAGGGCGGCTCGGATCGGCCCATGGACGGTGTCTTTTACACTTGGCCTCCGTTACCGGCCGACATAACTTGACTAACTAGACCCGTTTGAAATATTTCCCTACCCAAGGTTTGAATTCGTAATGTTATTCGCTGACTAAGAGTATTCTTTACTAGAAGTTCGATTTACCCAGGGTTGTGACCAGGTTTTTATAACATACGTCGTCGTTGGGTAAAATAACATGCGTGGATGATGTGTTTTGGCTCTCTGAAAGGTTCAGAAAGGCTCGGGCCACTGAAAAATTTTAAGACCCGGGCTACTTTCAGTTTTTAAGGACCCTGTCTATAAGTTAAATAAGAAAACTTGCTAAAACATAGGGAAACAAAATAAGACAATCATTACATCAAAAAGTGGAATTTCGTTTGAATAGTTTTTATTTAAAAATTACCTTCTGTCCTCCTTGTGCGCAAACGTATCAATTATTGTGAAAGAATATTGTTTTCGGGCAATGCCGAAATTGATGTCAGGCATGGCGAGCCCATTCATATGCAAATTTGGGCCCTCTTGAGCTTGAGGCCCGAGCCAAATGACCCTCCTGCCCCACTCTGATTGGCCGTGCGTATATTTATTAAGCTTGAGTTGGAGATGTATAAGCGACGAAGAATCGGAGCGAGGGATAGATAGGCGAACGAGAAAAGTTAAGAAGATATACATGTTGGGGACATTACACTGTAATCAGCTAAGTTTGTTAATACGAGCCGACAATATCAGTGTGAAACTTTTCTTTGACCCCACTTTCATTGATAATATGTCTACGCGTTGTGTGATATCTTAATTTTACTATTCCAAAAATACCCGAGATAATAAAATAAGGATAGATACTAATCATTTTAGAAAACAAATTACTTTCTAACAATTTCCCTTTTAAAAGTGAAATTGTTGCAAAATAACTTGTTTCCTTTCCACATACGAAAATAATGCTTATTTTGTTTGGGGTTCTCGAGTTCTTTTAACTCCGCTTTTAAAATTTCACCTGGATTGAACTGTGTAAATAAATACCTTTACGGTCATTACATATATGTACAAGTTTGAGTACGAGCACGTGTTTTTCTTGCGGGACTTCGTAGGTAACGAAACATGGAGTTTTTTTTTCAGTTTATCGTTGGATAATGAATTCAAGAATTTTTCTTTTCAAGATGCCTTAAATTTTTTCCAAGTGACGCTTTCTGATCAAAAAGGAATAGGCGGTATGTAAGTTGTGTTTATCGGTTTCCGTGGAATATAAAAAAAAACAACCCGGTGATTCAGAATAATAGTTCTGCTGGATTAAATTAGGAGAAAATATTATTTGAAGTCGTCTGACTTTACGAAATACAAAAAATAGTAAAACTCCGAGCTGGGTGGGCCTTAAGCATTGACCTACTACCCCCGCTGTTGCTTTAGCCGATTAGACACTTGAAAAGCACAAATCCTGCACGAAACAGATGGTTATATTAAAATTAGCGAATTCAGAAGACTTTTCTAATCTTAATAGTGCCACACGCACATCACTATCAAGTTTCAACGTTTATGGAAAAGGGAAAAATTAATTAATTAAAAACATTACTCCCCGTAATCTACGGAAGCGATACTAACATATGACTATGTTGTGTTCTTTCAAAGATTCACAGGAAAGTAGAAACCTCTATACATCGCAGTCCTTCAGCCGCTCTTATATTCCTCTCGTGTCTCACTTTGCAATTCTCCCTCTCAATTATTTCTGGAACCCCGTCTTCGTGGACGCTTCTATTCAACTAGTTGCTGTTCGAGCTAAAAACAAAAAACCATTTCATCGGACGAAGAGTTATAAATAGAACCGAGAGAGCCATAAAACGCTTTATTAATCTCCGGTTAGACATAGACTTCCGTCCGAGTCAAGCGTAAGAGATCACTTTGAGTAGTCTATTTGCAGTCGGTTAAAAATGTTTAGGTTTAGGCCGTATATATGGCTGTGAAATACAGTCGAACGTCTATAACTCGAATTTTCCGTAACTCGAAGTGAATTCATGTTACAGGACAAAAACTGTTTCGTGTTATTTTTCTTCTATAACTCGAATTTTCTATAGGTCGAATATTTCTTTATTGTTTCCATCGAGATTCGACTTATAGAAGTTCCACTTATTTATTTTTGCTCATTCCTCAATAACGTAAAATTTAGAATAAGTGGCCAAATGGAGATCGGTGTCGCTAAACGACGTGAGGCTTAAAACGATGGCTTAAAATAAGATTAACAAAATTTTATACGAGGATTAGCGAGAGGAGGAATGCGTAAGAGGGGGAAAATGTTCCTAATTCAAAGGTTAGAGGAAATTATTTAGAGGAAATCGACGTGGGGGCGAAAATAATGGAAATATTGGTGGGTGGAGAAATTATCGGATAAAATATTTGGATTTGGGTAAAATGAGAACATTTAGCGATGGAAAGCCGCAGGGTGCGTACAGAAAAAGAAGTAGAAAGGCGAGTCATTCGGAAAGCTGGTCGGAAGTTTAGGAGAGAAAGCGAATCGGGACGATCCATTTTGCCATAGAAGAGGCTATACTAGATGACGGATACGTCGGAACGTGTTAGGGGCAACGGTTTAGCGCAAGGGCTCCCAACCTATTCGATGCGGCGAACACCCAGAGTTTCTTCCTAGAATATCGAGCGAGCAACACTGCACTAAAGTAAACTAAGCTAAAATCAAGGCACCGTCAATATTGTTCTTAATGGTCTTTACATTTAGGAAGGAAACAACCGGGTCAATAGGTTCTAAGAAACGGGATTTTAAGCATCGCCGAAGAGAGCACAGTCAAAGGGTGTCAAAGATCACAATCAAGCCTCCAAAGAGCACAGCGTTGCCCACGAGCCCCAGGTTGGTAACCCCTGGGTTAGTGGAAGAATAACGGCTGCTAAAATTTTAGGATTTGTGGACTTTTAAAATGATCGTTAACCCTTATCTTGGAAAGGTTAATTTAAAGTTGTAAAAAAATGTTTTATATCTTTCCGTAAGTTACTTAGCTTCTAGAACATAGTGAAGAATGAAAAATATCCTTATTGTTTTAATTTCAGCTTTATTTTCAGTTTTATCCTAGCGGATTCATTGCCAAGTTGTTAGAAGCAACAGAACAATTCACATAATAAAAGTAAAAATTACCTCAGTATCATCCATGGGGTAGGGGGAGAAGGGGTAATCAGGAATGAAAAAATAAACTATTTGAAAATATCGTAATTCACATATATTTTAACACAAAAAAGAAATGTATAACAATCGAAAAACTGATGAGGAGAGGAAGAAACAGATACGAAAATAGGCGAGGTGTGGGAAGCGAATCTTGACTTCCGTAAAGCCGAAAAGCATTTCCGGACATTGCAGAATCTTATATCCTACGACTTTGGGCACGCGCCCGAAATTCAGTTTTATGTACGTAAGGAAATCGGAGAATATTAATGGTTGAAGAAGTTCGATTTGTAGGTATCTCTCGAAGAGGTGGTGAGATTTATACTACAAAAAGTTTCGAGTAAGAATATTTTACGGCTTCTGAGAAAAATCAAGGCTATAAATCACAAGGGAAGAGGTGATCGAAGATATTACAAGACCGATAAATACGAAGGTCATTTTTTCTTACGTGATTAGATAGAGCAAAAACTCGAGAGACAGTGGCGTAAAAAAAGCGAGTCGAACTGGTGGGTCGTATGCGGCCCTTTATATGCTTCGATGCGTCCCGAATATTAATTTTTGTCTCAACGAAATCGTTCGAATTTTCATGTAAATACTGTACATATTTGTGAAAATGAGAGGAGTTTTTCATAGTTACTGTGACATGCAATATAACGCGTTTTCTAAATTACTTATTACTGTTATAAATAGCAAAACAGGCATCTAATCTTTCAAACAAACTTCTTTTCTTACTCTGGCCATCAGCAAACAACTTTAATCCTAATGCGGCCCTTCCATAACATCCATCGCTTTGACTACGGCCATGATGCCTCTTCGAGTCTGACATGCCTTGCGTAAAATAACTCCCAGACTTTTCAAACAATAAATAACAGCCGCGTTCCGATAACTAGACCCTCGAGAGGATTAAAAAAAAAACTTCTATTCATAGAAACTTCCTTGTAGATATCACAACGGTTACCCACATGGGCTGATAGAATATCACATTCGAGTTAACGAAAATTCAATTTAAAGACGATCTATTCGTCTTAACGATCAAGTTCCCCACTAAAACCGCTATAATTTATAAACCATAAATCATCGTAAAAATAAATGTGTAAACGTGTGTAATTTGATTGACGCGAGGAGTCTTTCACGAACACTTGATCTATATTTGCACGCCCTCGAATCTCTTCGCCCTTACAGGCATGAGATGTCCTTTACGCCCTTGGTGCATTTCCAATTCCGGCAATTCCGGTTTCCCCCTTCTCCCGCCAGGTTTTTTTTCTTCCCGACTCAAAGCGGTGTGGGAAAGGGATGGGGGGGGGGGGGGGGATAGAAAAATAAAAATAATAAATTTCCATCGTTCACGCCCAATAAGAACGAGGGGCGTACGTTAGTTCGTTTGCCATAGGAATTAACATCATCCTAAGTGGATTCGCTCATCTTCCGTCGCACGATGAGGCCACTGTATGACTAAATAATTCGTCGGCGTCTAAAATAGATGTATCCACGCACTCTTGGCAATCGATTCAAACGCGAAAATGGACGTAAGACGCGGAATCCCGAGTGTAGCACAGGCCGTTCCCGACTTAGGATGTTTCGATTTCGACTTACGATAAACCCGGACTTAGGACATTAATACATTGATAACTCGAAATCGTCATCCGATATCGTACCCCAGAGATACGATATTCGACATCCGATGCACTCCGAGTCTACTTTCTTGTGCGTATTTTCGGCCGATATTCAGTTGTACTCGTCCGCATTGTGAGTATTCATTTATTGATTGTTTTAAGTCCTAAAAATGTTTATTATACAATATATAACACTCGTTTGTTCTTAAACTATTCATTTATAGCCTAAATACGGCTTGGTACATATTTTTCCAAGGTCCTGGAACGTATCTCAATTTATAAAATGTAAGTCTATGGGAAATTGGTATTCGACTTACGATGCGATTTTGAGGAACACATTAGAGTCGGAAGTCGGGAGTAAGAAGGGAAAGTTACCTTTCGACGAAGAAAGAAACAAGGTTTGTTTACGGAGGAAACCATCGGAGGGAAAAGAAAGCGAATTGTTTTTTTTCTGGAACGAGTGAAGAAAGCAAGGGTAATCCAGCGAAGTAATGCAATTCTTTTAAATAAAAATAAGCGTTCGAGAAAATGTGAATAGCTTTAAATTCTTTGTGGGTTTGTTTTAATATGTAATCGCGGCTTTCGATCTGCAGTTGCATAGGAATAAGGATTCGCGTGCAGCGAACTTTCAAGATCGGTCTCGAGTTTCGAATCCTTAGTAAAAAATCGGTACAACATACATTGTACAAACTTTCTCATATATAGGTACTAATGCGTCGTTAGAAAATGAAAATCGTATGAGCCTGTTTTTAGAAAATCCTATTTTTGTTAAAGTTGCCCAAGAATAAACTAGCCTTATCTTCATTCATTGAGATAAATGAAATACGTAGTATTATTGTAGATGTATACTCAAGTAATTGTACGAAATTTGATCAAAATCGTTATAGCCGTTTTTGAGAAAATCGAATTGATGTTAAAGTTGCGTAGAATAAACTAGCCTTATATTCATTTTTTGAGAAATATGAACTATACAGTGTTATTGAAGACGTAAAGTCAAGTATCTGTACGAAATTTGATCAAAATCGTAAGAGCCATTTTTGAGAAAATCGGATTGTTGTTAAAAATTCGTAGAATAAAGTACTCTTAATTATTGAGCAATGTCAACCATTTGTACATATACTCTGATCTGTATGATGAAATGCCCAAGTACGAGATTTCATTCATTTTTGTTCTATCGTCTAGGCTCCAGAGCCAGTAACAGACAGACAGACGGCATTGCGAAAGCCACTTTTTCAGATTCAGCGACGCGTAAAACGTATATTTCCGTAAAAATCTCGAGGTCGAATTTTTTCGCGATAACAATACTTTCTCGATACTTCGTATGAGAAAGTAAAAATAATAATAATACGGACCTGTGATAGCGCATTCCTTCCGCTTTTCTCCGGACCAGTTTCTATGATGCGAACGACGGGAGAAATGTATCATTGGTCTATTGCGCTTAAACTATTATAAGACTTTCCGAGTACTCGTGTTCCATTCGAAGTTAATTAAAAATAAAAAATCCGGTCCGATTTTTTTTCGTTATTATTTTTTCGTCGGCAGGAGGCTTTCTTTTTCGATTCCTTAATAACGGAAAATAACGAACACGTTGGCAGAAACATAGGAAGCGATCTTAAAACTTGAAAAGGAATATTTTAAAAATATTCGGACTTCTATAGGTCGAGCGCCTATAACTCCAATTTTCCAATAACTCGTAGTGAATTCCTTTTACAGGACAAAACAATTTTCGTGTTTTTTCTTCTGTGGCTCGAATTTCATACAAGTCGAATATTTTTCTGTTTCGCTTAAGGTCCGACTTACAGAAGCCCCGCTGTATATACCTCCGCAAATTATCTACATCTACACGATAATATTCCCGCCTCCCGGACCATATCTGCAGCTTGCAATAACGTCTGTCACAGACGGAGATGTTCTCTCACTTAGCGATGACCTTCCGCTCGCGAAAGCTTATTTTTAGAAACGGGTATAGTACCTTAGAACTGTAAGTTTCACGCTTAATTTTTTCGCGTTCCTACCGCCTGGTATCCCGATCACCGTCGCAGTTAATGTCGTCGATTTTAATGTCCTCTCCTACATTGCCCACTTCTATCCCGTAACGATTCTCGATCTAGCTCTTAAATGAGGGGTCGAGGCACTTATATCCGTTTCTTATCCAGGTTTCGCAAGTTGGTGAAATGTAACAGGAATAAATCCAGAATCAAGGTGGATGAAAGGTCAGCCTCGAGTGGAGAGAGGGAGAGAAAAAAGGGAAACGCGAATGAAGTGGGGAAATACTTGCAAGTAGTAATCTAGGAGGTGAAATATGAAAGGCGGTTTGTGAAACGAAGCGAAGTACAGGTAAAAGTGGAACGTAATCTGGACGAGATGATAAAAAAAGAGAATGTGTAGGGAGGTTTGACGGGAGAAGTAAGGATTTACGGAGAAGACTTCTTCTTTCTCGCGCTATACTACTTTAGGGAGATAAAAAAATAGAAAGAAAGAGCGACGCGATTATACGGCCATTAGTTTAATACAGCCAACCCCGGCGTCGTGTAATCTTCTATACAACCACGCGGCAAAAAGAAAACCCTCCCGAGCTCACCACAGCACGGAATATATCCATCACAGTCATTCTATCAATCCAATTAAACCTCACGCCGTCCTATCATTCCATTCCCCCCAAAAAATTACGCTCCGTTCGCATTCGAATCTCGTCCCGCGCGAAACAATACCACCCCAACACGTTTCAACGCATTTCTTTCTTTCCCAGTCTCCTCCAATTCCGTCCAATCTCCTCCAATCCTTTCCAATCTCCTCTCCCCGGTCATCCACATACCTCCACGCCTCTCCGGCGTATCGTATTTTCTCCCATCCGACATCCTGTACTTGTTTTTTAAAAAATTTTTCTATCCTGTCCCATCTTTACCCTACTTGTAAGCAGGAGCGGCCCGAGGAATTTTAGGGCCCTGGGCTAGAGCCCCGGGCTAGAGCCCCCTCCGTAAATACTTGTTGAGATATTTTCGAAGCATGCACGTGTTAATTTATTCATCACCGTGTAAAAATTAATTGATAATAAAAGGATACCATCAAGATTATAGCCTTTTACGCGACATAAATTGGTGTCTAATATTTATTCACTGGCAAGTAATGGATAGATATATTATCGGTATAGCGCCTCCAAGACTTTGGCGCCCCGGGCAGCCTCCCTGCTCGCCCATACCTCTGGCCGGCCCTGCTCGTAAGGGTTGGATTTATTTATATATTTTTAAACCCTCAACGGGCAACTGTTTTTTCTCTCCAATCCCGTCCAGTGTTCCAATCCCTTATGCATGTGCTGCGCATTCTTTTTTTTCAGGCATCTCAACCACTGACCTCGCTCATGTTCACCCATTTTCATTATCCCTCCGCGGCAGTCCCCCACCGTTGCATTCTAATCTTCCCCTTCTCGCTTACTACTAAAACATTTCTCTTCCCGGCTACATTCTCTTCATTCCCTAACAAAGACCAACCTTCTATACTAGGCATGTCAAACTTGAGGAAGCATCAGGGCCGTATTAAGGTTACATTTGTTTAAGATTGGTCACCTGTTTTGCTATTAAAGATAAACCGCGTTCTATTGTAACTATGAAAAAATCTCGCGTCCTTTTCACGAAAATGAAGTAGTTATATAAAACCTCGAACGATTTAGTAGAGAGAAAAATTATCATTCGGGATGCAGTAAGGCGGGGAAAGGGCCGCATGCTGTCCGCCAGTTCTAAACTCACCACCACCGTAACCCTCAAACCTCCTTTATATCATCCTAAACCCCTTGACTTTCACCCGATTTTTCACTAGTCTTTTTAAACCATTCGTTTATACCGTCCATTCCTCTCATTCTCTCCTTCATTCCCATTACACTCCCTCTTCAGTCCCCCCCTAAAAACCTCCCTCCAACTCTCCCACTTTTTCCTTCGTCCCTTTGATTCCCTTCCCGGTATCCTCCCTCCCCTCCTCCACCTCCCAACGCCACCTTCCCCTCTCTTACACACGCCATCTGACGCCCACTACTTCGCCAGTCTTGTTTGAGAGCTCGGACGAGGTTGTACCGTTACGTATCTGTTGGTTGGTTGAGCGTCGTCACAGTGGCGGAGTGGCGCTCTCGTTGTAACGTTGGGAACCCAGCCGCGCCGAGGTGATGGCCAGAGGTACGACCGACCGCCGCCTCCGTGAGTAGATGGCGTGAGAGCGGAGCCGATTTGTTTCGGCTCATGGGAAGTTTGTCTGCCGGTGCATCTCGACGGATTTTTTTTTATGGGAGAAGAATGAACTAAATGATTATTTTGGGTCAGTACCGGTACGCAGAATTTCGTTTTTTTTAAGCGGGGTTTTTATTGTGTATGAACGACTCCATTTTGGTAGCCTGATAGAATCAGGTTGATATATTGTTAAGTTTGGTGTGGGAATCAGGTGGTTTTATTGTTTTTTCCGTGATATTTTGCCGTTTTTTTTTAAACTTCAGGCCCAAAACTTCATATCGGCAACGGCTATTTGTTGATACCATGTTTTTCTTGTAATCGTATGTAAACTGTCACAGACGTGTTTGCGTTTTGCCGCATCGCCTCCTGTGTTGTATTATTGGTTAATATGACGTTTCGGGTCTAAAGTATAGCTGTATTTTTGGCCCAACACACAATTTTAGTTATTGTTTTGAAGTTTCCAGTCGATGGCTTCTCGTTCATTGCTCCCGCAATAGAAGAGCATAAATTAAAGGGCCGGAAATATCCAGTTCACTTATATTTAATGCAGTGGAATACATTAAGAGTAAAAATTCAATAAAATCTTTAGAATAAACTTTATAGTGTTTTATTGAATTGTTACATTCCTCTGACATTAACTATATCAATTCGTTATTGCCGCCAAACGCGTGACATTTGAGAAATAGCGGATAGGAAAACATTCATTTTTTGTCAATAAATATCGATAAGGATTTCAGATGTAATTAACTCTTTGACTATTTTGTTAGTAAAAAGATGCATTGGTTATTGGTTGTATTAGTAATGTGCAAGTACAGCAATGTAAGAATATTAAGAATACTCACCGGTTGTCATTTGAATGTTTGATGCACTTTCTGCGGCTCCAAGATTCAGAGGCGAAAAATGTTTAGCCATCTCTGAAACAAAGGCTGCTGCATTTTTCTATAAGAATGGGTTTTTATAGCAAGGGTTAGCAAAAGTTAACGAAAGAAGAAAGATTCTTTCTTCGATTTACGTGGCTACTATGCCTGCTAATTACTTACTTGCCTAGAAGATTTGTATCTTAGGAATGTAGCGAAAATGAGCACTTATTTCTTAAACAAATTTTATGTTTATTTTCCTCATAAATTGAACACATATGGTTGTCTCTCGTACTTTCAGGTTTTACAGATTGTCATACGCATTGTGAGATGCTAACTCATCCAAAGAACTGGACTGCTAATAGTAGCCAAAGCACAAAGAACGTTTAGAGGTTTATTTATGATTATAATAATATATAATTCTGCAACATCACAATGTTTTGTTGAAGGTATACAAATAATTTTAGAGGGGAAATTGCGAAAAGGAATTAGTATTATTTTATAGGAGCATTGTGTAGCATTAATCTCGATCAAGCCCCATAACCGTAAGGCAGTGGTTTCCAAACACATTGATGTGCCGTAGCTGATTTTTAGGAGTGCCGCGAAAAAATTGGTTTACTAAATAAATCAACGATTTATATGCGTTGATAGGTAATCAGGGTAATATTTTTCAATGAGTCCATAGGTTGTAATACCCGTATGTAAACATATAAAAACCTTGTTTCAAAGTTGGAATCCCGCGAAATTCTGTTTGTCTTTGAAACTGTGCCGCGCTGACATAAAGTCTTGGAACCACTGCCGTAAGGTGTATTGGCATGGGTATTGATATAGTTTTAATTCGATGAAACCGTTTCAGAACAATCGGTATGTAAAGACAGAACACGTGACTCCTTTCCTCTAAGAAATAGGGAAATTTCGTGCACTGTTAAACACGAAGAATTTGAAATACATGTATATTTGGGATACATACGTGATTGCATCAGATATTTTTTGTAAAATCGTGAAAAGATCATAATCGATGAAAAATGTTCTCAAATTTCAATGCTGCACAAGAAGAGCGTCATAGCTACAACGAACGTAATGCACTATGAAGTATACGGGTTACGATATGCATATGAAATGTGATAGTTTTTTTTCGAAGCAAGCTCATTCTTGGATCGGTGAATTTATCTGATCGGCAGTCTCGGCAGAAAGATCTCATAACTGTATCAGGCTGAAAGCAGGATTGGCCGTTGTAGCTAACCCAAAAATATGTTCTGAATCGTTTAGGAGAAAGAAGAGCGCAGATTCTCAGATAGGTAGAAAATCAGCGGATGATGTTTCCCACTGAGGAGATAACTGGACGTTGCTCTATGTTGTGACCTCTCGTGGGACGCGCATATTTGAAGAAAGAAATTGATGGCGCTAATAAGGAAATGGCGTTTATTAGCGGAATAGTTGAAATTTACGGGGCGAGAGAAAGGCTCTGTTCATTCATGTTTAGAGAGCGATTGAAGTTCGCGTCAAGTATACGTGTAACGGTTAAAAGCGTTACATTTTTTTCAGTCAATAAAGCGGGACGCATTCATTGGTTGCATTTTACAAATAACGGTCGGTATCCCTAAACTTATAAACTAAATATGCTTTTCCGTCGTACTATTTGTTTGTCAACCATCGTATGCATGGCCCCCCGGAGACATTGTTTTTCAGGATGGAGGAAAAAATGTATAACATGTAACCAACCAACGAACATAAATGGGACGTTATATGTATAATGTGCCATGTCTTGTGAAATGTAGGCAAAATGTCCCCTCTTAACCGTTATTGCGAGCGCCCACGTGGTAAATAGATAAAAGACGGAGTCTGATTATAGAAAATGTAAGTGAAAGAGTTAAAAAACTGATAGATTACTTCGAAGCGTGTTTTGATAGTTGTTACGTCTAATACTCATTAGGCGAAGATGTGTTGTGGGATATATCCTATAAAAAGGTGCTCGAATTGTATTTTGATCTCTCGCAATTTTCCGGTGGCAATTTTGCTCGCAATCCAATCAAATCCAATGAAGCTTAAGAAAAAATTATAGATGTGGCATCTGGATGCAATGAAGATGGGAAAAAGAGAGGGATTGTTTTAAATTTGTATGTATTAAGGAAAACCAGCAGTGCGTGTAAAGTATATTGTAATTGTAATGGAAGAATGCCTGCGAGGGAAAATAATTCATCGGTTACGTAGGATATGAGTAAAGATTAAACGAAAAATTGGAAACTGGTCGGTGTCGATGAACGATAAATATAGAAACTATTACAAGGTTTTGGCGAAAGAAGGGTCTCAAAAATATAGAAAACGCGTATAAATTTTTATAACAAGGCACGCATCTTTAGCAAAGTATCGATACTGTCAAAGAAAAATTAAATCGTGAGTCCTATGATTAATTAACAATGGTGGATGGAGATCCCTCCTAATAACCATAAAAAAATATAAATTATGGTTATTAGGAGGTTTCTCCATTTGATTATTATCAAGGAGCGGAATGTCGTCAGACGTACGTTTCAAAATGACTTTGACGCGGTCGAAGATTTTCTTCACTTACGTTTTTGATCGCGTTCGACAGGAATGACGGAAATTATCTCGCCTCCCGAGCGCTCAACTCACTGAACTTTCCATGCTATGCTGTACCGGAGACGAGTCATTCCACCGGATTCACTCCTACGGCAATTATGATAGCGGCAACGTTGCTGGCCATTTCGTCCTCGGAAAGCATCTACAAAAGCTACATTTTTACTTAGCACGAGACGGCCTTTCCGTGATTCACAACATTGTTCATCAAAGAGTTGACGTAACGCTGACATCACTCCCGTAGGATGCGGTCACGAATTGAGCATCCCTACGCTTCCTTCGTCCTTTGAAAATTCCATCTGCGCACAATTCCCATACCGGGCTAAAATTGTCCGAAAGATAGAGATTGAGAGAATGACGTGATGGATTCTTGAAGTTCTTAGATCATTCGTCCTTCTGGAAGTTTTTTTTTGTCTTTATCAATTTGATGTGAAATAAATGATAATTCCAACGCGCCTCGTGATGACGACATACGCGTGTTTTCGGCCGATCGACTCACTAGCAACCTCTTTGGTTTACCTCGATTAAAAAAAGTGTGTCGACTGCGAATTTCGTAAGAATTAGGCGCGAAATGTCATTTTTTTAGCTAATTTTTAGTAATTTTCCCTCGACTGCGGAGATTTATTCTCTCTTCGGATGTGTCACAGGGTACGGCGAATCGGGGAGACGACCTCGAGCCTCGCACTTTGAAATCACGGATTTTGGTAAACTTGGTTTTGGCGAGGCGCGTTAAGATACGTATTTCTTGTTGGGTCGATTAAGATATATTTCAGAATGTATGTGACTCAACACCGATCTCGCAGTTTCTTAATTTTTAGCGCTTTCAGTCATATACATTTTTATGGATTTTTATTACATATTTAGCAGCTTTTGACCCATGTTTTAGACACAATAGCGGAAAGAAAAGACACTGTAAAGTGTGTGGCCTATGACCTGAAAATTTTTGTAAGGGAAATACTGATTCGTTCACAGTTAAGTTGCAAATTCATAGGAAAAAGTATTTAGCCTTTCAACAAAATGCATTATTTACAGGGTCAGTTGTATAAAAAATTTCTAGGAGGCTAAGCCTAAGCTGACTTGCCCCGAGCCTCGGACCGCTCTAGAGACTTCCGTGGTCATGTTGAAAAATAAGGGCCCCAGAAAGTGAATCTTGAGGTACGTGACGTTTTATTTTAATCACGCCCGAAGTTGTACATTTCAGAGCCACGCATTTCGTGCTATCGCATAATATAATTAAATTTCAACTTTCGAAATTTAGGTTTTAGGTAAGATAAAATTTTAAAAGCGTATACGAATAAAATTTGAGCGTTGTTCTGACATTTATATTCGCCGAAATCGGTAACCGAGCGTAGCTATGCGTCGGTGACCATCATCTTGGGAGAGAGTGGAAGGAAAGGAGAGGGAGAGTGGGAGGGGAGGGATGAAAGGGAGCGGGAGGGAAAGAGCGCCGGCGCTTTTTTGAAATGGTTTCGAATTCGTTGCGGTCGATTACATTTTTTGTTGAAAAGTTCTTTCTCGAGTTAAACATGTTGTGAGTAAAATATTTATATGTGATGATTCGTTTTCACGGCACTAGCGCGCTAAATCTAAGTGTTTTCCTAGCGGTGTGCCGTCAGGCATGAACTATCGTGCCGCGGAAATTTTGGGAGAAGCTGGAGAACTTGGAAAATAGGGGGAAGTGTCTCGCCAATATTTTTTTTTACTTGTGTGTCGTTGAACGAAAATTTTTCGACTATTATGAAAATTATATACAAAGACAGTGAATGTTGGCGATGTTACGTAACTTATTACATTGCTGTTTTTACATTTCTTCAATTTTGTCCCTGTCGTAAATGTGGTGCGTTGAAAAAATATAATATGACGGTTGTATTATTTCTTTATGAATCACCGCTAATGTTTGGTTTCCGATAAATTTTCTCTCTGACGTGCCTGCGTATCATTCTCTCGCTTAAATTTTGGCTTCCTGTTTACGGATTCTTTAACTAACTCTACCATCTACTTGACACACGCCTATTGTATCAACAAACATTTAAGAAATGTCTTAGTTTATAACAGTGTTCTAAATTGAGTTATTTCCCTCGAAAACCGTATACATTTTCGTAATTTCGTTCTTCTCTATACAGTCCTTCATTATTTCTTTAGCATTTATCCAACTCGCACTCTCCGGTAATCTTGTCTATGATTTCCTTCCAGCTTCAACATTTTTCTACATCATTTATAAAAGATCTCTCTTATCAGCTATGCGTAGAAATTTTCCTGTTCTCTTCTCTGTAAGAATCGCTTTCCTTATTGTACACAACACACCTCTCAAGGTTCTTAACTACGGACATCCTCTCGTTTCACACCCATAAAATGCCACATTTAATGTAATTGTTTTTATCAAAATATACTTGAGATTTCTCTCTAGATACATAATGAATTGTCGTCGCATTAAGACATCCCTTTCTATGCCTTGATCAGAACTGATTTATTCAGCATATCAACCTCCCTGTATGTAGTATCGCCTGTTCTGGGCTTTCTCCATCTAATTAGTATTGACTTTTACTATTGAGCGCTTAGGCAACTTCCTAACTTTCGTTTCTTTTAATCTTCGTGACAAAATTCACCCTTTTTTCTATTTAGTGAGTCAACGTGCTACCTTTCACTGGATGACTCATCAATAGCGCTTAATTAATTATATAAATTTAATTAATACACGTGCTTAATTAAAGTATCTTATAATGGGTCATCGGTTTTTATATCCTATTATCTTTTCGTTGTAATTTGTTGTGCGTCAAAAATAAATAGCGTGAGGGAGAGAGGAATCGCCTCAAACTCAACCCTTCTAATTAATAAATTCCTAATTCACCATCTACCTATCTTACTTACGCAGTATAAATTATAATCAATCCTATATATCCCCAGTCTGTTCTCAATCCTTCTGTGCAATTTTTGAATTCAGTAAAACGCGCGGAAATATCTTTTCTGAATTTTCAACCAACTTTCTCATGATTACTGTCGCTTCTTTGGTCCCTCACCATTTGCCAAAGAAGGATGATCGTATAGGTAAACATATGCCCAAAATAATATTCTTATATCGGAAAATCTGATGAACACTTACGTTGTGCTGTTACGTTACGTGGTGGTGTTGAACAAACGTGAGAGTTCAGTGGTCTTTATCTGAAATGTTGAAGCGATCGATCGGTATAAGTCATTCGGTCGTTAAACTTTCGTATTTTTCCTCGATAGATTATCCACTTTCTTTATTTTTTGCTTCTATTCCCGTCCCAATTTTTATCGTACTATTATAAACTCACTCTCCGCTGTATCTCTCTCTGATTTCATGTCACCCATCGTCTCCTCTGTAATGAAACATTCTGCATCTTAACCTTGATTTTTATCTGTTTCTGTCGACTTGGTTTTTTCTAGAAAAACATAGCGGCTCCTCCATTTTATCGACATAATCTCTCAAACTTCCCTAATTCCTTTAGTTGTAGACAGTAGTTTTTTTATCTTGCCTTTTCACGTAACTTTTTAATTAGCTCTCCTTTGGACTTTGATCCCTAGATTTCTTTATGTAGTAAAATTGTTGGGTGCTTACTTTTCCTCATTTCCTATCTTTCTGTTTCTTTCTATTTTAACCTTTTCAGGCCCAAATTAACATTTCTTGCAGTAGCAGCCATCTTGTATTTTTCACAAATAGTTAACTTTGAAAGCATTAAATGGCTGCACAAATCCCTTTGATTTGCATTGAAGATGCACGCAGTAATGTAAAATGTGTTTGAAATGATATATTTGGTACAATTTTTTTCAGAGAAAAATGGAATTGATATCATGTGCATAATTATGCACACCATATCTGAAGTGGTTAATCCGTTTTTCTGCGTTCTTCTGCCATTGTCTGAGTTAATCTGCTTACTTACCCTATTATTATCCGCGTTTCTCGTGGTTTCTTCCATAACCCATAACTACTCTCGCCTTCGTACTTCTCGTTGTCTTTTTTTGTCCTTTTAATACAATTCTTTATTAAATCCAACTTTTCTGTCGACAGCATTTTCCTTAAATTTATTTTCATCGTATACAAAGTGTATCGGAAAAGTATAGCGATCGTGAAAAAAATCCACATCCTGACTTCGATGAATATGCGATTCCATATGTTGTATGCCTTCTGTGCGCAGCTCGAGTTGGACTTGATGGTCGAAGAGGATCTGATGAAAACTCATATTTGAACAGAGTATAACCCGGAAGAGAAGACTCGCATAATTGTACCGAATCGCCCAAAAAAAATAGAGGGCAGTTGATTCTAGTAGATTTTCACAAAATGTCGATTTACTCGAACATGGCGGCGTGAATTTTGATTAAAATACGTCCACTTATAGTTTTATTTTGAACGATAATGTATAATATGTATTCCTGAATAAGGAATTATTTAGTTTCCAGTTGTGTTAAAACAGTTGCACTGCTTTCTTTCACGGACTTTCCTTCCTATTTTCCCCTCAGATTTGCCAAATTTTATCTTTACCCGTTTCTCTTTTAAAAATTTCTCAGACTTATTTTATCTCGCGCGTTTTAATACGTGTCTAATACAAGGTTTACGTTTTAATCGGTTTCCGACTATTTTGGGATTCATCTCATATCTCTTATTTTTTTTAACAACGCTGATTGTGACGGTCTCTTGTGTCATCGGAGTTGGCATGCGTCACGGAACATCACTTGTTGGATGGCCTCGTGTCCTATCGTCTCCGATTTTGATCACCACCTGTCGCGCATCAGTATGCTCTCTAATCGAGAGATATTTTCCGGCTTGCGACTCCATTAGGAAACAAGTTAGGAAAGTACAGCGTATCACAAATGGGCGCGTTTCGTGCAATGGAATATTAGAAAGAAATGATACACCTGTACCTAAGGGAAATAGCGTTTTAAAGTTATTTTCTTCGTAAATAATCCATCTTCTTCCCATTTCAAAATATTGCACACACACGTAAGGAAATTAAACGTTTGTTAGCAACAATGAAGAAGTAACCATGCAAGAAGAAGTTCAACTCGATGTAAGACATTCTTGTTCGATTTTCTTGATAACGGCTACTCCTACAATAAAAATGTATAGGAAAAGAAATACTCTAGTTTACTAGTTCTACAATTTTTATTTGAAAAGTATTTTGATATGAGCAATACTTTACGAGATATGACGGGAAGTTCATTTTTTTATCACCACTGAAGTTGTACCCGATTGGCTTACGTAATTCATTTTTAAGATTTTCTTAATATCTTTGATTGTAAGTCCTTAATATCAAATTTCATGAAAATCCGTTCCGTAGAAGCCGAGAACGAACATGCCGACGGACAGACGGGCGGACAGACCGACGACAATAGGCGCTCACGCTGGAGGCGAAACGCGCCTAAAAATAACATTTTAAAAGTTTATTATGAAACTGCGTTACCAAAATATACAGAATCAACCCTTCGAGTGGGCGTGTATATATGGAACTTTTTTTCGTATAGGGAATAGATACGCTATATTCTGACTGTAACAGTACAATTGTCCTTACTCAGTAATTATCGCCGTAAGCATTTTTCGAGCGAATATTTAAGATTATTTTCTTAATCTCGCACGTTGATCCCATAAAAAATTATTTAAATCAACGAAATTGAACAAACTTCCTCGTATTCGTAACATTGTCAGCTTTGTTGGTTTTTGAAAGTAGTCATTGTTTTTCGATTCTTTCGTTGGGAAAAAATCACTTTCTACGAATTGCAGTTGTCGTATTTTGTTAATATAATAGATGCCAGAGGCTCCGAATGTTTTAAAATTCAAAACTTTATTTCGATGGTACTTTTTAAGTTCAAAGGACACAATTTGGTTGATGAAGTCGTAAAGGCCTTTATAATTTGACAGGAATCTGGAGTAATATTTTCCTTAGGAATTAAAATTTTTTAGATAAATATCGGAATTCTCCTTGCCATGTTCCTCTCCAAATTCAGGATAGGTTATATTTGAAGGAATAATCTGATCCAAACTCCCGAGAAAAAGTTTGAACGTAATATAGTAGTAGTGGTAAAGTGAAACAAACATAGAGGTAATAAATGTTTACCCGAAGAAGACAGTCATTGACTATTATATCACAATTACGAGGGTCGCTTAATAAGTTTTGCGCCATATTTTTTTTTCGGCCGAAAATCATCGCAAAGAGCTGAAATTTTGGTGTAGGAATAGTCACATATCTTATTTACAAGCACTATTTTCCACGTAGTCTCCATCTTTTTCTACAGCTTTCCGCCACCTGGAAACAAGGGCCTGCATTCCTTGTTGGTAAAAGACCTCTGGGGTCTGTCGGAGCCACGTCTTCACCTCCTCAATAACCTCGTCGTCATCCCTAAACTTTCGTCCACGAATGACATCCTTCATTGGACCAAACAGATGGAAGTCTGATGGGGTCAAATCCGGGCTGTATGGTGGATGGGGCAACACAGTCAAGCGCAGTTTAGTGAGGGCTTCTGTTGTTCGCAAACTGGTGTGCGGTCTTGCATTATCGCGCATGAGAAGGACATCTTGTATTTTCCGCTCTGGTCGAACTCGCTTCATGCGCCTCTGAAGTCTTTGCAGGGTAGCGACGTACGCATAGAAATTTATTGTTGTTCCCTTATCCATAATGTCGACCAAAATCACCTCATTCACGTCCCAGAAGACAGTTGCCATCACTTTCCCTGCTGAGGGAGCTGTCTTGTACTTCTTCTTGCGTGGCGAAGTCGTGTGATGCCACTCCATGAATTGCTGTTTCGTTTCTGGCTCGAAGTGGTGAATTCATGTCTCATCCCCAGTCACAGTTCGTGAAAGGAAGTCATCCCCATCCGTCTCATATCGAGCCAGCAACTCAGCAGCAATGTCCTTCCTCTGGGCCTTGTGTTCTGATGTCAGCTGTCGTGGAACAAACCGTGAACAGACTTTTGAATATCCCAGTTGCTGAATTATCGCGTTCACACTTACTTCACTGATTCCGTGCTGCAGAGATTACTCCCTGTAAGTGACACGTCGATCCCTCTGAATGATTTCATCAGCACTTTGCACATTGTCGGGTGTCAAAGCCGAGGTTGGGCGGCCGCTGCGTGGCTCATCATCCTGACGATCTCACACGTTTCGCCCAGCGTCCAACTGTGCTTCAATCGAGAGTGCAGTCTCCGTAAACGTTTTTTAGACGTTTATGTAAATATGACCCGCTGTTTCCTCCTCAGCCGTTAGGAACTCGATGACAGCTCTCTGTTTGCGACACGCTTTGCTATCAGACGTCATTTTAAACACTGATTACACCCAGGACTCCTGGTGGAACATCCTGAAATTATATTATCAAAGTGCGGAAAGTTAAAAAATAATTCACACCAAATTTGACATGTTCTCGATAATTTTTGGCCGAAAAAAAAACATGGGGCAAAACTTATTGAGTGATCCTCGTATAAATGCTGTCACTATTGTTACTTCAACCCCTATCAGTAGAGCCAACTTTTATTGTCTTAGCTATATGGGAAGTGATAATACAATTAGACGGCTAACGAAGACATAGATTTGAATCGAAATTTATAGTCAAATTTTAAAGGATATTTTAATTTTTATTATGATGTTCCCAGAACATGCTATCCCGATAGACAAAACAGAAGAAACCAAGAAATAGGGAATCCGGTTCGGATAATATAAGATTCAAAGGAACGATTTTTCTACTTTTCGCCGCAGAAAATTTACACCTGTAACTTCTAGTCACTGACATTTGGTCACAAAGAAAATTGGTAACTGCGTCTTTTCGCCACGTAATTAATTTGTCAATTGCGGATTCTCATAACACGAATTTGGTCATTCAATAAAATTGGTTTATGAAGCAGATTAAGAAGATATCGCGAATTTGTTGTCCATAATATCGCGCAAAGGAAAGTAAGTGGGCGTTAAAAAAGGGAGGAGATATGTAGTTAATGGAGTAACTAAGGGATTAGCTTATTAGACGATCCTGGTAGCCAAGGAATATGGTATCATTATCGGCGGACGGTACTGAGAGGAAAACGGCTGGATTGATACGCGGGAAACGATATTTCTTTTAATAAAGAGTTCTACGAACCCGTTTTAGAATCGGTAGAAGAAGAAATTATTACTCTATAGAAAGATTTTTGATAAAGCACCAGCGAATTTATGAAACGTCGTTATGTATTACACGCAAAGGTATTGAACAGATGGACTCGTTCTCAGCACGTTAATAAGAATATTTTTTGTTATTTTCCTGGTAACCCAGTTCACTCTCTAAATTTTTGCTATTAAACACGTTATAATGAAAACGTGCCGGAATCGCTTAAATGTATACGTAATGTATAGACTTGCGTAATATCTAAATAGGTTATTAATGTAATGTTTTATTTATGTACGATATTCGACGGAGGTTGATAAAAATTTCATACATCAGAAAAACGTAATGTTATGGTGTTTTACTTTTTCATTTTTTGATATATTTATCTTTTTTTTATCAACATGCGCATATATAAGGTCCATGCTTAATTATTTCTTTAAATAACGGTGTCCAGTAGGTTGAGATGTTTAGTTTTATGGAGTAAAACTCTTTATTTGTAGAAATACTGTTTTCAGGCCTAAAAGTTTACCTTGGACCTCTATATTATTTTTTATATTTCCTAATAGTAGACTAGGAAGAAGTCTTGTCACGTCCCTATGAAATGTTAAAACCGTGATTCTTCTTATTTCACTCGGTTAATACGAGAAGGGTATTATATTTTGCATCTGGATTAAAAATCCTAGCGAGAAATATAGGTTATCTCTCTTAGGATATGTTTTGAAATAATATTAAATATTCTATTGTATTAATAATCGAATCAATTACAGGTTGTCTACCGGCTTTTAATTCAACGTTCTCTGATAGTTTCACCATGCTGTTTTATGTATGGTTGCCACGATTAACGAAAAAAACGTTGAAAAATAATCTGGTACAGTTTTTTTTCTATCATCCTCCATTAATTTAGTTTCTGCAGTCTTAAGATAAAATCCCTCGTTCTTCTTAGTTCCAATGTGTTAGAATATAAGGAGAGAGATGTGTGCTCGGCTATGCGCTATGAATAGAACGCGCCCTTGCTCCATCCGTTCCAATTGGTGTTTGGTCTCCCCACAAGAGGCCAGACGCCGAAATAAATGCCTCCCTTGGAAACGTGGGTCGTTAAGAGGGTAGGGGGTGGCGTAGCTTTTTTTTATCGTATTCTTACTTATCCCGCAACGGATACATGTGACAGAATAATTTTGTTTGAGAAATTGTAAGGGAACCTCATTATCCTTTGGCAAAGTGCTTTTTTGTGGTAGATAATTTTACTCCAGGTTATAGCATTTAAGTTATGGTATCTTATGTACTCAATAACGTATATTGTGCTATGTTTATTGGGCGGATATGAAATCCATTGATGTTCGAGCGTGTTTGACATTACCTGAGTTTAAGAAGTCGATATTTAAAATGTCAAATTTTGGTACGGTATGATTTGATGCGGGTTTACATTACTTTTTTATTCGATGGACCGCGGATGGCATAATCTCACCACTCTGCCATTCTCTTGGCACATATACTAAATAGCGAATTCATTAATCTGATCATAGATGATGAATCCACAGCCACGAAAAAGCTGGAAAAATCATATGACTAGTTCGGGTGTAGAGCAGCCATTCTCAGTGGTGGTCCACCGTATAGCTCTGCACGGGTCTGATTTTTCAGGCTCGGCCCATACAAATTCGGTCTCTACGTTGTCGAAGAAATTGTGAGACTACTCACAGCCCATTGAAAGCCCCTCGGCTCGAAAAATGTAATTATTGTATTCCAAATTTTCTTCCAACATCTGTGTGCTGTTCAATGATTTGAAAAGTATTTTTTAAATCCACATATTTGTATGCCTTGGAAGACCACAAACAAAATAAATTACTACACAAAATACACAAATATAATGTTATAGGCAAAAAATATATTAACCAATTCAGTATACGGAGGACGAGTTACACTCGTTCTTCGCTATCCCTGGGTTAGATTACCTAAAAACCCATGCCAATTTTTTTGCTTGAACCCATTCAGTACGGAGGACTAGTGCGACTCGCGTAATTTTTAAAGCCCGGCCCGACTCTAGCCCACCGTCCGTCGAATATACTAGAATCAGCGATCAGTGGATGACCACTGAGGGCGACTGCTTTGTAGCAGAAATGAGCCTGTAATGATTCCAACCGTTGTGTGGCCCTATGAGTTAACTTCATCATCAGTTAGATTCTAGTCATGAAATGACTTATATATTTCCATTCTATTTCGAATTTAACCATGTAAAACAGGGAAGAGATATGTAAATTTCATTATCAGCGCCTGAATATAAGACGATAGTAGTAGTAATTAGGTTTTTTTAGGTGCGTCAACAGCTAAGGTTATTTTGCACCGTCAAATTCTCTTAGAGAAAATCAACATACATCACAACATCCATGCCCGAAGCGGGATTCGAACCCGCGACCTTTGGGTTAGAAGGTAGAAGGCAGGCGCACTGCCTACCAGTCTAACCCGGCCGCGTATACCTAAACTAACCATGTAAATCGCGATAGGTAAGTGAAACGCGAGTTAGGAAGAGAAATTCTAGGCTCGCGACAGCAGACGTATCGCAGACGCCGCCCGGAACCATAGTACCCTCCACGTTTTCCGGAGATTGGGTTAGTAAATGTTGAGACCGGCCAATCAGTTTCTTGTCCAGAGATTGGGTTTGTAAAAACTGATTGGCCTGTCTCGACAATTACTAACCCAATCTCCGGAAAACGTGGAGGGTTACTATGGTTCCGGGCGGCGTCTGCGATACGTCTGCTGTCGCGAGCCTAGAACTTCTCTTCCTAACCCGCGTTTCACTTACCTATCGCGATTTACATGGTTAGTTTAGGTATACGCAACCCGGCCGGCTATAAGACGATTTTAGAGAAAATAAACTAGTCGATGTTTACCTTTTTTTGTCTGATTATCTAAAGCGCATTGTTTAATATTTATTATAATGTGCATTTAATCTTCATTTCCCAATGCCTCACTGGAGATTGCATATAACTTCCGTTCCATATTTCAAGTAGCCTGTTGGTTTTTCTTGATTCCCGTGGCGCACCTGATATGAGTTTGTCTTGTAGACTGCATTCATTTTTTATTATGGAATAATTCTCAAATTGATTGCTCAACAAAGAACTTAGCCAATATTTTAATGCTGCTTCATTAATTTTTTTTAAATTGTGTGCAAGTACTGCTGTAATGTTTGACTAGCCGTCATACAGGCTGCTATTTAAACGAGTTTTTCCACCCTTAATCAGGTCAGCGTTCCATAAGCAGTAACCATTACTTAAAGAATTAAATGCAGGATATCTTAACATTGAGATGTTAGAATACTTTTAAATATCTTTTTGTAAACTTGATTAATTAAATTATAAAACCCTCGAAAAATTTAGCATGGTATCAATTAATTAAATACGGAAGTTGATATGATTAGGAGGTGATTAAGTAAATTACTTTTAGCTTTAGCTTCATGATAAAAATTATCAAATAAAATAGCAAAAAGGAAATTAACATGTTCCTTTTTATGATAAACAAAGTTTTAACTCATATTTAGCGCTAACGGTTCAGCTTATTCTTTCGAGTAATGAATATGTGTGTACCTTAAGTTTCAATTAAAAATTCTATAGAGGATGCTATTCGTAATACTACCTACAGAAAACCACGCCAAGCATCGAAAATTTTGCAGAGAAAGTACCTATATACAATCTTATTATGTTCGACGTGTGATTATTGGATTTATTTAGACGATTTATCGTCTTAAGTTCCCGCAAAACATTATCATCTTTCGATCAATCCCCCTATCATGTCGTCTTCGAAGTAAGATTTTTTTGTATTTTTTCCCACACAAATCTGAGGAAGAAGCTTGGCTTAACCACAGATAGTTTTATTGTCACTTGACAAAATACTGATATTCCGAACTTTATTTGAATCTGCAAAGATTTTTATGAAATCTTGAGAATATTATCTGATAGGGAATATTTATATGGCTAAATTTCATAGAGGAAATGGTTATTTGTGTCCATGTGATTTTTTTCGCTACAAACGCTCGTTTCTGAGGATAATCAATTCGTTAGAGACGCTCGAAAGTTCACAGCGTCGCGTTACCTGAACTAATAATCCGACATCCTGCAACACCTCTCGCTATTTCTTACATCGACACGCTCCCTTCTCTTCCACACTATCCTGATTTTATTACATTAAATAGCTGGATAGCACGTGGATCAGCTATCGGAGAGGCTTCCACCAGCTTAACGTTGGAAAAGGGACATTTCAGACCATAAGTAACGATTGAATGATGGATCAGTAGTCCGAAAGTTCTTTACTATTATTTAATAACCGTCACAATTAGATCTGACTGACTGTGGTGATGTTAGTGATAGGATTATATCGACCTCACTAAAATCGATTTAAATGAGCGATAGTTCGCTACTGAAAGTTGCTCAATATCTAAATTCATATGTTTAAGAAGCTTCGAGAAGATATTGCGAATAAGCGTTGGAAATATATTGTTATAATTCAGCACGACATCAGCATTTAAGCCATACCTAACTTTTCAAATCGATATTTTCCCGTAGTTATATGTAGAAGATATGTTGCCATCCTCTCAGGAATTATCTCTCTTAGGTTGGTTGCCCCGGTAGTTTCTAATTTTGATGGGGTTCATTGTTTATTCGTCTTTGTATCTATTAATAATTTGTCGACATCCGTCACGCTCAGAGACGTTTTTATTGGGTGACTGGCCAGCCAATCAGAGATTGGGATTTCATTGTTGAGGAATACAAACTGTTTACCTAGGTTACGTTATCGGTTTGCCTAACGCAAACGGATAATATTAAAACAATTTTAAAGTAAGTATACGAAATGTAAGTTTTTTCGTTATATTAGTAAATTAATATTGCAACTTTAACAAATATTGAGAATATTTGTCGTTTTCATACACGTTTCAAACGTAAAAGCTGTGATATATCTATTTTTTGTTTATCTTTTTTTAGGTTATCTGTTTTGCTTAACGCGAAATTTTCATTTGCTCTTTCGGGACATTTTATAGTAAGTATAGGACATTTACGTATTTGTCATTAGATTAGAAAATTAACTTTAGGTACAGTCAGTTCTCTTTGTGATGAAGTTACAGTAGTAAAATACATAACATAGGGGATTTTACCTTAGAAAATGTAGTAAATTAATATTATAACTTTCACAAATATTGAGATAGGAATACAAACTGTTTACATCTGTTACGTTATCTGTTTACCTAACGCGAACGGATAATATTAAAATAATTTTAAATTAAGTATACGAAATTTATGTTTTCAGTTAGATCTGTAAGTTAATATTACAACTTTAACAAATATTGAGAAAACTTATCTTCTTCATTCGTGTTTCAAATCTAACAGCTATTATATCTATTTTCGTTTATCTTTGTTACTTAACGGGGAATTTTCATTTGTCTTTTTGGTATATTTTTTTGTAAGCACACGGCATTTAAATATTTTTTCATTAGTTTACTAAATTAGTTTAGCTATTTCAATTCTCTTTATGATGAAATTACAGTAGTGAAAAATTCATAATAGAGAGGAATTTACCTTATGAAATATAAGATAATATTAAATTAATAAAAAATATAAGCACTTCATTCCTTTTAGTATTTTATAATGGAAATTTTTATAAAACACGTTATAAAGCTACAAACGTAGTTTATTCTAAGGTTCTTAATTCGAAATGAAATGCGATATTGATACAAAATAACCAGAATGTAACTGTATAATAAGTTGCAAATAAGTCTGTAAATTAAATGAAGGAAAAATGAAAAAATAAATAAAAAAGGATAAGTAAATTATATATCATTCAAGCTAACATATTCAGTTTTTGTCTTAGATTTATGTATTTGCGTCCGTTCATGGAACGGGCTTTCTCTAGTTTGAGTAGATTAAGGAAAGATTTGATCTCATTGAGATATCGGAAAAGTCATATGAAGGGAGAACTGTAACATTAGGAAGTTTTACATCCATATTACATATATATTGGAACGTTCTTTGGGGCTGAGTCATTAAGCCTTTTTAACTCCCTAATTTATAAATTTTCATCATAATACATTAAAACGTCTAAAATCCGCCTGTCCAAACAACGGAATTACTTAAAAGCAGGACATTTTTGAACGGGAAATTGTCTTCTTATAAAAAAACTTATTGAAAAAAGTCCCAGTACATGAAAGGAATGAGATTATTTTCAGAAAACGTAATGAAATTCTCCAGCAGCTCAACCTCAGGTGACTAGAAGTAAATTATCACCGCGAAACCTTTACTCGTAAGCAGAGAAAGATAATAAGTTTTGGTAAGGAAATAAAACAGTATTAATATATATTTTCGTATTTTTTGTTTTCCTTACTCCACGTGAACGTAATGTGATGATTTATAGCTGGAAAAAATCCTAAACACCGGCCTCCTCTAAGTCCCAAGTTTACCGGTTATTGGACTATCCTTTAATCCTTAAACATATCGCTATTGTATGTTACATGAAGTCCAGCTATTGTGTTAACATTTTTTACCCTATCTCGTTCTAAGTATCGCAGATAAGTTCGTGTAATAAGGAGATATCGATAGTATGCCATTTCATGATTCGTCTGCCCATATAAACTTATCGAAGATCGTACAAAACTCGTAAACATTGGAAGAAATTACAAATGTCCTATCTAACAAATTTAAAGCGAACAGCGCTTCTGTTGTTGATTTAGTTGGTAATTTTTTTTTTAACGTTTCCATTCGCTGAACTCTTCGGTAATTTTTGGTGTACGTAACATAGATTAAAGTAAGGACCAATTCGTGGGCGAAATTTAGAAGCGAAAGAATTGGAAGTGTAAGGAAGAGTGAATACAAAGGAAAGTCGTAATGCGGGAAAACATAGAATTCTCTCTCTCTCCTCTAATCCATAGTGTTTTCAGGTAGGAAAGAAGGGTTGGGGTGGATGGAAGGGAGAGGGTGGTGGTCACGAAAGGAGTTATTGGCACGAGGATAGCGTGCGTGAGTGAAATATGGGTGGGGAGGGCGAAAATAAAACGAGGAGGAGGGGGTGGGAAAGATTTTTTTCTCTCTCCATTGGACATGATTAACATCAGGCGGGGTATTACGTAGAAGGAGCGCGTTGAACAATATGGAAAGGGGAAAAAGGATTAGATAGAAAGGTGTATAAGGCTAGAGGAGTGACAATATAAAAAGGAATTTTTATAAATAACTTTTTTATATACAATACTTATAATAAGAATACCCCTTTATTTTGTATTGTCATTTATTTATATTATTTGTTAATATTTTGTCGCATTTATCGCATTTTGGCAAAACGAGCAACTCCTAGGCGAAGCTTTTCTGTACGTGCGCATGCGCAGTTTGAAATTTGAATCGTGTATCCTATTTTAAAAAAGTTATAAAAAAACCAACTAGAACAGCGATGCTGTGTATTTGCGACGGAGGTTGCCTTAATTAATGAGGATTATTAGTACGTTAATGAAAATGAACGGGCTGAAGTGTTTTAGGAGGTTAAAGTGGAAGAAGAAGAAAAAAACTGTAGATGGACAGACAGACAAACGACTTTATTAAGTGGAAAGATGGCGAGAACGAGTGAGAATATAAGGTTGAACGAAGGGAGGTTCCGACGCTAAAAAAAGGGGAGAAAACGATCGCTCTCTCCCATTTCTTCGGCGCGACCTTGGTTCCCTTTTTTTATTTTTATTTTGGCCGAACCCTTTGACTCGGCGCCGTAGTTCATGCCCTTAACGGAGAACAGGGTCGGGCCCAATTTTGGTGGGTTCTTTGGATACGCCCCTGATTTAGGGAGGAGCGAAATAAAGTGGACGGCGTTATTAAAACGAACGGGAGGATCGGCGACCATTTAGATAGGATGTAAGGAGGGGGTAAAATATGCCGAAAAAGGTTTAGGAATTGGAATATGAATTGGCCGAAAGGTTGGATAGGGTTTGAAGTCGGGATTGAATGGAATAGGTGTGGATGTCGGAAGACGAATTTTAATCAAATGCAGAGTGATAGTCGGTTTAATGAACCGGAAGTAGATGATGGGACTCGATCGGTTGAATGTATTGGATGCGAATTCTTGGTTAAAAGTGTACCAGACTGGTTGCTTGAACGGAAGGGAGAAGGTTATACGCGAGTATATAAATACGGAAGTAGAGGTGGGGTTAAGGTTATACGGGAGTGAACGCTTGGATCAAAGTCGAATAGACAGGAGAAGAGAGAGGGGGAGGGGGGGGGGGGTGAGGTTGAACGGCGGAATGAATTTGATAAGAGGATTAGAGTGCTTGAGAGCTCTGTTGTAATTGGATGGGAGGATTAAAGAGTTTGAAGGCGGATAACGTCGGATGACTAAACGGAGGATTTGAGTCGGTTAAGAATATGTTGTTGATTGTGGAAAAAATAGAGTGGAAAATATGGTTTAAAACCTTTTAAAATATTATCCCGGTCCGTTTGAAGGTAGCGTGTATACCTTCCATTGGTAGGTTTGAAGGTTCGAATCCTGTCTAGACCATGCACTCGTCGCCGTATCGTAAAATGTAATGGGATTCTTCTTTTTACGAGCTAAATTAATGAATGAAAAACAAAAGACGGAACTCCGGATATAAGTGGGCGGGGACGATCACGGCCGTGTTTTGAAAAATACGGGTCGTGACCTAGTTGTGGGTCGCGGAACTTAATAACAACCTGGGTCGCTCCCATCGCGTAAACATCGGAACGGTTTCAAACCATACAGGGAATTAACTTCTACCATTATGTAAGTGGTTTTCTTTTTATCGTCCGTTACATTTTAGAGCAAATTAATGAAAATCCTACTTAAACAAGATAATCTTTTTTTATCGGGGGTGGGGGACCGTCTTGGGGATCAGTTTTTATTTTCCTTCCATTAGGTCGCTTCGCAAAAAAGTTTGAAAGACATCACATTAGGGTAATAGTTTATCCCCGTCGTGGATGGTGAATGGATGACTGGAGCGTGTTCGAGCGCGCGTGAGAGGATCGAGAGCGGGTGAGAGCGTAAGCGTGATGGCGGGATAAAGGTGGATGAAGAGGATTGGAGGGGATGCTGGGATAATGGCGGAGGGAAGGATTCGGGACGGAAGAATTATCAAAGCCGATCTCGTGATAAGTTCCAATGTAAGGATTAGGGTGGGGCAGCTGATTATTGCTGATTGCGGTGTTGGGAGTTTGATGGAAGGGTTGGTTCCGTCGGGTGAGGTTTTATGGAGGGTTGAGAGTGGATTGAATGATTAGTTTTAGGTGGGTGGATCCAAAAATATGGTCGGATGGAAATTGATTAGAGGAGTATTGTTCGCTGTGCGGAAGAGGACGGCGACGAGGTGAAAGTTCGCGGCTGGATGAGAAAATTCTTATTTACTTTGAGAGGTGTGAGATCTTAAAGATTTGCTCTCTACACCCCGTCCTGTAGAGAGCAAGATTGTTACAATAGGACAGTAATTATTATCGATGAAAGAATTTAAAATCGCGTTATAATAATATTAATTAGGTTATATCATCATTAGTTGAAAATCTTGAGAAAATAATGTATTTGTCTCTTCGACGCCCTCTCCCACTGTTAAGTCTCCCACTGGGCTTCCTTCCCTCACAAATAGTTGCAGTTCGTATTCCAGTTTACTTTTACTAATATACGTATAATTATATAAGTATATTCGGGAAGAGGCACTGCAGGAAAACAAACATTAGGTAACTGGGGGTTGGAAAATCCGCGTAATCCTACTTATCATTAGCTAATAGGGCAACGAATATAAGATCTTAAATAGGAAATTATAATGTAATTTGAGAATAACAATGGAAAATTATAACGGGATGAGGTATTTAATTATATATCGAAGGTATTTTGATGTATATCTACAGGTCTTTCAAAGAATGGCGATTAAAGATTAAAGTTGAAAATAAAATTTGTCACTGAAAGGAATAATGCGTCCGCGTGAATTACTTCTCGTGAGTGGATATGTTGGATAGCAGGAAAAAGGTGATGCGAGGGTTATTAGCCGACGAAAGAATAACAATCGACGTAAGATCGCGCTAGGTGATTTTTCACTAGTGAGATTGGATCGATGGAATAGAGTCGGGAACGGATTAGCACGGAACGTTGTTTCTGTACATGAACGGATTAATGAGTATAGAAGTAAAATTTATGATGCAATATGAGACGTGTTTTTAATCGTAATAATTAAATTTTATCTCTATTGCTCAAGTTATGGCATTTCTTCTTGTTTGTTACTTCTTATGAAATCCTTTTGAAATGGAATTTTTTTCATTAATGATAGAATTTTGTGGGTAACCAATATTTTTTTTTCCGTAAGAGTTGACCATGTTGGAGAATTCTTATACCTTGATATGAAATATTGGCGGAAGTATTTATTAACGAGGATTCGAGTTTTACCGTATTTTAAGAAGCCTTTACAATTTGTTGGAGGCATTCTTGTCTCAAGGAATCGATTGAAAACGTAACTTTTGAGCGTTTAACGAAGTTCTAGCGTTGTTGAATTATTAGACGCCAAATTTCGTAATTTTCATAATCACCGATAGAAAATGACTCTTAATTATCAAGGGAAATTATAGTCGTTGCGTTTAAAGCTAGATATACGGAGAATATACCGGTATACACGGTAGCTTTCATCATCTTTAAATTTTCGTTACTTCGTTTTTATTGCTACAGGATATCGTACATAACCGTTTCGACCGCAAGCCGTTATTTAGTATGTTCCGAAAAATTCATACGCCCTATAATTTTGGCGAGAGAGTTAGGCACTAGGGACAGTGAAAGTAAAAAAGAAACTGAAATTTTAGGTACAACCCGAATGAAGGTGTTGCATTGTTTTACTTTCTCATAAACGAAGAATATAATGAAAGTTTTGCGAAAAGTTCGGCTTCGAAATTCTGATGAATATGCACGTTTTATGTGCTCCTGTGTCTGTCTGTAGTATTTCGGCTGTGCCCCGCTTTAGGGGCTAAACAGTTTAAGGGACTCGACTCGAGGGCCACATAACCCATTTCTGTACTCGTCGCGGGCCACATAGCCTACCTCTGCCCTCTGCATGCCACACTCAATCGAAAATAGAGTTGAAGAGTAATTTAAGGAAACTAAAGGGTTTATTTGTGGTATTACCTGAATTTTTTAAGTACATTTATATATTATGTGAGTAGAGTAGTAAAGATAAAAAATAATGTTTTTATAACTTTATATTTTCATTTTTTGTCATATTGTGTCCGTTAATTTTTACGCTCATGGCTGGATGGACGAAGTCACTCGGCGGACCGTAGTTTAGGCACCACCGAATTATACATATGTAAAATATATACTATAAAAATAGGTCGCATTGAGTAAGTTCACTTGGCGTGTGAACCTCAGGTTTAACTTAACCTGATACACATATTTATACAGGATATCTCCTATTATAGAATCATTTTTTTCAATTATCCATATCGCGCAGCAATGGTGCGTAGATTATTCCTGTAGGTTTTTAAATGGGAAGGTAAATATCCAGTCGTGTTAATAAAGTATTATTTCCAGCTTCGGACTTCGCTAAACACTTGTGATGGCAACGCAGCCCTTACACTGTAAACTCTCCGTATTCGCGAGTGTTACGTTCCGGAAAATGCGGATATTTACGGAAAAATCGCGAATATGGAAAGGATTTCTTTATGGGGAAAATTATTTATATTTCACCGATATTCGGCTAAATTCGAGAAAAACTTTGAAGCACTCTTTATGAAAAACAATCACAGCGTGTTAAAGCGCAGTTCATGCAGTTAACAAAAGGTTACCTCATAAAAATTTTAAAAATATTTCTAACTAAACCTCATCGCTAAATATGGAACTTTAATGATTATCTTCAGTTGGCTTAAAGAAGTTTGTTGTTTTCTACTTTGACCTCTTCTCTTTATTCAACTTTTTTATATCTTGTCATAGCAACTTTTATTGTTCTTCTCTGTGATAGGATCAGCATCTACAATTGGTTGAATCAAGTCACGGGATTCGGCATCGTGCATATCACGCGGATTTTACGCGTTCAATATCCGCGAATGCGCCAAATTTCTTCCAGCGAATGGGTATACCGAAAAAGCGATTGTCCGAAATCACAAAAGATCTCGCAAATGCAGAGAGTTTTCGATATAACGCGTTAATGCGCCCCTTTACCCCGTTCAGTTTGACACGTCTGATGCGGCCCACTATCCGGAATATGCATTTTGTTGGAATTAGCCTTATCGCGCAGCAATATACGGCAGCTTATTATTATGTTATGTTTTTTAGTGGGAATCTAAATATGGAGTCGTGATAATAAAGTATTATTTTTAGCTCCCGGCTTTGCTATACACCTATAATGATAATTCAGCCATTCTATAACGTCTTCAGGCATTATTATGTTCCCTGATAACCTGTCCATTTCAGCATGCCTCAGCTAGGGCATTGGCCGGAATAGGTTTTTTTAATTGAGTAATATCGCACAGCATTGAATGGTAACTTGTTCTTGTATGTTTTTAAAAAATGAAAATATAAATACCCACTTGTGATGATAAACTCTGTTATGACCAGCTTCGGACTTGGATAAACACAATTATGATAATGCAGCCCTTCTTTGTCGTGTTCTAAACGTGGTAATACTGCCCTGATACCCCGTCCAGTTCGACGTGTCTGATGTAGGGCATTAACTGGAATATAAACTTTGTTGAAATTAGCCATATCGCAGAACAATTAAGAGTAATTTATTTTTCTGTTTTTAAAAATAATGTGCAGGTAAATATTATCTATTCGTGATAATACCAATATAGGGTAGATTTTTCTATATTTTTTAATGGGAAGGTAAATATCCAGTGATGATAATAAAGTATAGTATCGCTAAAAACCTGAAATGATACTACAGCCCTTCCATGACGTCCGGTGATACCACATCCAGTTTGACATGTCTGATATGAAGCATTACCCATAATAGAAACTGTTGAATGAACCTTATAGCGCAACAATAGATTATTGTCGGTTTTCACAAAATGTGAGTTTACTCGTAAATCTCCTTAAGGATATTAATTAAATTCATCCAGTTATAGATCTTGATGCCGTAAATATTACTACATATACCTCAAAAATATTATTATATTTACTCGAATATAAGACGAGATATTTTTCAGTTGAAGATTTGAGGACGTGTTATATTTGCGAACAGAGAAATGAATACAAAAAATGGCGAAAATGTTTATGACTATTTTAGCATTATATAAGTAATCTATCTTTGCTCTCACTGCACATTTTGGCAGAAATTTTTAGAGATTTAAATAAATAATAACTCGAATAATTTTATAATCCAAGGAATTTGGCTCAACCTTGTGGTAAGTGATACTCATATTTTAGAAGAAAAGTATAACTATGTTAACTTCCACAAAGTGGTTTAATTTATTTGGGTCAGAATGCCTATTAAAACATTTTAATCCAAATTAGCTTATAGTCGGGTAAATGCGGTATATAGATTCCAGTGACATATTACATCGATTTTTACACCCAGCTACCGCCCTCTCACTACTCCACGGTTTTCAATGCCGTACGGATACGAGAAAGTCTCTGCTATGTACGTTGCACCGATTTTTTTTAGTTCTTCATATTTAAATCAGTTTTTCTGAAATATAAAGGATAAGTTTTACTCCCTCTGAACATCTCATGTACGATCTCTGAAATTAAAAGTCGAGGTCGCCTTATAATCGAGCTGTCACGGTATTTATGCTTTAGGTGTATAAGGCCTCGGGATTTGCCTATCGGGGGATTTTTTAAATTCTTTTGCGCCATTTCGATTATTGTAAACTCGGTGTGGAGAAATGGAGGTGTGGAGGAAGGAGAAGAGATGGTAGTTGGGAGTAGAGAAGGCGGAGAATAGGTCAGTAGAGTGATAGTTAAAAGCAGAGCCGGGACAAGGGGTAGGCGAGCGAGGCACCCGCATAGAGGCACAACGATTGACAATTTGGACTTAAAAGTGTAATATTTTATATTACGAAATATAGTGTATTTTACTTTTACATTGTTAATAAACTACTGTTTTGAGAGGTAAAATTGTGTACTGTATACCTTCGTTAAGAGGGGACCCAATTTTCAAACTTTGGCTAGGGTACAGAAGTAAGGGGCGTAGTTTTCAAACCTTGCGTAGGGCACAAAAATATCTTGCCCCGGCTTCGGGTAAGGGGTAAAGAATAGGGAATCAGGGTTATAGGGAAATGGCAGAAGGGTTAACTAGGGTAGGAGTGGAAGAGAGAAGAATGGGGAAAAAGGGGCCGAATAGAAATTAAAATGGTTAGGGGAATGGGCGAATAAAGAAGTATAATAGCAGGCAACCTTAGCTTAACGGGGTTTGATTATCGATGTTTCGCTATAACACTATTCGGATCCGGACTAATGACAACGCTCACCCACTCCGTGTAATCGTTCCCGTTTATCCACCTTGGCCGGCGCCTATAGTCTGTTCAAAAAATAAAGGCAGTCGACAATTGAAGCGGCTAATAGTTAAAACATTCAGCACAGTTTTATTTATAGAAGAAATTCCGTTTTATGTGAGATTTTTCATTTGAATAAAATCGTCTACGTGTAGCACTCCGATTTAAAAACATCTCGATTCCTTCGCCGTATAGAAGTGGTCAGTAAAATCAAAATACAACTTGAGGGGGTTCGAGATGTGCCTGCTCAAGGGATCGTTTTTACTTTTCTTTTTTAGTTCTAAGTGTTTAATATATTGTCGTTTGCAAGCATTGGTAAAGGGGTGATTAGCGATTCTGGCTTCTAGGATCCTGGGTTCAAATCCTGCTGTGTTGTATGTGTTCGTCAATATTTATCGTCATTATGCCCACACAAGGCTGGAAATGGCTGTTTACGCGGTAGTTGAAATTACTTAATTAATTAAATGATCACTTAATATATATATGCGTCTCGTTTTGTTTCTTAATCATTTTGATAAGTTTAAAGGTCCAAAAAAGTAATTTCATCGACAGATAGGTAAAACATTTTATTAAACGACATTGAGAGGTTATACTTACTTCTTAAATTTTATTTTATCCCTGAGTGGGGAGATATGATACGTTTATCGCTGTTTCGCTCGACACTCGGTTTTCCTGGAAGTAAACAATAGAACTAAGCGAGAACTGATAACAGCCAAGCACGAGTATAGAGACAGGTTTGGATAAAGAAATAGGGGAACAAGGAAATGTGCGAATAGTGCGGTAGAATTACTTGGAAAGGGGCGAGTAGGGGTACAGGGAAAAAGGGAAGAGGGAGTTGGAGAAGTGATAATGAGGGGACAGATAACAGGTGAGGCGGAGTATGAGCACAGGATTGGATGTGGAAGTAGGGGAACAACGAAATGTGCGAAAAAAAGAGTAGAATTACGGTAGAGCCCCGATTATCCGTACTACTTTTGGTCCCAGTTAGTTCGGATAATCGGAAATTCGGATAATTGGAAGAAGAAATGGGCAACTGTGAGTTAAAAAAATGAACACACCGTTGTACGAAGTTTCAAAAGTAACACAAAGCGAAAATGTTTATCTTTAACACGAATAGGCGCGGTATTCTTGTGACAATTTTCCGCTAATGGTCGGTAGGCGTTATGTTACACGTATTTCACGCATATTAATAGAATCATAGGGAAAGGGGTGAGTAAGGGTTCAGAGAAAAGGGGGAAGTGGGGGTTGGAGACATGATAATTAGGGGAGTGATAAGTAGGGTTATAGAGACAGGGTTGGATAGAAAAGTAGGAGAACAAGGTAATCTGAGAAAAATGGAGTAGAATTATAAGGAAAAGGGTGAGTAGGGGTTCAGAGAAAAGGAGCAAGTGGAAGCTGGATGAGTGATAATTAGGGTACAGATAAGGTGTATGGAGACAGGGTTTGATAGGTAGGAAATGTACGAAAAGTGTGGTAGAATAATTGGGAAAGGGGTTCAGAGAAAAGGCAAAAGAGGGGGTTTGGAGAGGTGATAATTAGAGGTAGGGGGGGAGGGAGGGCAGGATTACATACAGATAAGTAGGAACATAGAGACAGGGTTGGATAAAGAAGTAGGGGGACGAGGAAATACGCGAAAATGGAGTGGAATTATAGGGAAAGGAATGAGTAGGGATGGAGGGAAAAGGGGGAAGGGGGAGTTGGAGGAGAAAGGGTTCACGAAGGAGAGCGTTCTAGGGCAGAATAATTCGTACCGAGGGAAAGGTGATGCAAGGCCAAAGAGTTCCAGTAAAAAAAAAAGGATACGCGTTAGGTAGGAGATATATCTTTTCATTTAAGAGATTTCAAGAGATTGACCCGAGCGGGATTCGAAGCTCGATTACCAGTTAGGATAACCGCACAAGGGGGTTTAATTTCGTAAGACAGAAAGGAGTTCGCGGAGGGAGGTAAAGAGACGGTTGGTCCATTTTGAGGTCGTAGCCATTGACGTAAGAGAGAAAGGCGGTTTTGATTGAATTGTGGGAGCGGCTCGCCATGGACTCTTGCGCAAGGCACTACTCCCTCTCCCACCTTGTGCGAGAGTGCCACCTATGTCGTCCGCTCAGATGTGGTAATCGGGGGAATGCGGGAGTTTTTCCAAGTTAGAATTCAGACTGTTCGGAGGTCGGTCGAGAATGAGCGAAGGGGATGCGTTGATCGGGATACGCACCCGATTTATTTATTTTTATTGGATCCTCTCTCGTCGTAAGTGCTCGCAGAATTTCGATCGGAGAGTGTTTTTTTTAATACGGTTTCGTTTTTTTATTTCCTTCGAACCAATTCTTCGGAAAAGTGGCGCGTTCCATTTTTTCTCTCTCTCTCTTAAGGTTAAGGTGAGGAGTTGTGGGTTTTTTTTTGAACGGCGTGAAACCGGGAGTTTTTTTTTTATCCTTAGGTTCACTTTTCTCGCTACTAATCGTCTAAAAGGGGCGTGTCGAACTGGTGGGGCCGCATGCGGACCTTTCTGTGTCTTAGTGCGGCCCGAATGGAAATTTTTGTCTTGACAAAATCAGGCGGGGTTTTTATACGAACACTTGATTTTTTGTGAAAACTAAAAGGGATTTTTTTTCTTATTTGTCAAATTCTACATTATGGTTGTTTTTTTGCAAAACAGACCTCCAATCTTATAGAAAAAAGTCAATTTTTCCAAATCTGGTACTCGGTAAATAACCGAAATGCTAGTGATCCTTTGATTTTGACGTTCTTGGTCTAAAACTTTCGGTGTTAAGAAAAAAACCCTGTTGTTTTTTGCGTTTTTGATCTACAAACGTGTTCATGGTCTTGCCTTTGTTATTCAAAGAAACCGTACCTTATTGTTCCTGAGAAAGAATGAATGCATCGTTTATAATTTATGGTTTCGCAAAACTTACTTATTTTTTTTACCGACAGCAAATAAGCAGTAATTACAATTTGTTTAGCAACCTAACTTCTGTAAGCTTCATATTGCGTGATAAACAAGGAAGTTGATCAAATTAAAAAAAGCAAATTATCCAGCTCACCTTATGGCACGAGTCCAGGGTATGAACTATTTAACACCAGTAATCTTATAACGGTGGAGTAAAACCATATCCGCTTTTCATACAAAAAGTAACCGTCCTCGGAAACGAGTCACCGATCGTCGATTCTACTAGTGAAGCTTAAATGCGCGTTTGGTTTAAATTAACCGTTTTATTGTCACCCAGTTCAAGGACGTGGCTCTAATAAAACTTTTCTCGCATGAAACATACATTTGTATCGGCACTGTCGGTTTTACGTCATCGTGCCGTCGTCGGATTCCGTTACGTAGCCACTTTAAGACGGTTGGGATTTTGTAATTAGCGTGGCTTTCTTCTCCGTCCTCCCGATACGTAATGAAATTGAGAAGAGGTCGATAAATATATAAGGCTATGCCGTCCTCTTAGCTGCTTAGAGAAACGTACGGTAAATAAGGCCGCGAGGGACTTACTTGACTAGGTCTTTTTTCTGCCGATCTCGAAAATTTTATTCATAACCAAAAATATATGTCATGCGTTAACCCTGATTTCTGTGACCTAGAATTCGGAAACTTTTACTCGGTGTGGGTCTTATTCATGCCCAATGATTTCCAGCATTTTTTGAAATTTGTTTATTCTTTTGGTCATGAACTTTATGAAGCGAGATTTGCCGTCTTAAAGATGCGCATAACTGTTTATATTTGGATTCGTATCGTGTTAATTAAATTGAAGAATGCTATGCACCTCTGAGACATTATCAAGAGAGACGATCGGGTGTTTTTTTACTTTCTGATATAGTACCTATAATAGAGAAAGCATTGTTATCGCGAAAAAAATTGTCTTCGAGATTTTGATGGAAATACGCGTTTTAGGTGTCCCGTAGTCCAAAGAAAGTAATTTTCACTATGTCGTGTCTGTCTGTTCGCGGGTTTAGAGTCGAAGGCAGGGGTCTACAACCTTTCAGCACCCACGATATACTATTCACTTGTAAATTTACCGAGGATCGACCCAGCGGAGTGAGCCTTGATAGGAGTAATACTGTTGAGCGGGGGGAGGGGGATCCCCTCAAATTTTTCCCAAACTTTCAGCGACATCGAAACCTGCGTCATAACATGAAATGTCCTTCTTAACACATCAATCCAATTTAATCGCAAACAACTTTTTATTCGAGTTAAACAAGCTCGAATAAAGTATTATTCGAGTTTTCGTTCTGTAGGAGAGAATATTTTAGTTAAAATAAAATTAAAATTTTATCCACCAGGATAATTCAATGTATTACTAAGTCGTAAGCTATTATAAGCTGAAGAAAAAGTTATTAAATAAATTTGCAGAGGAAAAAAATCAATGAAAATATAACTTGAATTAGTTAATCAAGTTACACATAAAGTCGCAGTTAGCCTCAAACTTTTGCCTTTTGCAATAATGAGCGATTGGAACAACACATATCGATCTACCCTCAGGGTCGACAAACAACGATACGCTCGTGTCTCGCTGCGATAACTGATATCGAGAGATATCTGTAATATTTGATTATGCATTCCACTTGCTCTTAAATTTTGAACGATTATAAAACCACCTACATATAACGATAAAAAAAGTTCCAACTGTAAGTTCAAAATCTATATCGGATCAACATTTCCCACTTTATTCAATAAAAAGTAATGGCACTGAAGAAAGATTTAGCTATCGACTTTAAAAGGGCCAAAGATCGACCGGTCGGTCGCGATCGACTGGTTGGATACCCCTGGTCTAAGGAATTAACGAAAACGGTGATATCTCCTATTTATGAATTATATCATCCAGAAAAGACCCGCTGAAGGGATAGGTAAACGGTATAGCGCAAAAAGGTAAAGTTTATTCTGGTCGATTTTCCCAAAATATCGATTTATTCTAAATTAGCTGATTTTTATTAAACTTCATTCATTTATAGAGATTTGTGTCATAAACAATACTACATAAGCCATATTTCTCAGAAATAGCTATATAGCGTCCACTGACACTATAAGTAGGCGTGATCGGATTCAATTTAAATCGATAAATGTCGAGAAACATCGAATTCGTAAAAATTTTAAATTCGACAAAAATGAATTCTTCGCCGATATACTTTCTGCGATATCATGCGTAATTTTTTTATTTCGTTTACCACACTCGAACAATAAGTATATACCAATCATCCAAAACGGAGGAGATAATAGTATTTGCCATGTCAGACAGCCACAATTCTTTCAGAATTCCCTACGCTTTGCTTTCTAAGGTCCTCTATCCCGTTGTTTTAAGGACATAATGTATTGTATATTGCACCGATTTTAAAAGTTTAACTTAGTTGCTATCAGCGAAATAAAGTATATCGCTGACTCCCGTAGTTATATTGCGGTCGAGTGAAACAAACAAATTTAACCTGAAAAGTTATTTTGATCAGACGCGAATGCCTTCCAAAAAAATGACACATCCAGCTCACCTTTTTGGCTGGAACCCAATTGACGACGAAGGAAATTCCAATAGCCTCACGAAAAGATTGAGTAAACTGGTGGCACATTTCGACCGAAAAGTAGGCGTTCCCAATGGTGATTCGCCGGTCGTTTTTTAATAAACAAGAATCAAAATCGTCGAGGACGGCTGCTTCGTAGAAATCCACACCTAGGTTTCTCAACAGTCGACTGGCTATTGGATTAACGTGCGTCATATTTTTATGCGGAATTGTCAACAGTTTTTTGATACCGGGGTGTGTCCCATGCAATTTATTCGATGCCGTCTTTAATCTGACCACGACGCTTCTTTCTCGGATGAAAATATTCGGCGAAATTATTGGTAAGTGAAAGGGTTTCGAATCACGCGGTGAAATCTGCTCATCATTGATTTCGTGTTGTGAAGAGGGTTCGGAGCGTAGGCGTGCAATGAACCGTACTTACATTTTCCCTCGCACCACCTACATCGTTCTTCCTCGTGCGAAGCCGAGGGAAGTTTATTTTATCTCCATAAGCCAACTTTCCCAAAACCACGGAAAAACTTTCTCCACCATCCGACCGCTCCATTCTTGCTCATCGCCGATTTTTTCTTTTTTTTTTTAATTTCCGAATAAGCGTATGGATTCGGAACATCGGTTAATGGAGTATAATATTAATTATTTCCTTCGATAGCCTCCAAAAGTGTATATTTCATGGCACGCTGTAGAGATTTTGAGATCAACAGGACGGTCTTGTGTCATAGCCTTCCACGCGCCACCCATGAGGCCTTGCAGTGTTTTGTGTAGATTTAGATGGGTTAAAGGGCGGCGTGGTCCGTGACCTTTTCCTATGCAAGCTATGTCAACGATACGTCAAATTTAATATGTAACATAGAGAACTACAGGGAACTCACCACTTACCGGATGCATCGGTACCGAGCCTATTCCGATTAATCGGATATTCCGTTCTATCGGATTTGATTGATATGCCGATTTAAATGTACCATGGAAAACACGAATGAAGAATGAGTAAATAATAATGTTTACTCTTAAAGAAGGTATATTTTAATTTTATAGTATGAAGTTAGTTTAAAAGTCAAATAACACTACTATTATTAACTCCTTTGTTAGGTTACAAAAAATAGGCGCACAAATGCACTTACGAAATATAATATGAAAAACATTTAATATGAAATTTTTTTGGATTCCTTTTAATCGAAATGCTTGTTATTCGATATTCGGTTATTCGGGAGTTTACCGTATTAAGAAAACCACGCGGTCGTTTAATATACCTACATAGTAGTTGTCGTTAGCGGTAATTCGTCGATACTTTTATTATCACTGAGTACGGCTGTATGCTTTTTTTATGATTGTAGGAATAGTTGCTCGAGTCATTGAACACATACGAGCCGCTAGCTGAGCTTAGTAATTCGGCTTGGTATGCAGTTAACTTAGTTTCGCATCGCCCAAAGTTGGCGGTAGAGTGTGGATTATCGGCAACTTTCGAGGAGTACTAACTGTTGGCGAGGATGACGACGTCATTACTCCCCGTACGGATGTATCTGTCTGGGTGACTCGTCTCCAACATGTGCAGAAAGTTCATTGCGTCGATATCCTGGACCGTGAGATATTTTCTCCCTCTCCGTTCTTCTCGGGCGCGATCAGAAGCGAAAGTGGTGAAACTTCGGAAGTGCACTGCACTTAAAAGAAGTGTGAAACGTATGTCTCGTGCCAGCCACCCCCTGCCACGCGCTTTATACCCGAATGCAGTGTTATACTTTCTAAATGTATGCCCATGCATTTTACCTTTCCTTATATCGCATCGGACGGCGGCTTTCTCTCTCATTTCTCACTCACATAACCAACGATTCCGTTTTCCGTCATCGATTGTTCTATGGTAGTTTTGTTTTATCGTTTGACGCAGGTATCTCTGACATGAAGCTGACGAGCCGCGTGCGGGCAGCCCGTTCATAAATTTCGGATCTTTGCTGTGATTCTACTTTAAATAAGTGGAAGCGACAGGATTAGACAGTCGTGGATAAACAGAGAGATAAAAAACGATGTAAAATTTTTTACCGTCGATGGAAATAAAAAAAAACCTAAGTCCATATGTTGGTGAAAATGAGGAAACAGTGAAACTGCCATGTAGAGTACATGTTGCATGTGTTAAAACCATAAAACATATGTCCATGGATAACTTCTGCCACAGAGACCTTAATAATTTAAAAAAATATTGTTGGCATTGCTATTAAATTTTAGCCTTGGCACAGTTTTTAGTGCCTCCTGAAAAAATTGGTTTTCTGGAATTACGGGGTTTATGATTTCCATGATTCAATTCTATGATAGTTTGTTTATTAATCTTATATATGTATTAGTTATGATTCCTGTATTTTAAACTTTAAAAGATTCTTAGACTCACTATTACGAAATGCTGCATATTACGTAATTCGAAACGCAATTTGAGTTTGTGATCCTGCTGTTTAAAAAAAAAAGTCCCATCAATTCAGTTATTGCGGAAAATAGCGTATCGTTTATTAAGTTTGGAATGGAGATGCGTTTTGTGGTTAAGAAATGACAAAGACGACCGTTGAGCGGAAACTTCGGTCTGGTAGCGTCGTTAATCATTAAGAATCACAATAGGAGTTAGGGAGACCGTGGATGGAAGTGCTACTGCGGTTGACTCTGACGCCTCGTTCAGCTTCTTCTGTCCTCGTCACGGCGGCGGATATCCGGGGTGAAGATATAACAGCCTCATTTCTAGAATCAACTGGCCGCGTCCGCCTCCCTCCACCTACCACTCTGATAATGAATGAAATAAGGAATGAAGCTATCGATTTCGAAAGTCTTTAGTAAGGTTGTGTTAACTTACGTTTTGGAATACGATAAGTGAATGTATGTTCGCCCATATTTATTATTTAAACGTGTTTAATATTTTGTTACTTCGGAAAATAGCGAGCGGGTGTTAAAATGGACCATTAGCGGTTCGTTAAAAATCTTTCTCGCACGTAGTAATGTACTTTTAAAGCATTTCAAGGGCATTGTGGAAGTTTATTGCGCATATCGGCATATTAACAATGGACGCAATGTTGGGACCCTTATCAAATTTCTTGACCGCCGTATTGTTCAAAATGAGATTAACGGGATCAAATGGAGGAAAAGATAACAGAGCGGAAGGAACGCAGATGTCACCACAATCTCTTTATGGTTTATTTCATGGAAGGGTTCAAGCATTCAAAGTATGTACTAAGCGCATTTCACGTCTTTCGTGGACTAAAATTTGCTGAAATGCTTGGGTTTTGGCCTCAAAGGACATCTTCAATATCAAATATGATTTAATCAATATCAAATGATATTTAACGCTTAATTTCTTGATGTTCTAATGTCAGAAATAATTTCGTATCGCTGAAATAATGAAAACATAAAGGACACGATAACGAGAAAATATCTATGCACTGTTTGAGCTGAAGTATTTAATTTGTTCAAATTTTAGGAAACGTATTCATCGAGTAAAATGAACACAAGTACCGCTCTAAATTTAACACCACGGCTGATCGGGAATTAAATTGTATAATAATGCATTTATTGAAACCAACTCAAAAGTAAAAGTCGTTATTTAGTCATTCTTAGATACCCTCATTACAGGTGTTTATACATTATTGCACGATGAGTTGCCTCAACGGCTCAGCTCAACACATAACTTTATCAATTTTGATTTCTTCTGAACTTAAACCAAATTTCCTACCGATTATGCAGATCACGACATAAGCCTTTTAATATTTACTATATAATTCGATATTTGCAAAGTGTTTTCATTAAATGGTATCGCGCGCGTATGAGGTAAGCGTATATTTTTCTTCCTTCTACCTCTTGCAATTGAAAAAATGTTCGTCTTGTTAACTGGTAGGTATGTCATACAAAATGAGAAGGGATGGTATTCTAAATAAGGAGTTACGCAACGCGTAGGTATATGGGAGCTCGTCGAACTACTACCTTAGGTATGAAGCTCTATTAACAACATTCCTGATAGGAAAGACCATTCACGCATGAAGAGCAATTATTTTAATGGAAACCTACTCTGCGTTAATATTCAGAAAAAAATGTCGTTCATCTTATGGCTTGAATCCAGTACACGATCTAAGTAACTGTTTTTGGACTACGTAAACGTGCACTTCATATCTATTAGAACAGGGGTGCCCATTACGTCTCCCATGGGCTACCGGTCGCCATTAGGAGGGTCTGTGTCGCCCACGCATCCATCCAGGCATTAAGCTCATTATCCTGAGTAAGGAGTTCTATTTTCTAATATGAACTTAATTAAATCAAAACCAGAAATGCTCTCACTAATGAACATCTCGAAGACTGTTTACTTCTCTCTGCTTCTAGTTACATGCCCAATTACCATTCACTAGCTGAAGATATACAGTGTAAACGTGCCCATAATCGCGCAAATCAAGATGAAATTGAATTAAATAAATCAGGTATATAATGTTGTTTGATTTATAAGGTATAATAACTGCATTTTGCGGTAAATCTGTAGTCTAATTCATTCTTAAAATCTCTTTTTATATATTGAAAAAATAAGTAGCCCGCAAGACAATAACCAGGATGAAAGTAGTCCATGATATGAAAAACTTTGGGCACCCCTGTATTAGAACCAATGTTTGGCGACGACCTCGTAACCGAAATTAATATGGAAATATTATTTGCCACATGATACCAAATATGTGCGATGTTATTAAAGAGGGGATACTTTAGAAAGTAGATTTTAAGTTGTAAACCGGTATCACCAATAAATTTTAAACGGTAGCCTCGTTCCCAGTCTTCTAGAAAATTTCAAATGGGGACACAATTGTTTGAAACGATAACATAAAGGTGAGATTTCCTCTTCTCATTACCTCGGACCATCCGGTATTAGTTCCAAGAATAGTTAATATTATACTCCTATTGTATTGTTGTATAAAACATTTCTGAGTAAAAATACATTTTAATTATAATTTCCAAATTATCGTGAAAAACGCAACCGATGAATAGTGTCAATACGCCATGCCTCTTGCCGTTTCGTCTCATGGCACGAGTGGAAAACGTATATGGATAAAATTACCAACTTTTTTACTCTCACGGACCATCCATCAAAAAATATATATTTACGTACCACATTTGTATATGAATCCTGTTACAAGTTTCCGGCTATTGACCCTTTGTGACAGTGGGTACTGCCCTACCTTCATTACTGTAGCATTTAGCCTTTAACATCTTCTTATTATAACGCTAACCGCTTGCAGAATGTCCGTTGTCTACAACAAATGCGGATATATGGTCAGGCGACCTCCTAGGGCAGAGATGCCCATTACGTCGCCCGCGGGCGACCGTTTGCCCTTTAGGAAAATTGGAGTCGCCCTCGGAGGTGCTCGAAATATTAAAAACTGAATTCAAAGAACGTTCTCTAGATTTAAATTTCCTTTCGCCGAAATTGACGAAGGAATTTTTAGCAAACTAGGAGATATATTCAACATGGACGCAACAGATCTGAAAAGTGAAATAACTATGCTGCGAAGTAATATAGAGTTGAAAGCAAAATAGAACGATTCATATTTTTGGAAAATTGTTTCATCTGAAAAATTTTCAAACATAAAAAAGTTTCATTTATTTTGAGAGCATATTTTCTTTCCACTTATTTATGTGAATCAATACTTTCTAATGTGAATCTAATTAAATCGAAAACCAGAAATGCACTCACCAATGAACGCCTTGAAGATTGTTTACGCCACTCCGTTTCTAGCTATAAGCCTAATTACCAATCACTGGCTGGAAATATGAAGTGTATATTTCCCCCATAATCGTTTAAATAAAGAATTAATTTAAATAAATCCATCAATTATTTTTTTGTCAATTTTCATAAATGGTTTATAGGAAACGCTTTCTTTGCTGTTATTTTTGCATTAACTTATAGTTCCAATGCTCAATTTATATTTTAAAATATTTAGTAGCCCGCAAGACAATTTACAGAATGAAAGTAGCCCTTGACAAAAAAGGTTTGGGCACCTCTGGCCCAGGGCCTCGTGCCTAGAACCGCATAAGTGTTAACAGAGGCAGGAGCTTTCAATCTATCTATAATTCTTCCGTTGATATTTCAACGGGAATTACGCTAGTATTATATATACACACACACACATACATATATATACACACATATATATATATACATACATATATATACACATACACACACACATATACATATATATATATACACACACATATATACATATATATACATATATATACATATATATAAATATATATATATATATATATAAATACTACGGAAGAGGAAAGGTAAATGAGGATATTTAGGGCAACTAGGTGTTGAAGGAAACCCAGTGAACACTTACCGGAGTTTTCAGTGTTGGGTTGGGTGTTGGGACACAACTGTCTCTCTTGTGCTGACGAAGGGATCATCCCGAAAGCTCCAATAACTTCTACAAATGTATATGTGTGTGTGTGTGTACATACATATACATCTACATATATGCAAATGCATTTTTAAGGATTTGACATCCTGTTTTCCTCCATAGAATTTAACCACGTTTTCAGAAATCGCGAGTTGTGGGTCTCGCAAAACATTGTCGCTTAAGGGCCTCGCATCTCCCAAATCCGCTTATGTTGTTGAGGATTGTTTTAATTTTGGCCTGTGGATTGTTTTCAGTTGCTTCGAATACTTTCCCTTAACAAAATATACCCGAACTCCTGCTTATATCTTCCAAAAACCTTCCCCATACTCTTAAAAATCTATCACCTTCACTCTGTTGTTTGATTGATTGGAGATAAACCTACTCGCGGAGAATTTCCTGCGTACTTGTGATTCACCATTGTAAAAGGTAGTAAACAACTAATTTACCTTGCTTTATTTACTCGCCGCACCATCAATTGCTGATTGTTGAATCATGTTTTATTGACAAGGAACGCTAATCCGTAAATTCCTAATTGCTAACGGTAGATCATAGGGACGTAAATATTAAAACGATCGCGTAAGATTTTTCAATGCTAAATCGATGATGTTGATTTGATGCGCAGCCTTAATGAAAGACATTGCGAGAAATTTATTTACTCGATTGATTTGCCGAGATAATTTGTTGATTGACTCATAGCAATTTGGTTTCGGGTTTGAATTCAGTCATGGGCACCGATACTTCTCCTCGTCATTATTTGGCCGAACGGAGAAGCCTTCGATGTTTTTTTTTATGACCTTTACCAGCGTGGAAGAAACTACCTTCATCGGAGTTGGAAACGGAGGTGGCGATACGTCGGTCACGTCATGCATATCAAAAAACACAATAAACTATGACTCTCATTAATGTGCGCCTAGCTAAAACTTCTTGGTCCTTGGAGTTCCATGATATCTCCTTGCTCTGACGTACTCTCTCTCTGTCTGTCTTCCTTCCTTCGCTTTCGCTGTCTCACAATGGAAAATCCATCCTTTCTGAGACATAAAACTTCCGACGCGGAAATGATACACCGCATTCTGTTTGCGCGACGCAGGAAATCGTCAGCAACTTTCCTATATTCCAAGGTCGAAATCCTGACATCATACGGCAGGTATTCTTCCACTGGGTCCCTTAAATAAGGGGTATTACGAAACTGAATGCTTGGCGGTTATAATGATTGATGTCCGAAGCAGGCGAGGAAATTTGTTCGAAAATTATTCATCCGCGGGAGTTGAGGATCTTGTGGGATGGGACAGCTGAGTATTTGAATGGGCGCATGCGCGGAAAATGACATTGTTTTAAGTAACTTAATTCGATGAATCGCACGAAACCTGCCAATATATGGTTTGCTGTATATCACGCTAGCATTGAATTATAATCCTTTTGATTCAACGATTTCGTTTTTCGGTGGATGGGCTGATAACGCTTGCAACTACATAACAGTTGAGTAATCAGGATGTCCATTTCAGCTACCATTTAACCTTCCCTGGACGTAAATTAAAATTGTTATTCATCGCGCTAACTACTTGCAGTCATGTGAGTAATAATGAGTAATTTGTTTTGAAAATAACATTTTCAATCATGAATTTTATTGGGGGAATGAACGTTTTTAACGACTTTTATATTAAACTCGAAAATTTTCCGTATTTGTTTATATATAGTTTTTCAAGCGCCTCTTAATTCTGAATACGTCCGTAATCCATTTTTCAAATTTTTATCCCGTATGCCATACACTTTGCAGCATATCCTCTATCCACTATTGCGTTTATAGTAGTATGCATCAAAAGCAATCAAAATAACGTAATCGAATGTTCATATAGACAGACATGGTGACTGAAAGTGTTGAAACGAATTTCCTCTTTCGTTTGTGTCCCGTATGACTTATTTTTTCATCGTTCGCTTCGTTGAATTACACTGAATTATCTTTGATCGTGTTGGCGGCTGCATTCGGCCTCTATAAAAGCAAATACGCTTAGGAGAATTCCGCCGCTGGGTATGAACTACTTTCGATACGCGAGCGCCCCGTACCGTTTCTTTCCTTCCCGCAAATCCCCTTCTCTTTCTAGAAATATATTTCTTTCTATCAATTTCCTAGTTCTTTATAAACCCATTCATGTCTATCACCCAGACTGATTAGTGCGAGTGAAGTACATATACGACTACCTTAAGGTAACCTATATTATAACGTTATAACGAACCTTTCCCCGTTAGCGGGCAACTTTTGCGAAGTACATATAACCGATTAAAGATGCCGATTTTAAGAGAGGTTAATAGAATGCGACTCGAGGACGGAATGCACGGGATAGATGCGGAAAAATCGCATTAAAAAAATCCCCCTCTCCCGCTACTCCGCCAAAGGAAATTATGCGACCGATGTATTAACTTACGGATGCGAAGCGCACTCTACGGTTGAATGATTCAGCCTTCGAAGGATTTAGAGCGACATGGCGAGGGTTGCATATTGGGAATTATCCTCGGAGGCCGGAGGGAAAAAGTTCTATTCGAAGATATTGTTGTAGTTAAAATATAAAAAAATTACCCGTCGTGCTTTAAATTTGATTTTTTAAATTTGCTCCCCTATGTGATTAAGCTTCAAGAGTACTTATTTATGCGGTGGTATTTTTTTAATAATTCGTATTCTGTAGCTGATTGAAGTGGGTTTTCCACGAATAAATTGGCGGGAAGCAGCTGCAGCCGTCAGCTGCATTAAGGCTACGAGTCGTTCAATTTTTAACGTAGGCGTGGGTGCCTTTTAGGTTATCAAAATATATTTCCTAGAGGATTACATTGTAATTCTGACGAATTAAATGAATTCAGCCTTGGAAATGAGTCCAAAGAGTGAACCCAGTTAATTACAGCGGGTACAGTTGAACTTTGTCACGTGCGCAGACTTCTACGTAGATTTCGGCAATCAGTCTTTTAAAAAAGTTAAATTATTTAATTGCTCGCCTGTAAAAAATTACCCGACAAAAAGTAATTACTTTGAACATCTTAGGAACGACTCCTTTTTAAAAAAATGTAAAAAAATTGGAGTGAATGCCGTAATTAATTAAGATATACGTGTATTATCATTATCATATTAATGATAAGAAAGCGTGTTGATATGATAATCAGTGATATTTCTTATTGATTAATATTTGTTTCTTATTCCAAATTATTTCATTTTTGTGTATAAAATTTTTTAGTATTATTGTCAAAATTTGCTGACTATTAAACGACAAATTAAAACAACAAACCAAGGTTTTACTTAAAATTTTAACGATTTTATTCACTTGCGTATTAAATTAACAGAGGAAAGTATTTTTAAAATGTCTTATTTGTGAATCACCGAGTGCGGTTGTTTTGTAGCTGAAATGGACATGTGCTTTTCCCGGCCTATTTTTGGTGACCAGAACTATTTAAATTATCAACAAGGGAGTGAAACCTGTTTTCAAAGATGTAGGTATTGCTCCAAAGCTATCCTTCTGTTCAAAACCGCAAATAACGGCGTTTCCCTCTCGTGCCTCAAATTTCCTTTAATATATATATATATATATATATATATATATATATATATATATATATATATATATATATATATATATATATATATATATATATCCTTGATAAATAAATATAGGGAACGCATATAAAAGATTTTATGATGAAAGAATTTATAAAAAGAAGAATCTTCGCGCGTGTTTAGTGATTATCGTAACAGCGTGTGTTTTAACTGGATAATCATCGAGTTCGTCTTATGGCAGAAAACAAATTCATGAACGAAGTACTTAATCGTAAAAAATTGAATAAAAATGTTTAATTATCTTAGTTGTATCCAATACTCGTAGCAAAGATTATGAAAAACCATATGTGCATTTCGGCTACAATGTAACCGTCTTCAGTGGCAATTAACCGAAAGTAGTTTTTAAAAAACTTTTTTTCCTGAGCTTCTGCAACGAACATTATTCCTATCTCTGCATTCGCTCGGACATAGCAACTTTCAAATTCCGTACGTTCTATACCTTTCTATAGCCCAAAACCGAACAAAAACAAAATAACCAATAATTGGGCGAGATGTTCGTAATTTTAATAACCCCCTCCTCTCCGTGGGCGACAAACTCGTAAGAACATCCCCTTTTTAATATCTTCGTTTTTGCCATCGAGTTATAAAACGCGTGAGATGACTTAGGAAGCTGCTTGAACGCGAAAGCCAAATGAAAGTGAGACTGACTCTCTTTGAATACACTTCAGACTATGTACTCGTAAACACGAAAGTGAGAGAGAGGGAGATACGTGAGTGTACTGAAGGTGTGGAAGAGGAGGAGGAGAGGGCACTCAGACGGGAAGAAAACGGAGATCTCTTCGGGAGCGAGGTGTAAAAGGAGGATGAGAGCAGTAGGACGAAGAGGTAAAAAAGAGGGAGACGGAGAGACGCGAGGGTAGCCAGAAATTTCTGAAAAGTTCGGTGGTGACGAAACGTGAAAAACACACTTTGGGATAACGAAGACTTGGAAAGTTTTGGGATGTCGCGGGACAAACATCGAAAGTGAAGAGGCGAAGGAGAAATGTGCCTTATTCGTCGGGAGTGGTAAGGGAAAGGCCGTCATTTCTACAACGTGAGGTAAGGTTTTTTTTTGTTCGGAGTTTTTAAAAGTGCGTGTTAGCCATTCGTGGGCGAAAAGGATTTATTTCGAGCCGTCGTGGTATGTGGCTCGAAGTGTGCGGCGAGAGGATGAAATGGAGTGCGAGCGAGAAGGATTGGAAATGCGAAAAAAGAGAGAGGGAGAAAGAGAGGGAATAGAAGATGAGGTTTGAGGGGATTCGACGTTCGGAGAGCGCTGATAGAAAATGCTGAATTGGCACCTGAGAAGATGGAGGGAAGCCAATGCCTACTTACAATGGGAGATTATGAGGAAGGGGATATTTTTCCGTGAGGATATGGGGCGATGTTCCGATATGGACGATCGAAATTTCGGGTGACATATGTGAGACAGGTTGAGGGCGGTCTGAAATATTGTTCGAAATCTGAAAAAACGAGGGACGGAATCAGTCCTAGAACACATGTACAGTATAATATGTTATTTATCGTGACTGTTGACGTGGACGGACTAGAAGAGCTTAGGAAAGTAATTTTCATCTCTCGAGAATCGTATTATAATTATGGTATTATTTATATTATATATATATATATATATATATATATATATATATATATATATATATAATACTTTGGAAAAACAATACAACAAACTATGTAATAAATCCTCTATGTTATTCAGTAACAACCTGATGATGACGTAGTTACGTTGAAACTTGGTTGTGTTAATGAATAATATGGTGTTATAATGTAATTTGGAAAAATAATACAGCAAACTGTTATAATTCCATTATATTATTCATTAACAACCTGATTATGACCTAGTTACGTTGAATCCTGGTGGAATTATTACATAGTTTGTTGTATTACTTTTCCTGATTATAGAATTCCACAAAATTAAGGCATCCCTTGTTGATTATATAATATAATTTGTTTTAAAGCTTTCGTTATATTTTCACGAGGTTAAGGCGAATTTTTTTCCTGTTATCGGTAGTGTTCGTTGGGTCTCTACAGCGTCGCAGCGTCTAAATACGTTGGGTGTCGCCAGCGTCGCCCCTCTGGTTTTCTGTAGCATATTTAGAAGCACTACAACGCAAAATAAGCCGAGAAAACTCTCCGCTCCTACCATAAGTCATAAAGGTTTTTTTATATTTATTTTCGTGCTCGTTCACGTGGAATAGTAGATAAAGAACCGAGACCAACCGAAGCGTATTTTTAAATTTCAAAACGAAAGTTGATGGGTTAAACCGATGCCTATTTTTACGTGGGATTTTACCGCAGTTTGTTTTTTTAGGTATACTGCGTTGCCCTTATAAATCGTGTCACAACAAATGCTGATATTCATAAACGAATAGGAGTTTCTCTTTCTTCGCTTCGAAATATCTTTGCGTAGTGAAGAAATGTTGGTTTTGAACACGAGCATTTTGCTATATATAATAGTCGTCAGGAGATATTTGAAATAAAATAATGAATTTGCGTAACAACGAAAAATCCTTTGTTGGAAATATATCGCGGGTCCGCTATGCCTCTTTATTTCGATGCAAATGTCCTCTAAATAAAGGCTTCACAGCGAATTGCTATTTCTCTGCAGAGTTTCTGCAAGTGATGAAAGCTGTAATGAGAGAAAGATGCCGACACGCGAGTAAATGCGAACTGGCTGTTCGAGGTATCGTTTGCATGAACTGGTAGTTTTCCTAGCTGTGGTTGATGCGGCATTTTTTTGCCTGTGCGCCATTTCCTTTGAAAAGAATAATATTACTAAGGTGTTTGAGTGTAATTATAAGATTAAAGATGTCGATGTTGCATGCGCTGCACACATTGTCTCATATGCGTACAACAGGGGCGGATCCAGAAACTTCTCAAGGGGGGTGGCGATCGCCCCTCCACCTATCGAATCCGCCCCTGCCGGCTGCCCTATATTTTGAAAATCCCTACCCCTATCAGAATCCTTCTTTCCCTTGCTATACAGACCTAATCTGCACCGTATAATTGAGGATTTTTGCGCGGAAAGAAATTAAGAAAGCGCCCAGTGGAGTGCAATGGGGTTATCCAAGGAGAGGGCGATCGCCCCACCCCCCCCCCCCCTTGGATCCGCCACTGGCGTACAATAAAGCCACTGTTTACATTAATACATATTAACGAACCGTTTGACAGCTATGCTGCTATCGTTGCTATATAGTGGGACGAGCTTGCCGCTAGCTGGGCGTAAAAACCGATGTTATAATGCCACTGCGCGATCAAGCATTATTTTTTTATGAATATATCTTATGTATTATTGTTTATGTTGTTAATATATATATATAAATAAACGAATTTGAATTAAAATTCATTGTGCTATTTTAGGATATATGGATATTTTATGAAAATCGACAAGAATGGATTACTCTCCATTGTTTCGCGATTTGTTACATCTAAACAAGTCTCCACTTCCGGGTGATATTCTGTTTTAATGCGAAATTTTATAGGCTGCGTCATACCTTCTAGCATGTAGAGCTGCGCGCAGATGACAGTCAACAAAGGAAGAAATGCAGGAACCTATTTTTCGGACTCGGGCGCCTAAGAACGGTGTATGTCCATCAAATTGTAAAATTCGATGTTTTTCCGCGATCGCAATAATTTATATACTCCGTATTTGATAAAGCACTTTTGAAATCGAAGGTATTTTTGGGAAATTATTCATCGCCAGAACCTGTATTTCTGGGCGTTACAGAAGAAAAAAAAGAACCTGTAGTTGTTAATGTTGATACTTACGGAACTTAACTGTGGCAATATGGGTTAATCATATGTATGAATTTAACTAATGATAGCCACGAAAATGACGTAAAAGCCTTAGAAAACAAGAAAACTCTTTTCATTCGTTTTCGTGGAAAATGGTAAGTTTGATAAATTTAATCGTTAGTCGCCTTTGTAGACTTTAATTAATTATATATATATATATACATATACATACATACATACATACATACATATATATAAAGGGCTTAGGTACGTGTGCCCATCCTCCGTATTTCATTTACTTATATTTCCTATAAGATAGCACGTAAACTCGACTTTTCGGCGTGTAGGCTATCATTCATTTGCTCATATAAATTCCAAATATTGGCATACGAGCTTCGGAAGAAAAATGATCAAGGATTCTTATTATTATCGTCTTTTTTCGTTTACGATTCGAAAGCGTCCATATTTTAAGTTTAATGCTCATAATTTGCACTAGAGTTGCCATTTTATCGCTAAATACCTTGAAGACGGACATTGTCCTATTATTGTAAAACCGTATCTAGCTTACGAGCGTAAAATGAACGTGTTGTATAAGCCGCTTAAATGAAGAGATGGTAAGAGGGAGGGGGAGGGAGGAAGGAAAGGAGAGAGGGGAAAAGGATAGAGGGAAAAGAGAGAGGAGAAGGGGAGAAACAAAGAGGGGGAGCGGGAGAGAGGCGGATAGGGAGGGGAGTGAGAGGGAGGAGGGAGATAGGCGAGAAGAAGAGTTATGCAAGGGTATAGTAATAGACGTCTTTAATAGAATGGTTTTTTTTATGGGGATATCATTTGCACCATTAATTGATTCACATTATTATTAACAAATTAACTGAAAAAAAAATCGGTGCTAACATTGCGCGGGTACAGCTAGTTATCAGGGTAATTTTCGAAGCCGTATTTGTCGTCTCATATCCACTTTTCCTTGCAAATCCGTGAAAAAGGTCACTTTGGCTCCGTATCGGATTCTCGAATTCCCTCCACGATTGGACCCATAATCCTTCGTAACTCGAAAAAGAAGTCGAGGCACGTCAACTAATCCCAAGAAAATTTTTCCCCAAGGTTCCAATAATACTCTGTGTCCGGAACGATTTTTCTTCTCCAATGAAGGAGATCGTTTTAATTTTCACCACGATTGACAGGACACACTTTATCGTTATTTTACCAATTAGAAAGCGCCAACGTAATTTCACGAGTAAAATTTCACGACCTCGGGAAGGGAACGAAACAGAAAAGTGATAAAAAGTTAAAAAATATTTTTTTTTTATTATTCCCAGTCCTTTGAAAGACGGTAAGTCATCCATCAGAGAAATTTATTTGCTAAATTTAATGCATAGCTATCCGCCTCAGAACCTTTCGTTTCTTTATCCATTTATTCCAAGGAAAGAGATGTGCGGGGTGCAACTTTTATATCGCAGCCTTGGGCAGATTTTGTTAGCTTTCGATCATCCGTGCAGGACAATTGGGCACTAGTAAGCGTCCTTTTGACCGATTTTGGTTGGTATTTTTCCGATTTGTTCCCGTAGCACCTGGATCATTTCATCAATTTTCTCCGATTACGACAGTCGTTCACGTACAGTCGACTAAGGGTGGACGTGAATGGCTGCGGGTTTTATTTTTGCCTTATTCGCTGCTTGCCTCGTCTATGCACGTTTCTCCGCACAAGCGGTAGATATTAATGTAATGACTTTTGTACGGGAAACATATGTTTTCCCATCTTATGGGATCCTAAGTTGAATAATTCAAAAATGCATTATGGAGATCGCTGAATGGCATGATTCAACTTGACGATCAAGGAGACTTCTGAAGCCATAGAACGGTAACGTAAAACAGATGCGCATTTCAGCTGCGAAATATTCGGCTTCAGTGGTAAATCTTTAATCGTTGATACTTAGAGACGAGTGTCTCTTTCGCTTAAACGTTTTATGGCTCCTGGGTTCACCGTGGCTAACACAAAATATGCCTTTTGGATCTTTATTTTAAAACATATAAATGGAGGACGCGTTTATTCTACGAGACAAAGAGTCTGAAGAGGGCCCCCAATGACCCTATAACGGACTATAAATGACGCATTAATAAAAATAATAAAATAAATTCTTTTTTAGTCATATCTGGGATGATGTCTTATATCGCAATTAATGATTTATTCAATATCTAGCGATAATAAAAATTGTGATTTTAAGCGCAAAAAGTGGCCTATTATTATTTAAACTTGTCTAAATTCCATTTTCCTTTCTATTTCAGGAAGAAGAATGTTTGATCGATTGACGTATGCCAGCACAACTTTTTCTTGATGAATACATGCGATACTACTCCTTTGGAAGGAAACCATGTTACCCGGGAATTGACTCGGATAAATTTCACGCGTCACAAGATGTTCAAAGCTGTGTTTGATAGTGCACAAAGAAAATCGAATGGACATACTTTGTCTACTTTCGCTTCTTGGCTCATTGCGATGGATGTAGAAACACAAGGTAGTATATACACTTGATTTCTTATAGTGTCTAATGTTTAGATCTTGGACTACAGCGATGTTTTTAGCGATTTCTCTACAGTTTTGTCTGCTTTTTTTCTGAGACAATCTAGTACAATGCTTTTCAAAGTACTTGATCATAAGGAAAAACTGTGCTCCCACCGTATAACTAGCGGCAGTATATTTATCGAAAATGACAAGGAACGAAATGATCCTTCTAGAATCTAGATTATTAACAATAGTTTGGTATTCATTGCGTTTTATTACGAGTTAATGAAAACTTCAATCGGAACATTATATTTATTAATTCTATATCCATTTAGTTCCATATCTGTAGTGGAACATGTGCTTCGTCTACATCAGGGGTCGGCAACCTACGGCCCGCGGGCCTCATGCGGCCCCAGATGACATTTTATGCGGCCCGCGAAGCCATGATGAAAAAGTGGTTGGTATAATTTAACACAGTTAATTCCATATTTTTTATGTGAATTATGGCCTCAAAACTTTTTCTGGTGGAGTTTTAACGCTAGTAAACTAATTACAATTGATTTTCACTAATATGAGACCACAAAATCTCTAGGTAGCTTAAAATTTAAACACCTATCCGGCCCACCGGAGCTCTCGTGATTTCCTATGCGGCCCTCCGAAGCATTCACAACAACGAATGTGGCCCGACATAGAAAAGGTTGCCGGCCCCTGGTCTACTTCGTCCTCTTTATCGATTTTATCGTCATTCTGGTTACCTATGATTACTAATCGGTTTTATTGTTTGAAATAATGTGTGCCGCGAACCGTAATATATTTCCCACACTTGAATATTAGCGCAGCTTTCCTTTTTACGAATGCTGGTTTCACTTCGGCTTCATTTTATACATCTTATGACATTCTAATATATGCGATTTCTGTATAAGTTTATGAAATACGTTCAACACATGGACGATTTGCGATCTTAGCCAGTAATAACCTTATGAATTAATCGTTTATTAGATGGGTCATATTGCGTCATTAAGAAGCAACCTTAAGTTAATGAGAATTTGGCAATGATGATATCTAAATCTTCTCCAATCTTTTATGGCGAAATTCTTGTTATGATAGAAACGACGAGTACCCTATTGGTATAGCTAATTATTATATTTGTTAGCGTTGGACGTGAGTCGCTCCCTATATTCGAAGAACATTACACAGATCGTTTGATGAAACTTAACACTTACGTGTATTCAAAAGAAAATTATCGATCTCATCTTATGGTTAGAATCATATCGGCAAACTATGTCTCTCCAATCATCTTAATAAAGGTTGGAAAAACCGAAGCGTGGGATCCCCAAATTGCGGCGGTTGTCCCTTATTCACCCTACCCTGGTGACTGCCCTGAGTGCAAGCGTTCGATCTGGCAATAAGTTGAAAGAAATAAAGCCTCATTTGCATTGCATTTGTCTTTGGTTTCATACCAATTAGAAATGTCTGAGACGTGAAACTTTACACTTCTTCAACGCTTTAAGTCACTGATGCTTCTCATTCATACGTATTCCACGTATTTTGAATTTCTCAAGGGTATACTTGGTAAATCACTGCCACGCTTAGACAATACATTATTTACATGGCCAGCCCTAAGGTAGGAGGATTCGGGGCGACCGCCCCGGGCCCCGCGCTTTTATACAACCGCAAGGAAAGCCTAAGTTAAATTTAGTGGTAAATCTTTACAGGGGGTCCCTCTCCAAGCCGATTTGCCCCGGGCCCCGCACCTTTCTAGGGGCGACCCTGGTTATATAAAATACATTTTAAATAAGTTAGGAGTACGTAAGGATGATAATTATAAAGCATGAAGGTAATTTTTCGTCGCGGAGCATTTTTCCCACACGATATATGGACGATTATAAAAATACGGAGTTTACGAAATAAAGATGTTTTAGCTCTATAATTATGCTAAGTCCGGTCGGTACCGTATAGATCAGGGGTGGCAAATGATTTTTGAGTCACGTGCCAAGAAAGTAATGAAAACCATCAGATTTTTTTCGCGTGCCACTAGTTTTCTCCTTTTATCAGAAACTTCATATTTTATACAGAACAGAGAAGCTTACGCGTGCCACGTATTTGCCATCCCTGGTATAAATAATACGAAATACAGAATTCACTCGAGAACTTTGTTATGGCTATAGGCTGTACAATAACCGGAATTACCCGATAGCCGGACATAAAAAAAATTCTATTAAAAAATTCGAGTTGCACCAATCACAATCGCTTGACAGGATGGAATGCAAGCAAATGAAGTTTTTATTCATGGGCACATAATGCCAAACATAAATTTCGACGGAGAGAGTAGAAGAATATTCTGAATTTGACCGGACGTTGAACTCGGGACTTTCCAAGCAGGCGCTTTTACCAACTAAACTACCAAACCGGCGTGATTCCCCGCTCTCTAATTGGGATATCTCACGTGGGGTAGGGAAAAGTGAGTAGTAAACCGTACAATACAGAACATCCTGAGGCAAAGAAGAGCTCCCAACTGCTTCGGACACGTGGATGATAAGGAAATAGCGAGGTTTGATTGGATATACAGGGTGATTTTTTTATTCGAGAACACTTTAAAATAGTTATATCTCAAGATATAAAACAAACTTGAAATACTTTTTATAAAAGTTTGTTGATACTAAAAAATTTTTATTTAAAAGAAAATCTAGACTAAAATGCTGAAAGTGTCCACGAAGACCATTCTGGATACATAAACCTGCTCTTCGCAGAATGTTTTCCGACACAGGCTGCATTTGGGATATGTTCCCGATGACATCTCTCATTCTTGCCTTTAGTTCATCAATAGTATTATGATTCGCCGCCACTACCGTCTCTTCTCTCCCTCTCTACCTCAGCCTCTCGACCTCCCTCCCTCTCCCTCCTCCTCTCTAAGGGTTAAATGTAAGAGTAGACCTAATGGTCTAAATTTCGCCCAAATAAAGACGCTTGTCTAGTTTCTCCTCCCTTTCCCCATCTTCTTCCTCCTCTTATATACACCTCTGCCTCTCTCCCCTCAATCTGCAAATACTGTACTATCTGTAGGTTTAGCAGGTTTTTCACACATCCCTTCTTATGTGGGTGTTTTCTGCAGAGGGGTCTTTTCTAAGGTTTGCTATATGTTAACTAATGTCAGTTTTCTTATCTACTTAACTCGTTTTTGTACATATATAGCAGAATGCCTATGTGTTTTTTCATCATTTGTGTATTTTATTTGTATTTTTTTATCTATAATTTTTGTAAGTTTTTAATTTTTTGTAACTGACAACGGGTTAAATGGTAGAAGGGACTGTCCAGTTTCAATCTCGCCCAGAAATAAAGACGATATCTATCTACCTCCCCCCTGCCGTAAATGTATCATCCATGTAAGCACTACAGTTTATTTTTATTTATTTATTTATTTTATTTTTATATATAATTGCATTCTAGTTCCGTCATGAAAATAAATAATAGTTTATCTAACAGAGGATGAAATTCACCGAGGTTGGTTTCAACAAGATGGAGCCACGCAACACATCACAATATTAAGAAACTTTTCCTATTCATAGGGACCGTATTGCTGCCAACCCATTATAGTCAACTCGATCCCCATATCTGACATCCCCTTAATATTTCATTTGGTGAAACATTTAAAAAGTAAACATTATATATTCCCATACTCTTGGCGAACTAATGGCAAATATCAGGGATGTAAAATGCAATGTAATTATGGCGAATTATTATTACAAATTTAGAGATGTAATGTTGAAATATAATGTGAAAATTCCAACTTACTGTTTTTTCATACAAGACATTGCTACCATGCCTTGTGCCTATATCTAATGTATTTTGTTAATAATGATAAAAAGAACGTTAACCCATTTCATAACCGGAAATGGATACTCGGGCGTACAAAATTACCGCAGGCACTTGATTGCGAGTGGTCGATTCGTCATTTATAATGGAGATTTTTATCTTTAGAACTCAAAAAAATTTTAAACCTACCTTTCATTTGGCTAGAAATTTGATTTACAGTTTCGATACACACATTTGTAGAATGGCCTACGCAACCCATATCAGCACTTCTTAAGTTCCTATTAATCAACTTAAAATTTATTGTTAGTTTTTTTCGGTACTTTTTAGGGCGCAAGAAATATTTATGTGCTTCATCCTCGCGATATAATGATTTCACACATACACAAGCGTCTCTTTCATAGCTTATGCCACTAATGCCGAGTAACACCTAGAGGGAAGCTTTATCGAAGGTATCAGTAAGAAATTCTATTGGGCAGTCTTTCTCTTCAACGTAATATTTTTCTCCTTTGAGATTAGAGGAAAAGGACGAAACTAAAACTGACTGACCTGCGATTTTCCTCGGCAGAGTGAATTTCAGATTTTTTAAAATACCGATTGCATAGGAAATTGACGATAGAGGATAGCGATGGAATGTTGAACGGTTATATTGGGGGGGGGGGGGGGGGGAGGAAGAGATATTGGGAAATGGAGTAGTTTCCGATTGTGGGAATGGATTAACGGTACGAACGCATCGAGATTGGATGGAAACCGGCAGTGAACGGGAAGACTCCTCGAACAGATGGAACTTAAGGTGGAATAAGAGAGAGACGAACGAATGGTGGAAAGAGGCAGAGACAGAAAATGTCTGTCAAACGCTAGCGCAAAAAGAGACCGGAGAATTCGAAATTGCCGCGCGTTAATTTACGGATATTTCTCGGGGCTCGAAAGGGTCTGTGAAATAATTTATCAATATCGCCGGCGGTACCTTTTCAAGCTGCGAATCGTCATAAAAACAATTGGTTGGTTGGCCATTAACGAGGTCAGGTGAAGTAATAAGCATCGTAAGTGTGTGCGAATTTTATCGCATTCATATAGGCCGCTTCGAGTCCGACGCGAGACCTTTTTTTTTCTGAACGATAAACCGCTAGAAAGTCTAGCAAAAAGGCGAAAGGAAGCAGTAAATTTCGCGAAAAGACGTTTTACCGGAGTCATATTTCTCGAGTTCGGCTTTTGAACGAGTTTTTTTTTTGTATTACGAGTTAGAGACCAATTAGGTGCGCCCGACGAGTTAACTCTCGTATATTGTAACCCGTTAGAGGTTTTACGATAGCAAGTTAATATTGCCTACTTGATAACTCTGCCGAAATGGTAAAAGATAAAGGAAAAAATATAGTCGGCGCTATGCACCATTTTTAGTCGCCAATTGCGAACGGGCTTATGGGTTTGTCCAGACCTGATAATAGCAAAATATTCGGGATATGACGGATCTGAATGCAACGATACTTTTCCCAGATTTTTGACATTCAGTTAAGAGCGAGTTCTTCTGTATATATGTTTTTTGTACTGAAGAGCTCGCCTTTTGTTCCTTAATGGAGAATATTTTATGTTATTCTTGCGTTAATATCGCAGCGAATGCAAGATCGTCTTCAGTTCGTAAGAATCACTGTGAAACAAAAGGGAAGGATTTGCTTCGAGTAAAAATGTTAGGCTAATCAATTTGTTAAATTTTACGACAAAGAACTCGGCCAACTCCGTTTATTTGTTTGAAACAGCATTGGTTTGACTAATTTGATATATTAACCGATTAATCCGCTGCACGGTCAATCCGAACACGGATACTCTGCATTCTGCTGTATTGTCTAGTCTTTTAACCATTGGTAAATTCGTTTCCCTTAACCATTAACTTGGCGCGCTCCGCCACTTCGTACGCCACTGCGCCTAAAATGTGCATTGACTTTTGAAATTGAGACGAAATGTTTTGAAACTCCCAAGTATCCTATCAGTAAGACGTTAGATGTAGAGGAGGAAAGTTTTCGCTCCTCTAACCGTATCCTTAGGCAGTACTCCCGAAACATTTTTGCTCCGCGGCACACCTTCATGCATGCTTAAAAACATCGCGGCACATCAAACCACTCCTAATTAATTTCACCGCTTAAATAAACATTTTAAAAGAAAGAAATTAGCATAAAACTAGGAAAAGTCGCAATTATATTAAATTGTTATGACTAGTGAAGTAATATTCAAATAATTTTAATAATTGTAACGCACCGCGAGGAGAATTAGTATATGATTAATAAAAAAATTGGATTTTATTATCTTCGTTAAAATTGTTGTTTTTAATAATTCAATATTGATGTATTATCAAAATGTTTTTATTTTGTTAAAAATACGGATTCAAATATACGTATTGTATTTTGTATGTTTTTTCATTTTGTACAACATTGAGCTTTTGGAAATCTGGTCACTTTAGATTAAGGTATAGTTTTATCTTGTCGATAGCATCAAGACGTTGGATTTATATCTTCGTCTTCAAATCCATAAAACATTCTTGAATCATCGTCTTAAAAAAACATCTTTGCTCAATTACACAACAAATTCAAATTCTTAATAATATTCTTCAAATACGTTCCTTTCTTTCGATTATGGATGATATTAAAATATCAAAAAACGACATCTTCCAAGTCCACAATTTAATTGTAGAGAATATATTTTTATGACTATGCAAAGAAAGACGATAAAACTGATTGGAAATTGAGTTCTTACATATATTCGAGTAGATGATTCAACGTTACTTGTTATTCCCTGCTTTACTTAATTATTGAACAGCTTTTTACCAGAATCTATTATGCAAAATATGGAAACCAAATGTAGATGGATTAGATTCCAAGGTCCAAACAGTAGATCCAACTTAACAAGAAAGAAGGCTAATCAGAGAAAGTGAACGTTTTCAATTTTGTATAAAAATATAATTGTAGAAATGAAAAAGTTTGTTTTAAATAAAAAAATGCCAAATTATTAATAATAATTTATTCGTTTTATAAGGAAACCATTCCGGAACCGTTCCGGAACCAAAATTGTTCCGGGTCGGGTTCCGTATCCGACACAATTTTCCGTTCCGGTTCCAGGAACCGGAACGATTTTGGAACAGTTACTTCTTCCGGATCCGGAACTTTCCCAGCTCTGATTATAATACATCGATTTTCACACTCTACCCATTTCTTTTAACTGTCTTCGTTGTGGAATAATGCTTCAATGACTGTGTGGTTTCGCCGAACCACATAATACTAGATAATTATGTATGGCATAACTTTTTGTCAAGTTCTACTTTCATACGTTTCTATTTATAACAAAATATACGTGCAGGAAATATTAGCAATATGAGTTCCTTCCAGTCAGGAAAGAGTGTAGCGAGACCAATTACATAAAGAAGATGAATCAAACTAAAGCCGTAAAGAGATAAGGTAGACAGAGTTCTTTGTCAAAAAATGTGATGTAAACTGATTTACCTACCATTTTTACCCGAAATATTTTTCTCTTTTATTTTAGAGAGATTCTTATAACCCGAGGACCACCTTAAATTCGCAGTGATATTAAATTACTATATGGGTGAGTGAATGTTTTACCTAATATTTTTATCTTCCTGTCCCATCTTTTTTATCTGCAAATACAGCGGTGATCAGGCAGAATAGTAAATGCCAGTGGTTCTCAAATTTTGTAGAACAAAGCCTCCCCGGAAGATGCAAACATTTTCTAAGCCTCCATTTCTGAAATGAAATTGTAATTTTAATTAAAGAAATCATTTCTATTATGAACAACTGGTAATCATTACATTGAAATATTTAACGTAAGTTTTACAACTAACGTATGCCTAACTAATGAGAAGGGTGAGGCTGTTTAGCAGTGATCATTTTATCGAAACGTGGCGTTAATTTCGACACTGACGCTGTCATCTCCCGTTCGATATTTATCTTTGACCTGTATTTCGTCTTATTAACGGCGGCGACCTCAAAAAAAAAACAGCTTCACATAAATATATACGCTGCTCGAGTTCATAAGGATGTGCCTGTGTTACAGTATATTCGCCAGTCTCCAAAATATTTATAAATCTGGATTAAACAATCTTTTTAGGACGAAGTTTACAAATTTTTCGCGCCTAGCTGTTTGAAAACCACTGGTCAGTGCTAAAAAAGTTTTAATTCATGTTATCCCACCCTAATTAAATTTTCTGGTTTGATCGATAGATTTTAATTTATGGCGCGCGACCTGCTTTTTAAGTACATTATTTAACACACACCAAATCTTTTCTTGAAAAATGCGGATTATCCGTGCCTTCACAAACCCTAATTAACATGGATATTCGGAGTTTTACTGCATATATTCTTACGTGGATACGTATATGGAACACGAGACTATACAAACCAATGTAACTCACAGAAGAACAGGTAGAGGGGCAGCCGGGCATTGCTACCCCTCCCAAGACAGAGCCACCGAAAGATCGGGATACCGGGGAAAAATCCCTGGTGTCCGGGCCTCCGGGGGGTCCGGGATTTGGAGCGGTCGTAAGGTTACCCCAATGAGGCGAATGTTTTACTCCCTCTCTAGCCATCCCACTTCGGTTTATGATCTGTGCGGTACTTCCTTTTTGCCCCTTCATCGAAGCCGCCAAGAGGCATGTGCCCCACCGAATATTTTTGTCCAAAGAATCCGGTTTGTTTTTTCAATACCATCTGCCAGCCTTCTGTAAAAAAATTTCTAAAATCTGCAAAATTAGAGGGCTTGCCTCTCGTATGCATTTTCGCACTTATGCTGTCATAAAGGCCGTTGTTGCGGGTGTTGGTGTTACTTTCTTCGAGAAATTTCGCAGTTCTTTCTCACTGGCTAACCATCACATCCATTTCTCTGCCTCCGCCTCTGCAGTGCCTACGAATGGTCCTCCTATTCATCAGTTTCTTTTGGTGCGTCAAAGTGCTAACATCCCTCATTGAGTCCTCTGTTCAAGAACAGTTCCGCGTTTACTATAGTGGCTTATCGTTATTGAACAGGTATTTCTATTTCATTATCTCATTTACTCAATTCTATTACTTGACGCATTTGCGCGGTTATTTGCTTATTTTACCTTATCGTATTTTTGGAAATTAAAGAAAGTAAATTATCGAATGGAATTTCCTCGCTGTTTGTGTTGGGTTTCGACCTTAGTGATCGGTTGCTTTCATTGGCGGATATACGGGAGGGGTTGCGAAGGGGGCGAAGGCCCCTTCTTGGATGATAACCCCATTGCATTCCACTGGGTGCTTTCTTAAATTCGTTCCGCGCAGAATTCCTTAATTATACGCCGCACATTAAGTCTATAGCAAGGGAAAGAAAGATTCTGATAGGGGTAGGGATTTTCAAAATATAGGGCCGTTGGCAGGGGCGGATTCAATAGGTGTAGGGGCGATCGCCCCCCCCCCCTTGAGAATTTCCTTGATCCGTCCCTGGCTGCTTTATCACCGCTTCGCCGCCCCCGCATAAAGGAAGGAAACAACTTTTATATAGAAGAGGTTCCCAATGCAGAGAAGATTTTCTGATAACTGATGGCTTCACTGTATATCAAAAGGTTACATTTTAATCCCAGGGTGGTGGTAGTCGCTCATTTGCGCCCCAATATCGCAAGAAATTGAATAAAAGCATTATATTTGTAACATTCCGATAAAATTATTGTGGATCGAACAGGTACAAATTATAATTTATATATTTATTAAAGGTTTTTATTATATAGTTAAAATGATGTAAATTGAAAAACAACATCTTGAAGTTTTTTCCTCCCTCAAAGTAAATTCCTTGGTGTGCCACTGCTTTAACGTAACAATGAGCGGTTTCTATCACCCTAAATTCCATGGATTACTCTTTTTATTAGTACCTGTTAATAGTGGCAGATTTAAGGGAGATCGCGCTTGGCTCGGGCCAGGATCTCCACGAAGTAAGAGATATTAAACATCTCAATTATAAAATCAATGAAACCTCTATTATTCCATGGGAAAACGATCGTTAAAAGTGATCTTAAGGAGAGATTTCGTTATATGCTTAGATGGCAATCCCCCTCAGTTGTTAGGGCCAGGTACAGTGGCGGAACTTAAAATTGGGGGCCCTAAATGAAAAAGTTTTCGGGCCCCCCTCAGTTTAACTAAACAAGTCATTAACACTTGGGCGCCATGAGTAGCACTGGTACACTCATACTTCTGTTCCAGGAGAGCCGTGAGAAACAGATATACTCAATGATAGTTGGTCATAGTGTATTATAATACTTTCAATTGTTGTTTTTTATGTCGTTTAAAACCAATTACCATTTAATTATTTTTTACTACCTAGCGCCTCAATTTCGTTAGGTTAATTATAATTTTTATTGTATTACGTGAAAGAAAATATTTTTTCATGTATGTACTATCCTGCGGCCACTGAGTTCTGGGGTGTCTTAAGCGTTGGTTTGTCTGCTTACACTTAAGTTCCGCAACTGGCCAGGTAGATAATAATTTTGACGACGTATTAGCTCTGCCAGTCACTCCTTTATTACCGGACGTCCCTTCGAAACAGTCTCATTCGAGCAACGGAGAGATAGAATCCGCGGAAGGAAAGACACACCATCGTGCCAAGTGGCCCATTTGATGAATGGAAGCGCCTAAACCTCCAAGTGACGCGCTTGGCCCAATCCTAGCTACTCTCACGGTGCTCAGATTGCTCAATCTATGGCCGGAAATACCTACACATTCTCTTTCACACCTTGAGAGAGGGGGGGAAAAAACTTGAAAATGGCTGGAGAGGGACGTTGAGGCGGAAGGGAGACAGGGTAAAGGGAAAGGAGTGTTGTGAGAAAGGAAGAAGAGGAAGTAAGGACCGTTGAAGGAGTACCTGGAAGTGGCGTGGGAGGGGGAAAGGAAGGCGGCAAAGGAATAAGGAAGGGGAGGAAGGAGGGGAGAACAAAGGAGGATGAGAGACATGGGAAAGTTCTAGGTGAGGGGCGGGGGGAGGGAAGAGGGAGAGGGAAGACGGTGTAAGGGAGGGAGAGAGAGGGGTGGGGAGGAGGAGAAAGGGTGGAATAGGTGGAAGACGCGAGAGTAGAGTGGAGCTATTAAGCGGGAATCCAGTTTGGTAAAACCGAATGGAATTCTCAATTTCCTAGGAGAGCATCGCCAGAATTGGAAAGCTTGATATGACCGTATAAGTTATACGAGGGATTACAGGTTTTGCGCGAGAGAAAAGGGTTATAAGTCGCTAGGAGGTGTAATAAATGTTTTTGTGGGGCGAAAATATGGCGAGAGGGCGGAGTAATATATGAGAATGAATCGTAGAGATACTTTTGTGGCTGTAATGCCAACCAACTGTAGTACCAACCGAATACTGGCAGTCCCCGCATATACGTCAGGTTACGAACCTGAAAACTGCGACGAAAAGCGAATTGACGAAAAGCGGATTGAGGAAAAGCGAATCACTCTTTTCCATAGACGCAACAATAAATTGAGGGATAAAATTCACTGTTCCTGGGGTAACGATGTGAAATATTTCCATTTAAAAATATACCATGAAATTATAATTGTAATTTTCCACTTTATCTTTAATTATACTATATAGCTAGAGTAGTACGAGGCAGTTGAAACTTACGGTCTATATCAGTAGTCGACATACCATCATCACAAAGTTTTATTATTTTGGATTTAATTTCCAAACTCAAGAGGCTTTCTAGAGCGCTTTTAGGCTAAAATAACACGTACCCTTATCATTTTCCTTTTTGTCTGCCATTATTAAATGGTTAAAATTCAAGAAAACTATAAAAGCACACAAAAAACAGTAGGTCCCGGAGCAGATTGAGACGTGAACTGACAAGCCCAAACTATTCAACGATATCTGAAACAATTGAGTAATTTGGGCATACATAGTAAACAGATCCCAGGGATGGAAGAATAAAACAATGTTTTCATTTAGGCACTTTCATTTGAATCGTAACAAAAAAATCGGAATGACGAAAAACATTAATGCGATGAATAAGCGGATCACAAGGACGGAAGAATGAATCAGTGGTGTCATATTGCACCTGACGTATGACTGAAACGACGAAAAGCGGACCGACGCAAAGCGGGGACTACCAGTACAGTGAAACCTCGATCTATCGTTGTTGAATAGACGGGCAGAAAAAGAGGATGAATGCGGGAAAACAACGAAAGCGGGAAGTCATGAAGTTTTTTTTCGGAAATACTTCACTGTACAAGATGAACGATATATCCGGGAAAACAATGCGTGAGGGAACGATAGACCGAGGTTCTACTGTTAATGCGTTAGATTAATTAGAATCGGTTATCCGCGAGTTACTCGACCGACATTTTTTGGCTATAGGTGTTACATCACCTGTTAAAATACCGTTGTGAAGAAGAGGAATGTTTAGTATCTGATACTTTAAAAAAGGAATATTAATTGCTAGTTATAAAAAATATTGGAATTCCAGGTTTAACCTTAACCTTGGGAGTGCCGGAAGGGAATTATGGTAATAACGTGGTCGTGAAAAAAAAAGTTGTAGTTGAAAAAAAAATGAGAAGTGAAAGCGCTTATCAAGATGGAACCTGAATAAGTTAGAGAGAGGAAAGGGAAACGAGGAAGCGGCTGCAATCGATATCCAGTGAAATGCCACGGAGGGACATTCAGTTTTTGTTGCAAGAGCCGTCGCACTCGGCGATGGTTTTATGTGGCGCAGGTAAAAGGAACGCTGGAGAATCGGGAACCGCTGCATCAGAGAGGAGAGCCGTAAAAGTAAATGCGTAAAAGCTGTAACTGGTGGATTATTATATCGTATATATGTAGGGATAAAAGAGATTAGGAGGATCAGTTGCAACGTCTACATAGTTTACGGAATTGCAAATAGAAATTGACCCTCATAACGGATACGAACTTCTGGTTGGTTTGGAATCAGTCGATATATTTAAAAGATAGAAAAAAGAGAGACACGTGTCACCTATCTTCGATGGACTAGCTGGTCGAATACGTGTCAAATATGTAAGATCCCCCGGAAAAGGTCACTTGTCGAAAACAAAGAAGGTAGATATTTACCACGAATATGTGACGACCGTCAGAGAATAAGAGAATCGTTAGAAGATTTAAAAATTGACGCATCTTGAATTGCGTCAAATGAATATTGAATCTTCTGAGGCTTGCGTGTTGGAAAGAAGGTTTTGTAGAAAACCACGAAACCTCTGCATATGTCGAAAGGCAAAAAAAAAAAACGCGTGATATCGATTGTAAGACAGAGAAACACATCGTTCCGTTTTCCATCGCGTTATATAGGATGGGTCGACAACATTTTCTGCATGGCGGGCCACGTTCGTAGTCGGGAATGCTTCGGAGGGCCTCATTGGAAATCACGAGAGCTTCGGCGGGCCGGTTTAGTGTTTACGTAGGAAGTTAACCAATGGATTCTGTGGTCTTATCTAGTAAAAACGAAATCTAAACAATTTACTAGCGTTAAAACTTCAACAGGAAAGGTTTTGAGGCCATACTGAAAAAATATGATATTCTGTAAGTAAAATTTTACCGACCACTTTCTCATCATAGCTTCGGGGGCCGCATGAGGCCCCGCGGGTCGTAGGTTGCCAAACCCTGCTAAACAGGGACCAATTACGAATAGAAAGCCTGAGAGGATTGTTATGGAAAGCGTAGTACCTTGGACCCCCTTCCACTCACCAATTTCCTGAATTGTAGTATAATATGTGTGTATATATATATATATACAGATGTAGATTTTTATGTTTAGTAAAGTAGACGGTGCATAAACTCAACAAGATCGATGAGAATAACAAAGAGGAAAGGATGCGTATTCTAATCTACCTAGTTATCTCCTAAATATATTTATGTAGGCAAAACTTTGTAATGGAATTCACTATAAGTTCAGAGTAAAATGAAAAGTGGGGTTGTTTAGACACGAGACGTGTGGGGGTTAGAATAAAGGGAAAAAGCCGGCCGGTGGGAGAGCGAATGACACTTGATTAGATAATTTCCAGAGGAGAAAAATAAAACTTTAATGAGAGTGATGAAATGTAGGATGAGGAAATGGTGAAGACAATCGCTGAGTGGGAACGGAATGTTAATAATGGAAGCAATGATGACATGTTAGAAGCGAAGGGGTAGGGAGATTTTAGACGGTTTAAAGGGCGTGGCTGCTAAAATATGAAGAGGGTTATTAGAGGAATTAACTAAGTGTCTAGTGGGCTACAGGAAACCGTTGATGATTCCGGAATTGCGAAGAGCAAAATTTATGACGTTTTCTCCATTTTAATCATCCTCGTTTCATTACCGTAAATGACGCGATTGACGATGTTTTCCATCGCTGTATTCATCTTACGTGTATGTGGAAACGATATATGGGGTATATATAGCTTTATGTACAGTCCTTCTCTATTAATTAATTGCCACTAGCCTTACAAATACGACACTTCTTTATAGAGGATTAAGCATTGTACATTCAAATGCATTATGTACTCGTTAAATATTGCTGAATAGGATTTACGCGTGGAGTCTGGCATCGTCTCTTTTGTTTTGACTTTAACGACGTTTTGCCATGTCAGCGTGTGCAAATGCTGACCTAAGACCAGGTTTAACACGCAACGCTTGGAGACGTTGAGTCATATATATTACACCTCACGTTTTATTAAACTGTTTTGGTGGCAGGCTAATCTCACCTTTTGTAACGTTCATTCGCACGATTAAATCGCCAATTTCGGAATCAAGTGGAAAAAGTCGGCGCGACATACGTTGCATACGCTATAATATCACGGGGCTAAACATATAGTTATATTTCGAGATATATGGTTAATGTAACAATTTTCATGGTAACAAGCTCCCTAACCGGATGAATTTTGACTCAAAGCGTTTGAAATTTTATGGGCATTGACAATAATAAACTATCCTCTATTGTTGCGCGATATGGTTCACTTCTACGATGTATCTATTCCTGGTGATATACGAGATTTCGTCCGATTATTATTAGTAAAACCCCTCAAAGCCGCGGACAGACTATAGATCAGTGGTCCATAACCTTTTCAATGTGACGAGCACCAAGTTACATTTTAGAGCACACACAGAGCACCACTGCACTTTTGTAAAAGTAGGAATAATCGTAAATCAAATCAAATCAACATCAAAGTGATTTAAAATGTTCTTTCGCACGTTTAGAAATAAAACAGGCGAACAATTCTAATTAAGAAATACAATTTTTAGCTTTGTAGAAGTGCGCCGCAAAACTGATAAAGAGAGTCGAGGTTCTCGTGAGCACCAGGTTTAAGACCCCTGCTATAGACGGAAGACAAGGGAAATTTTAAAAAAAAACCACGTTTTCGTGCATAGGAACACAAAACAAGCGTGTATATTCATCAAAATCTTTTCTGATTTTTTTCGCGATTATAATAATTTGTGTGTACTTCGTATATAAGAAATTAAAATAGTTTCTAATATTATATACGTGTGGTCCACTCCTACGGTTTCCATTTTTAATTGACCCCATTAGTTTATTTAAATTTCGATAGTATGTATGATAGAGTGACGATGTCGTCTTTTACTCATCTTCTGTGTTCTTCTAATCTATTTAGATTATGCTAGCTGTAGGCTTCGCAAGTTTTTCACACCCCTTCTTGTATGCGTGTTTTTCTGCAGCGGGGTTTTTACTAACATAAGTCTTGATTATCAAGACATCCTTAACTTTTCTCCACAAAGAACTATCTTTTTCAAGTTTGAGTTACTTAGAATAGTATCTTTTTTATACACCATTTTGTAAATCCATCCCAATGTATGTAGTATGTATAGAGCCGTAGTGAGGGTGGGGCAACCGGGGCAGGTGCCCAGGGCGCAGCTTCGTAAGGGGCCGCCAAATGGAAGTCTTATTATCATACACTTGACAAAATGTGATTACAGTATCGATCTCTTCGCAACGGCCAACCTGAGGTTCAGCTGAAGGACCATGACTGTACTAAGTCATTAGTTAATGTGTGCAAAATTAATTGGCTGCTTCTACTCTTTACGCTCTGAGTGTAATTTCTTTTATTTATCCTCGTCCCCAAAAATGTATACGCCCTATCGCATTACATTAGTCGTGCAGAATTTTCATCCAAGTTGTCGATAAAAAAGTAATTATTGAGGAGGACTTTATTGATTTTATTGCTATCGAATCGAAAAAATCGGTACACTATACATTGTATAAATTTTCGCATATATTAATGCGTCGTTTAGTTATCTATTGAAAAATATGAACTATGTAGAATCATTATAAACCTCAGCTTAAATAACTTTACGAAATTTGATGAAAATCGTATTAGCTGTTTTTTAGAAAATCCAATTGTTATTAAAGTTGTCCAAGAATAAACTAGCTCTATATTTATTTTTTGAGAAATATGAAATCTGTAGTATCATTGTAAACTGAAATATGTGCACGAAATTTGATCAAAATCCTTGAAGACGTTTTTGACAAAATCAAATTGTTGTTAAAATTGCCTAGAATAAACTGCCCTTAATTATTGATCAATTTCAACCATTTCTCCATGGCTTCTATTCTATGATAAAATGCTTAATTACGAGATTTCATTCATTCTTACTTTACCGTTTAGGCTCTAGAGCCGCGAACAGACAGACAGAGACAGACCCACAGGCAGACGGCATTGTGAAACAACTTTTTCGGACTCAGGTACACCTAAAACGCATATTTCCATCATAATCTCAAGGTAGAATTTTTTCGCGATTACAGTACTTTCTCAATATACTTCGTATATGAGAAACTAAAATGGAGACGAAATCGCGTCAGAAATAATCTATGAAATGGAACTTTATGCACTAGATTTACAAAACGTAATAGCTCAATCGTATGAAAATGCTCCTAATAGTATAACCGGTAAATTTATTAATTTATTTCGCTGGTTCCACATCGAGATGCGTTGCACTCATGGAGGTCCTTAAGTTGATGTTGAAAAAACATGGCACAAAACGATGTTCATCAAGAGCAAATGCAGTGAATTCATTGAGGTTACAATTGAAGCAAGCTTATAGGGTGTTAATAAAATTAAATAATGAACATGAATGCACAGATATTGAAGGCTTGCTAAATCAGATCAACGTGCAATTTATATTTTTCTTGTTAGAAGATCAACCGCCTCACTAAATCTGTTCAGGGTGCCGATGTAACTGTGGATTGGATCACAATTTGGTACCAGACACAAAAAGTTCAAAGTCACGACTGGAAGAGTATATGGAAGAGACAAAGGCATTTTGCTATGAAAAAGGAATCCCGAAAATAAGAGGAAATAAAAGGAATTTAATGACACGATGGGAATTGTAGCACCCTCAATACCTGAAACTACAAAATACTATTTACCATGCAGTGCATTAGGCAAACAATTCTCCTCAAAGGCAGCTGTAAGCACGATTTACATCTTTATACGAAATTGATAATGATATAAAATTTTTAAGTTGTGCCTTATATTGTATAATACGACTGAAGATGAAATGATAAATTCCTGTAAAAATGCTGCGTATATGTATAAAATCAATGTGGATGAAAGCGAGTCAATCGTAGAAGTTCCCAGTTTGAAATACCACCTGCCTTCGATAAAAGGTGTGAAAATTACACAGAAAGAAATATTGGAATTTCTTCATAAATATGGTATTTAAGTTACTTTCTCAATGTGGAAATTTTGCTGAGAATTTCTTGATATTCGCCACATCAATTTCAAGCGGAGAGCGTTCTTTTAGTAAACTGAAATTGACCAAAAATGACCTACGGTCATCAATGAATCAAGAGAGACTTTCTGGTCTAGCTGTCTTATCTATTGAATATGACACTGCTAAAAATATAGATTCCAATGACATAATCAATATTTTTGCTGCAAATAAGGCCTAAAAAATAAATCTGTAAAGAAACGATTGCTTATTTTAGTTAAATACCCATTTTAAAATAGGCACATCATTTTATTAGATTATCTTGGGGCGACAAAAAATCCTCTTCCCAGAGCGTCAAAAGTGGTCACTACGGCCCTGAGTATGTATCTAAATATTTCTGTCATTGCAATGTAGTCAAAGGGTTAGATGGAAGAAGTGACCCTAGTCTCAGTCTTGCCCTGAATAAAGCCGTTTGACTGTCTGCCTGTCCTTAAGACTTTCGTAGTCATTTTCAATTTGCAGCCATAATTGTTCCGACTTATGAAAATATTCGGGAATACTATCAGGGAGCAACAGGTTTAACAGAAATCGCCGTCACTTTCCCGAAAATGGGAGCTCCCCTCAGATTTTCGACGAAAGCATTTCAAGATCTACTGCTTGAGTGACCTTCGGACCGAAGACATCGGGTCATTTTTCACTCCTTTTCCTCCTGGAGAAAAGGTGCGTCTTTGGTTCCTTGAAAATACTTTGAGTCACGCGAAATAGAACTTCTCAGATAATGATTTCACCCGCTCTGCGTACATACGGAGATAGAGAACGGTGCTGCGTGACCTTCCTTCCCCCACGCCGGGCGTCGTGACCTTCCGTTGCCCTCGCAAAATGGAACGACGGAACACGGAAGGTCACCAACTAGGATTAGAAATACGAGTTTTTCTAACTCATCCTACCACCGTTTCAAGCGCTTTCTCTCATAATAACACGCCTCTCCTACGACTCGTTTATATACAACTTTTATATTACGTGGAATGACTCGAAAATAGCTGAACCTATTTTAACCATTCTCTCGTATTTAAAGATACCAATGCATAAAAGGCTTTCGGGTTACCTCCGCGTATTATAGCTGCCCGAGTTCGATTCCAGGACCGTTTCGTTCCTCCATTTGAATAGCATGGGAATGGACGCAGTGTTTTTTATTCGCGTTTTCAAATTACTTTGAAAAAAATATCATCCGACCTTGGGACTTGAACCGAAGAACGGTTAAAACAGGGGTTCTCAACCTCGTCCTTGCGAGCACCTCTGTGCTCTCGGCCGTTTTAACGATACTTACTCTTTGAAGATTTTTCCTCTCATCAGTAATTGAATTTGTTCGTTTCTCTACTTTCTACTCGTATTGAAGAACATTAATAGAAACTTTGACGTTAGTATGATTTTACCTATGTTTATTCCTATTTTTGAAAATGTGTAGTGGTTCTCGCCTAATGTAGTTGAAAATTACTTGGTGCTCGCCTACGTTGAAAAGGGTGGGAACCACTGGTATGAAAGAACTAAAAATCACTTTCCTGCAATGAAATTAATGGATGATGCCGAGACTTCGTGGATTTGCATGATTTTCGGGAAAATGCAGCGTTTTTAAAATTAAGACAAAATTCAAACAAATACAGATTTAATAATACTTAGACTTAAACATTCTCCTACCGTTGATTTTCAAATACGCATAGTTGACGCACGACTTATTTTTTGAACGGGAAAATTTTACGTTTCCTTTAATGTGGCAAACTTTCTTCGTCGATGGAAAATCCATTGTTATTCACATTACCGAAATTGCGTAAATTTCATTTTATTGTATGGGAAAAAGTAATATTTCGTGAATTTACACCCGTTACCATCGATAGTAAAGTTTAACTGAACAAAGTATGATAATATAAATATGGAGTTAAGTTATCCATCTAAAAAGTAATTATAAGTTTTATATCAAACTACTGACAGGGCATTTCATCATATAGAAAATTAATGCGTAGGTGTTATCTATGTTAAAGTCGTTTATAAGAGTAAATTTTAACACCGTCGCTTGTTTTAAAAAATTCGGTATCCGATCGATGTTTTCTTGTTTTTATGTTTGAACTTTGGGTTGTGTTTTTAACCGTGCCTCGATGCTTATTCCAGGCGCTGTAATCCCAACTTCGCGTGCCTTTGAAAAGCAGAGCGGGGTAGCGAGCCGGGGGCGTGGCGTATGCCAGTGGGCGTTCTTCGAGACAACTCGGATATGAGTCAGGCTTCGGTAAGTAATGCAGTTAAAAAAAATAATCGCCTCCTTTCTCTCCATGTCTCTCTCGCCTTCTCTCGTGGCTGCAGCGATGCCTCGGGTTAAAAACCAATCGATGAGTTTAAATAATTATTTCGAACGAAGCGAGGCTTCGTCGAATGCACGCGATAACGGTGTCCAGATATTGACGTTTCAAATCGCGATGATTTTATTCCTTCGAATATTTGAAGGTCGATCGTTCGTACTCGCTTTTGAAAAATTTATATATATATATATAATTATGGCAACTAGGTGTTGAAGGAAACCCAGTGAACACTTACCGGAAGGAGAGCCGCTGGGGTGTTGGTTGTCTCTTTCTTCGTGCTGACGAAGGGATCATCCCGAAAGCTCTAATCTCTACAAATGTCTCTCTCCAGCACCTCAGCGGCTCCCCTTCCGGTAAGTGTTCACTGGGTTTCCTTCAACACCTAGTTGCCCTAAATATCCTTACTTACCTTTCCTCTTCCGTGGTATTCATATATATACATACATACATACACATGCATACATACATACATACATACATACATACCTACATACCTACATACATACATGCATGCATGCATACATACATACATACATACATACACACACACTTATGGAAGAGGAAGGTAAATAAAGATATTGAGGGCAACTAGGTGTTGAAGGAAACCCAGTGAACACTTACCGTAAGGAGAGCCGCTGGGGTGACCGAGACATATGTCGTGGTCGATAAAATGGATGAAAATATTTCGAATTCCATTTTTTTTGTCCGTGTGTGGGAAGTGATGCGATGGTGAAAATAAAGGTCGTTGATGTGTCGGCGAGTGGGCTGGTCGACCTATCTCCCCCTCCTCCCCTCGTCTCTGGACCGCACGTTTTCGGAACGCCCTTTCTGACAGGACGACGATTCAGGGAAAAAGTCACGACTTATTTGTTGCGCAATATTGGGAAAGAAAGAAATTTGTGTTATGCGCTTACCAAATACATTAGACTCTAGATTCAGCGCACATCTCGTAATCGAGCCGATTGCGGTTGATCAGTGTGACATTTTGCACGTGCTGTAGTAGAAACAAATGAAAAATAAGTATACATTAGGAACATAAAGAAAACAAATAAAATCCAATTCAATCTTATAGTATGAATTAAAGTGTGTTACCGTCCGGAGGCGGTAGATTTTTGTGTGTTCCGTGCAGGACCATTGCGTTTCTGCAAAACGGTAAATTTTTAACTTCCTTTATTTTATTTACTTACTTTTGAATTTCTTTTATTTCTCTCTCTATCTCTGTTTTGACACTATTTATATTACGACTTTGGAGTTGATTCTCTTTAGTAGTAGTTTGAAGTTAGAGGTTATGCAATACTTCACTGTGTGTTAACTCATTAAATAGGTATAACACACGTACTTATTTACATATGTTGTGCGGCGTAAAAAAACTTTGTGAAAAATTCCGGTTAATCGGAATTCCGGTTATTCGACATCCAGTTCACTGCATGTTGATGCAAGTGAATTGTACATATGACGCAACTTAAGTTTTCTTTCTGTTCGTTGACCTCAGAAAGATTATTGGCTCTACATTGCCCCATTCCTAGCACGTAACTCTGCTAGTTCCTCGGGGTGTTTTTTAATGTCGTCCTCGCAGTTTTCTCTAATACATCTTCCGTAATTTCACGCCGAAGGCTCTCTTATAATCGGCTTATCCGTTAATGGTTTTTCTTGTTTTGGTCCCGAAACATTCCCTTCCCTGGAAAAGATTCGAAAAACAAGAATTGAATGAGGCGATAATTCTGAACCGATATTCCTTCGCGAGTCAAAGTCGACAGAATTTTTAAATCGACCTTTTCTTCTTATTAACGCAATTTCTTACATCGGCCGAAGAGAACAGATGGGAATAAATGGATAAAATACGCGGCGAGCGATAAACGAGGATTAATCCGTGACCTGTCGGGAATGAGTATTAAGATAAAGGGATTATCTTTTCCGTGATTGTTTGCGGGTTTTATCGGAGTTGGCAAGCGGTCATTCAATTTCCCCATCTAATATAAAGCGTATAAGCGCAAAAAAATGTAATGCGCGTAATGGGCATTACCTAAGTTGTTTATTTCGTATGAGCCATAATCTTATATGAAATAATTCATGTCTGAAACAGGCTGAAGAGACTTTTAGCCTCTTTAGCGGTCTCTTACCTTTGAGGTGGAAAGAGTCTCAATAAAAATAAATAAAGTCGGAATACATGAGTACAGTTTTACTGCCAGTGAAGTAGATATACGGTTTTTTCTTATTCCGCTAGTTGCTCTGGTGAGTTCCCAAAGAGAAATGTTGCGATCTGGCATGAATTTCATACTCTCTATTTTCGAAAAGAGAAGACGTCTCTCGAGTTTCTTCGATGACTGTAACTTTAGATGTTTAGACCAACGTGGTGGTCTAGAATCCGAGTTTGTCACGGTGTGTTGCCGTTTCTTCGCGATATTTGGTTCAGGTGGGTTTTTTTTTATAAGCACTATGTATGTTGTGTGTAATCGCGGATAGTGGCTTCTTGTACTTATTTACGTTTGAAGGTACGTGCGAAATTTAAATAGATTTATAAAAACGAAGGAGGTTTTTTATTTACTCGGTATATCTCACCAATAGACATAATATAATAAATGGTTAGGCAAATCGGATTCCCCTTTTCGGGCAAAACGCAGCCGTCATCAGTGGTGATTCATCGATTGTAAATTCTAATAACGTGCAAGTTTGAATTTTTTAATTAGAATCTAGTATCAGTGAATCGCCACTGATGATGAATGTACTGTATCCGAAATGCGCGTCTGGTTTTCCTAACTTGTTTTTTTTATTGTTATGGGGGAGGCTTTATATTAATTTGACTTTAACCATAAGAAGAGCTCGATTTTTCTCTATTTAATTGGTTTAATTTAAGTTTTACTTATTCCAGTTTGGCAGTAGGTACCGTATTTTTCCAAGTAACTGTCCGAATATAATTTGCACCCAAGTTTTCAGATGTGAAAAAAATTCTTCATATCTTGTGTAATATGAACAGAATTTTATCTATGTAATGTTTTGCAGTATAACTGGATAATGGACTGAAAGCATCTATTTGATTAACATTTGAGAAAGGTATGACCACCGAACCAACGCGGGAATTTTTAACGGATACTTATTTCGGTCGCAGTGTATAATCATTTTTAGTATAGGATTAAGTAATATTTTCTTTGAATTTCTTTCCAGGGCATCCAAAATTCTTTTCTCGCTCTTCTAATCGTTAGTCGAACTTTAGACTTCAACCTGAAAATGGTTTTACTTTTGATACATTATCCGTGTCGGTGTGTTCAGGTTTACGTTACTATTGTTTCTAAATGCTGTGAATTTTCATTGGCAGAGTGTGCGAGGAAAAAACTTTTATTTACCGGTCAAGAGCAACTTTTTTACTTTCTCCGTACGCATTATAGAGAAAGTATTGTTTCCGTGAAAAAAAATCCAATTTGAGAATTCGACGTTTTAAGGTCCTCTGAGTACATTTTCGCTATTTTCTCGATAATGTCGTGCGTGTGATAGGAATTTTGTGAGCGCTCTAACCAAAAACGACATCAAATTACATAGTACGAAACTCGATATCCAAGATTTTTGTTAGAAAATCAAGAACTGATTAGATTTTTTGGCTAAAATTGGTGAACCGGAAGTGGATGTTTACTAATATCGTTTTTTTCATGACTCCTTTAGGACTTCATTTATGTAAATATTTACTATTATCGAAGTTGTATAGAATATAATTTTCTACACGTTTTTGTTTTTAACATTTTTCATAAAACGGATTGTTTAAGAGAGAGTTCGATTATCCGTCTGAATTTTTAAGCACGTTGTCAAGTGATACTTTAGTTTCCGTTGCTATTATCAAATTTTCTAGTAGTTGATAACGATGTATACGTTGCCATGGGTATTTTTAACTGCGATAAAAATCATCCCAATACCATCGAGCGCCATATTTTTTAAGCAAATTATCTTGAAAATGTTGACGACGATCCCAGCGTAATTTTAATCGCGCATCGATATTTTGTCATACATAGCAACATATAACAATTTTGTTTACTTATTGTTTTTTCAATGCAAAATGTGATTCAAAGTACCTTTCAGTGAAAATTATAAAGCGTGTTTAAAAATTATTCACGATTGTAATTGCCGATACTCATTTTTGAGGATGATGTCGAGGGCAACATCTCGTTACAGATGCATCATATTCTGTATGAAGTCTCGTGCTGCACACTTAAAATATTTTGTGGGTTTTTAACCATGCATATTACGTACGATAACTTTTATATAATTGAAAAAAATCACATTATATTTGTAATATTACGTTAATGTGGGTAACCCGTGGAGAAAATTTCTACTTATTTACCATATTGTATTGTATGTATTTTTACTTACTCCCACGTATTACAGTGACCTTCCTCAATCAATAAAAGTGTTAATTTGTACTTGTGTGAATAGATTTGCGTCGTCGAACCGGTCCCAAAAATCTTCAATGCGACACTTTTAACGCAAAAAAATGGTGATTTTGGTGTTGTTTGCTCTTCCCGCGAGATTTTAAATTGCTAAAAATGTGTCAACTTTGGACCGAAAAAAAATGAACGGATGAGGAATAGTGAGTTACGCGCGAAGAATTCGAAATGAAAGGCCCGGCGGAGATTGGATGTGATAAATTTCGTAAACGTTGTTGCGTATGCCTACAGCCAGATTAAGAGACTCGCCCTCAAAACGTGCCAGCCTTCGTACTGGTGCTGAAAAAAAAATACGAGCGTAACACAAGCGAAACTTAGGTCGCTGGGGTAACAAAGCCATGGTCGCGACCGATTTTCTCGTGTTGTACCTTGCTCAAATGTTTAACGACCTAATTATTTTTTTTTTTAAAAGATTAGAGGAAGTAAAAATAGTGAAAGGATGCGAGTTAGTAGATGCTTAAGAAAACGAATTTAGATGTCTGTAGAAGTGTATTGAGAGACCTGCACTGCTCAGGAAATATTTTTGCGAGATAATCAAGTCAACTAAAGTAGAAATAGTTTTATTCAAATGACGTAAAAATCGAGAGTGTTTACATAAAAAATTATTTTCATCATTGTATATTTTAAATATACACGAAATTAACGGATGAGGCCGAGACTTCGTGGAATTGCATGATTTTCGGGAAAATGCGGCGTTGTTAAAATTAAACAAAAATTCACAAAGCGCAGCTGTAATAATACAGTGGAATTTCTATAAGTCGAACTTCGAGGGAAACAAACAAATATTCGACTTACAGAAAATACGAGTTATCAAGGAAAAAAATAACGAAAAAATTTTGTCCCGTAAAATGAATTCGCTTCGAGTTATGGAAAATTGGAGTTATACACGTTCGACTTATAGAAGTTGGACCGTACATAGGCTTGTTATATGGAAAAACCCACTAATTATTATAAAATCTAGTGTTGTTTGAATTTTGTTTAATTTTAGCGACGCCGCATTTTCCCTAGAATTAAATGTATACGTTTATTTAAATTAAAATTTGTGTGTAAGAATTCCATTATATTCTTTGGGATTGGGAGGGTCCCAAACACGTTAAACACCTTCTTCTGGGTGCGCCACTGACTGAGCGAATGCTCGTTTAATAAAAAAAACACCCAATGGGTTGAGTCACAGTAGGATATTTTATAGCCGCTGCCGGTTAGGTGTCGGTCACTCTTACGGAATGAATAAGATTCGCGCCGAAATGAAGTACGGAGAATAGAAAATGTCTTTGCGAGATTTTACGTAACCTTTTTCATAAGTAAATTTGGAGGCGGCTGATAACATCCAATGCGATATTGGGTAATGTAAAAGGTGGAGTGTCGAAAAACATAAATCGAAAGAGCCGTGAGGGCGTTCCCCGCACCGTCACGGTACGGCTAGCCCTATCACTCGTATGGAGAATTATGTACATACTGGTGAGCGCTCTATTTAAAAATTCGACTGGACGGCTCTTAGACCGGGAGGAAAGTGTTTAGCGCTGAAGATGTGCGAATGACAGCTTATGTGGTAAGCTTTTAAATCACACGATGGACTTTTTTTGCTTTTTAAAGCAAACATTGACACATGAAGAAAGGGTAGTTAAATATGCAGTCGCCGTTATGTATGCAGTAGTCGTTCCCGTTTTCGCTTAATAACCAGTCTAAGGAAGCTGAACAAAGTGGACTTCTTTGAGTGATAAATGCTCGAAAGAATTATTAGAATAAAAATAACTTGACTCGGAAGGTATATGTTTCAACTCTGGAAGAGAATATTAAACATGGTGGCAAAACAATTTAGGGCAAAAGTATTTCGTCTTTTGAACATTTCAAATCATAGCGTATTGATAATTTACAATGATGTAAAATTTGTTCATATACATTTCAAACAATATCCACTAGGAATTATTCAATAATAGTTAGGACAGAATCTGTAACTTCCACGTGAAAAGATTTCTTCATCTGATTAAGAATCTTTTTTTTTGTGGAAGTTACAAATACCATTTTTACTAATATACATTTTAGTACAAAAATATTAAGGGAAATTTTGTTTATATTGGTAAAGTTTACTTTTCTGTAACTATCTTTCAATACAATCTCAGTATCCATGGAAAGGGTCGGCAACCTGTTTCACGCTTCGGAAGCTGCAACTGCTTTGGTGGACCCGATAAGAATCTACATAGGAAGTTAGCGGGAGATTCTTTGGTTGCACGTGACTTAAAAATCGAGTAATCATTTATTAGCGTTTAAACCTTCGAGTTTTAAACACGATCTTAATTATCAAAAATACCAAATTGCCCGTTTAAAAATTTTACGGATCGATTTTTCTTCGCACCTTTTGCGGGTCGAACAAAACGCTCTCGAGATTCGCATGTGGCTCGCGGGCCGTAGGTTGCCGACCTCTGTTCTTGAAGGAAAAACCTTTTACCGAAGTAATTCCGCCGTCTCGGAGGAAAGTCGTAAACTCAGTATGTGCCTCGTGTCGCGTCACGGAAAAATAACTGGTAATGTTCGCCGGTGTCCTGAAAAAAAAGGGTTGCTGAGAGAAGCTTTACGAAAGCACCGCACATAAACCAGTAAATGAGCAATTAAAGTAGAATATGTGGCCCGAGTACGCTAAAGGCAAATCTTTCTTCCGTATTCACCCGATTGGATGTGATAATGACTGCTTGACGTTATATGATGCGTTAAACATATACTCATTTCGCGTATGCGAGTGTAATTCGCAATGAGTGCGAATGCGGGTGCAAAAATTCACTAGCGTAGGAAGGAGTAAATTCGATTAAAATATCGGTTTGGTTGAAGAGTTGAAATATTCTCATGCAGTCGGCCGTTATTAGATTTATCTACCTTAATCTGTTGATTTGTAGTGGTGAACTTTATATAAAGTTTATTTCGATAAAAATTTTAATAGATAATGTTGATATTTATTGTAACCATATAAAACTCAGGTAAACCGGTTGCTTATTTGCGAATGTAGTATGGTCGATGGTTGTATAACGGGCGGATGGGGGCGGTGGAGGCCCGTCATCCCCTTTCACCGTAGATACACCCTTAATTCCATCCCGTATTAAATCCTTCGATTTGGTGCAGCAGATTACTTCTTGAAGGAACTTCCTGAAAGATAATGGTACGATATATTCAGAATGAAGGGTGGTCGGCAGTGGGAGATCCAAGGGGGTTGATATTGGGGGCGGTCCACTCCCACCCTCCCCTTTTGGTAAGTTTCTGGGTCCACCCATTTTTCGTAATCTGTATGTTAAAATACGCGACTGGTTTATTCTAGCCTCAATCCGAGTCCAATCGCTCATTTTTAATGTTAGTGTTATTATTATCATAAAAAATGTTAAGACCAGGTGGCAACAATATAAAAATAATATAGCGAATAATATTCAGTTTTACAGACATTTCATTAAATGTAACATTCTTGAACGAAATATATTTTCTCTCCCAATTAATTTTTCCAAAAATTCCTTATAAAAGCTAAAAGAGCGCAGTAAACGGAGTTTATCGTTAATTTTCAATCTTTATATTGCCGTTAAAATCTAATGCGAGGATTTTCAGGGTCTCCGGAAGGCCTTTACGGCTGCTGAAAGCGGTCACGGGATCCACGAAATCCCCACCGTAGATGGCCAAACCATGCTATCCCGTACATCTCCGACATAGGCTTAATTATTAAGTTTTCATGAGTTTACATATAAGCTTATTTATTTACCATTTATTAATATTTAAAGCTGCTGCTTTGAAGAGATCTACGTATGCATATTATGTCATTATCGAGGAGTGACAGTTTTTAGAAAATTTCATCATTTCGTTCCTTTGGCTGCTTTGCTAATATATATATATATATATAGGGCAACTAGGTGTTGAAGGAAACCCAGTGAGCACTTACCGGAAGGAGAGCCGCTGGGGTGTTGGAGAGACACATGATGCTGACGAAGGGATCATCCCAAAAGCTCCAATAACTTCTACAAATGTGTCTCTCCAACACCCCAGCGGCTCTCCTTCCGGTAAGTGCTCACTTCAACACCTAGTTGCCCTAAATATCCTCATTTACCTTTCCTCTTCCGTAAGTTTATATATATATATATATATATATAAAATGGATAATAATATCCTATGATTGTTATTAAATTTTCCGCGTAGTCATTTTAGTGTAGATTAACAAAAAATGTCTTTCGTTTCTCCCCTTAGGTTAATTAGTGCTGTATTTTTCGCCAGTCGCTGGACTACGGAAAAAAACAGCTAATGGCTTCATTCAGAATACGGGTGCTTCACTCTTTAGTGCTGGGGCTGGTTGCAATATCGCTCGTCATATATTCCTCTTACTATACCACACCGCTACAGGTCCACTACATCGAGAGGCAGGAATATGGTAAGTAGAGTCCGAGTAATGATTTTTCTATCAGAAGGGCCCCTCTTTGCGTTGTTCCTTTTACTGCCCGCCGTGGGTTGTATGGGTGTTAAAGGACCGAACGCTGGATTTTTTTTCAGTTATAAATTTGCATTTTTCTTTAAACCTCTCTCTTTATCCCTTTTCCTTTATCCTCGCCCTCCTTTCACTTTTCCCTTCTCGGATTGTTTCCTTCACTTTCACTATCCATCATCCCCTTCTCTCGCTAGTCTCGGTCTCAGGTCCTGTCATCTATCCACCTATCTCCTATTTCTCTCCTTCGCTTCGTTTATCTCTCTCTCTCTCTTCCTCCGTATCGTTCTCCTCTTTCTCCCGACCCTTCCTTCCACTTCCTCCCCCTCTTTCCCCTCCGCTTCCATCCTCTCCCTTCTTTCAGATTACCGCAGTGGCGTCGTGTGCATATAATCCATTCACTCGCTCATAAATGCTAATGAACTCTCGTTTTGCTTCGGACCTTTCCATTTTTCGCTTTTGATTTTTTTAAAGCTACGTGTGTATTTAGTGGGAAATGATGTACGTAATTCGCGCCATGGACACAAATTAGCCCCAAAAAGATTTGTACGGCTTAAATAATGGAAAAATTTCGGAGTAAATGTTGTTATTTGGGAGGCGGTGATTGGCGATCATTTCTAAGGATTCGCTAATCGATGCCCGAGTGTTTGGTATCGTACCTTGTTTTCGCGAAATGTAGAGTAGATGGTTTGCCTAAATTATTAATATTATGCCGCATTGATTATCAAGATAACCCCTGTAATCGTTAAACAATTGGCCGAAAGAATCGCGAATTTCGGCGACTTTGTGGTTGTTCACTGATCGCTGATACTAGCGGCAATGCAGATGAAGTGGGCTTTTGGTTTACACGACCATTTTATGGCTCCACGGGTCACCTTGATTTTCAGTCATATTAAGGCCATGAGGTGAGCTCGAAAATTGAATTTTGAATTATTCATTATGGAAGAAGGTATAACCTAAATTTCTCCTCTCTGAAGATTAGTGAATTTTAATGGATTGCCTATAAAATATGTGACCATTTTGATATTAAATGTCTGCAAAATATTGTATCGTTTCTTTTGACTTAAGCTAATTACTTCCCTATTCTTTCTTTAATTACGCATTCGGCGTTTCAATTGATTGCATAAGTTGCACATATGCTTTCAGCGGTGAATCCCAAAAACACTCAAGATTTAGGTTCTCGCATAACTATCTCATAGCTGAAAATTCAATTTCATTTCGAGTTATCATGCTAATGATATTTTATTAAATGATAATTGTTTGATGATAATTTTAGCAATCTCATTAGTTATACCTTGATTTTAACACGAATTAATAATTTTACCGAAATAATTTGTTTTAATATCAACTCGTGCTAAAGACTGACGGCTTTTTATGATTAAAAAATATCAGCAAAAGGACTTCAATATTTATTGTGAAATGAACGTATCCTGAGCAAATGTTTATAAAATTTCCGTCTTTAAAACACTACATTTTTCAATACGAAATAATCTCATTACGAAACGAAAAAAATTACCACCCAAAATTTTCTTTACAGGTCAAAATTCGTCCCGAGCATCACCTCAACAATCACCGGAGGTCGCCGTTCCGGTAAACCCCGAAAAGGTCGCGTCATCTACGCAACCCGAAGATTCTTCGACGGGGCTCTCATCGGCATCGCTCGTAGCGTATCCACTTATCTCTTCCCCACCTCTCTCACCGTCTTACATTTCAATGGCCACCGTAACCGACTACTATTCCAACTCGTCCAACCGGCCCAAGAGCACCGACGAAGGAAATAGCCCGCCGCGGGAGTCGGATTCGGCGAGGGAACTCAAGGGAGCGAAGAAGCTGGATTCTCTTTCCCTTCCGCCCTCCCCTTTTCCCGCCCGTCCCGGCGGCTCCGCCCCTGAAGACGCGGCCTCCGCCTCGTCGGAGCCAATGGCGCGCGGTGTGATCACCTCCTCCCTATACGCCAGCGGTCATGACATTGCCGCGTCTGAGTTGTGTCCGGATGCCGGCAGTGGGATGCAGTTGCTCGTGTTGGTAACGTCGGCGCCACGCCACGGCGATGCTCGTATGGCCATCAGACAGACTTGGGGCCATTTCGGAGCTCGTAGGGACGTTAGAGTGGGATTTTTTGTGGCAACTTCCTCGGACGGCGAGACGCAACGTATGTTGGAGGGCGAATCGGCCCTTTACGGTGACGTCATTCGAGCCAATTTTCTCGATTCGTATGTGAATCTTACCCTTAAGACGATCTCCATGCTTGAATGGGTAGACACTTACTGCCCGAGAGTTCGTTTTGTCCTAAAGACTGATGATGATATGTTCATTAATGTGCCTCGCCTACTCAGTTTTATTGGGAAACATTCAGGAGAAAAAAGGACTATATATGGTCGGCTCGCTAAAAAATGGAAGCCGATAAGGAACAAGAAATCAAAATATTATGTTTCCACCAAGCAATATAAACCGGCCATATTCCCTGATTTCACGACTGGACCAGCATATCTTCTCACGAGTGATACTGTGCATGATTTGTATGTTACTGCTTTAAATAAAACATACTTGCACCTTGAGGACGTTTATGCCACTGGTATAGTGGCTCAAGATATTAAAATAAGGCGCATTCATGCCAATGAGTTCTTGAATAAACGAATTGCTTTCCATGCTTGCAATATACAGAAAGGAATCAGTATTCACATGGTGAAATACCCAGAGCAATTTGACTTGTGGAAAAAGCTATTGGATGGTAGGACTAAGTGCAAATAATTAGGAATTTTCAAAGGTTTTGTTATAATGATGGATGACCAAATAGTATTATGGTGATCACTATATGGTGGGTCCTTTCCACGTTGTGATGCGAAATAAAAAAAATCATCTGTGATGTAGTGAGTTTCCAAAACTCAATTAAATGATTTACATTCCTCAAGGATAGACATAAAGTCAACAGAAGTGGAATATTTTTATTGGACAGCTACATGCAGTTTATAGAAGGGTTTGTAAACTTTTCAATACAGCTAAAGTTAATTTTATAATGTGATAATACTAATTCGAAGATTTATTGGATGTATGGATTAAGCAAAAAAATATAACAAGTGTTGTTGAGGAAAGCAATTAATATATATTTTTCTTTAAAATATATTTTTTCATGAAATAGCAAAATTTAAAGAGAAAATTTTTTCAGCATTGGAAATTAAAAGCTATATCGTTAAAATGCATTTTTCATCTAATTAGTTGTAGGTTGTAATAAAAATGGAAGAAATATGGCGTCAAAATTTTTTTTGACAAATCCTGCTTGTTTTTTGTTGAAAGCCAAATATATCCAGTAAATATTGTCGAAGAACTGATTTAGAAGACATTATTAGAGCAAATTGTTAAAGTTTTTTAAAGGAAAATTTGTCTCTTAAATGTCAATTATTGTAAGCGTTTTTTTTTCTTTATTCATGAGCTTGAGTTTTGGAAAGATGGAAATTTATAATGTTTCCTCTTGATCACGCTTCCCCAGAAGCTTATGAACGTTAAGTTGTAGTCATTTGTGTTACTGGTATTTGGCAAAGGTTACTCTGTTAATGGCTGTTTTTATGCCTGGGGCTGATTTTGTCAACTGTGTCCCATGGTACCATAATGGTGACAGGCTGCAGCCAGGGCAGCTAACCTCACCATAGCTATGCCAATGCTTATATAGCTTCCTGTTAAAAGAATTTGTTTTGAAAATTATGCCTTCATAGATCAAATGGTTTTGTCTGTATTTAATGCAGTAGTTTCATAAAAAAATCCTTAGAAGTGAACAGGCAAATCAAAAACATGTTTTTTGTTTCATTACATTGTTGTATTATAACTCATCAGAAGCATATAATTTATTGTTTAAGCAGCTGGTATGGAATTGTATTTGAATCTCATGAAAGAATCTTTATACCCCAAGTGTGATTTCATTACTCAAACCTGAAAATTCTCATTTCTTCTTGGTCCTGGGATTTTTAAGAGAAAAGAATTTGCTTGCTCTCTCCTTTCCATTTCCTATACAACTCAACCAATCATGGGTATCACAGCGGATACATTCCCTTACAATTTTCCAAGATTTAATTTTTTAAGACTTATGAAGATGTTTTAAGAAAAATTTCATAATTTATTTTTGTGCTTGTGATGCATTCTAGAAAAAAATGTCTTGTTGGAGTTAAATCTCAGGCATCAGAATATTCTTTTTTGTTTGCAGTTTTAAATTTGAGTTGAAATTTTATTTTCATTATTACTTGAATACTGTAAAAATGTTCATTTTTGGTTATTCCCAGTGATTTAATATTACTACTGTTTATAAAAATAATGAATGAATAACATGTTGACAAATATTTAAATTTACTTTGATTACAAATATTTCCTTAACTTTTACTTACTTTTTTTGGAGGCACATAAAACATGATACATAGGAGTCCACACATCAAAATTCCAGATATTTGTTTATATACATCAAATCCCTAAAAACATTAGTTACGATAGATTTTCAGAGGTCAATTAACTAGAAAGATGTTTTAGACAAAACTTTAAATAAATAAAAGAGCCTCTGAAAAAATGTATTGCAAATGTTTGAACGCTTTGGATAATATAGACTTTGCTATATTTATGCTTCTCAACTGAATAAGAATGTCATAATAATCTCATTCATTACCATTATTCTTTCTAAAGTGGGAAATACCTCCAAAATAGTAAGAAAATCAAATTAGGGGGTATTTTTTCTCAAATTCATGTTTAGCTTAAAAACTTAGAAGCTCACTTAAAAACTTAGGCATGAAAATGTTTATACTAAAAAATGAAAGCGGAAATTATTTACCAAAATCATCTTTACTCAATCCCAACTTACCGTATATACTCGTGTATAACGCACAGTTTGAAGACCAAATTTTCATGTCATAAAGTAGGGGTGCGCGTTATACTCGGGTAACACTTCTGGGCACTTAAAATCAGAATTTAGAGTGAAAGTACCTCGTACCAGATTTTCACTTTTAGATGAATGAAGGGGAAAACCACAATAATTATCGATAATCCAGGTTTTATATCTATATATATATATATATATCTATATATATCTATATATATATATATATATATATATATATATATATATATATATATATATATATATATATATATATATATATATATATATATATATATATATATATATATATATATATATATATATATATATATATATATATATATATATATATATATATATATATATATATATATATATATATATATATATATATATATATATATATATATATATAAATTATACATATAGAACACCTAATTACTTCTATACAGTTATAATTCCATCCTCTCCAACTATTCTGCCTTTCACTAGCGCATCAGCTGATTGCTGTAATTTTTGCAAAATTGCCAGATAGACTTCCCGCAAAACACACATCGAAAACAAATAAACATAGAATAAGCATATTGAAATACTTTTATTTAGTTAATGATTCTAGTATGTATAATTAACAATGTTAGTAATTTGAAACCCGTAGAATGACGTGTATGAACTTAATCTTACCTGTCGCATTTCCTGTTTTTAGATTTGTTTGTTAAATTTTTGAGTTATTCCTTCTATTAAACAGTTTTAGAATGAGATAGGAAAGAGAGAACTAAAATACACTATAAATCAAGACTCGATCTAGATCCCTTTTTGTCTTATTTAAAAGGATAGGCAGCAGTGTCGCTGCAGTTTTCTATGCGGCATCAGTTTGACCAACTTACTGTATGAACTTGCTGCCATCTCAACTCAATCGCTTTCATTATTGATGATGTCTCTCTAAGATGTAATGTGGAGCTTATTGAACATAATACTTATGGGCAAGTCCAACGGTTTAAAAATTTTAAAAATCCAAGGATTTTGGCTGAACATTGTGGTAATTGATACTCATTTCTGAAGAAAATAACTTTGTTAAATTCCACAATAAAACTTGTGAAATTTAACAAAGTTATTATTTTCTTCGGAAATACGTTTTAAAATTGTAAAATGACTATAATTTAATGCTTTAACGTATTCATTTACGGTACTCAATACTTAACATGACGATATAATTTTGTTCTTATACCACACAAAAATCAAGAGTGCTCGTTATACATGTGGTATAAGAAAAAGTCGGGATTTTTTGGCAAAAAGTTATACACGAGGGTGCATTATACATGAGTACAGGCAATCCTCGACATCCGTACATAATGCGTTCCTGAAAACGTGTCCGGAAGTCGAATGTACAGATGTCGAACATAGATTTACATTATTTCCATCTTTGTCCCAATCGTGCTCACTTTATGAGCCCTAGGTTTCTTTCCACTTGTATTAGCACTTTCAGTTTTCCGTTTATCACTCATGTTTATAAAATAATACGTGTAAAATGCACAAACAAAGAAACATTGCTGTACCTACAAACAAAGATAGTAACGTTGCCGAGACTGAATAATAATAATAATTTATTGATTATTAACCGACTTTACAGTGGTATTAATCTTGTCAAATTTCAGCACAATATTAAAAAACATTACACACAAATCTTACATTACATACAATACGTATATTATTACGTAGCATACTTTAATTTATTTAAAGTGGTGACTTGGCTGACAGACAGCGTGATAGCCATTATGTGATAGCTCGAAATGTTTGATCGTTAGCTGATGAACGAAAGTCTGAATTCGGTGTACAAAAGGCAGTTTAGGGGCGAGAATTTACTATGTATGAAAGAGCGAATTGTATGGATGTCGAATGTACGAATGTCGAGGACTGCCTGTATATAAGGTATCATTCCCTGGATGCAGATAAAAATATAAACATTTCAACATTTTTTATTTATGAATTAATGTATGCAAGGGGCGAGTTTTTATCATGTGCAGTGCAGCTGCACTTGTCCCCACATGACCAGAGGTCTCCATGCTATGACATTTTCTTTCTCCTTTTGTATTTCTATCAAACAATTTTTTACCAATTAGATAAAAACAAACATTTTTTACTAAGTGTAAAATTTCTACCTCCCTTACCAATGGTAGCTCTATATCGTTATCCTGAGATTTATGCTGCAAATTTTATGGCACACAGCTACACAAAAGAGTATCAAACCTGCCACTTGATAATAAAATGTCAGCGTTCACCATAAAATTATAATATAAAGAGCATAATTACTCCCATTGAAGAGAATTCAATAATGTACTAGAGCAGGGCTGGTGAACCTTTTTGAGATCGCGTTCCCAAATTACAGGAATAAGAGATCATTTTCTAGCTCACGTGCCAACCATAAGCGTGGCTATCGGGAGGGGGGCATATAAATATTGCATACAAACAAATGGTATTTAATCTACTATGATTTTAACAACATTTAGATTTTCTCAAAAATAGCTTTAACAATTTTGATCAAATTTCTTACAGTGATAGAGCTAGGCATCACCTATCTTACTGCACTGGCCACATTTCTAAAGAAACAACTATTTTGTGTCCAGCGACATTAAAATAAATCGAGCTTAAAAAGCCCGCCCAACAGTCATCTATCCCCGCGTACGCAAGTCTGTGCGATGTATATTGGACCGATTTTTTATTGCGGCTGTAAACCACATGGCGGGCTGATAGTTTGCTGCAACATCATGAAAAAACGCATTTGAAAGCTCGGAAAAAACACATGGCCTCATTGAATTAAAAAAGTGCTCCCTAAATCTCTTGTCCTCCTCCTGCCCCGTCCGAACATCTATGCCTCCCCCTCTCCTGCTATTATTCAATGTTATGGCACACTTATGGTGCCAACATTACAAAAAACTTAAAAATATTATTTATGCCAGTTAAGGTTACTTATCCGTTTATCATGCAATGCAAATTAAATACAATGATACAAATACCAATAAAAAATAAAATTAATTTTACCTGTTATTAGTGGGATTTCTGCTACTGTACTGTGGGAGATAGTTCTTGTATAGCAGGTGTGTAGTTTCTACATTTCAATGCTACACAAGCAGCACTAACATCATCAGTCAGTCTGTTCCTCTTGTCTGTCTTTATGGTGTTAAAAGTAGAAAACAAAGATTCACACAAGTAAGTTGATGAAAAAATTGTCAAAATCACTTTAGCAATTCTTTTCAGTGTGTCCAATGTGTCCGGAATAGTATTCTGCACTTTCAGAACCTCGCTGTCAGCACTCTTATTCATTACTCCTGTTAACTGATCTCGTTCAACTGTTTCTAATTCTGATGTTAAGTCAATAGACTTTTGCTTCTAAATTGAGCTGGACTGGAACTCAACTAGCTTCATTTCAAAGTCATTTAAGTCCATCCAATCAAATATTACTAATCTCAAATTTTCCAAAATAACTGTATCAGGATATTTTATGAATTTTTCATTGTCTTCAAATTCCCTGAATTGAATAAATCTGGACGAGAACTGTTCGATTATTGAGCTTAAGATCTCACTAAACTGTTTCACAACATTTTTCAAGTCAAGTTCGTTGTGAAATTCCATTTTGTTAAAATGTTTCAAGTGAGGAAAGTACTTAAAACTACAACTTTCCATATCATGTTTGATTATTTTAATGATTCATCCATAAATATATATTGATTTGCTAGGGCTATTGTTGCATGTCTGTACACTAGCCATTGGCATTTATTTCTTTTTCCCTTGCAGTGGCATGCCAACAAAAATCGTCTCGCGTGCCACTTTAGGCACGTGTGCCATAGGTCCGCCAGCCCTGTACTAGAGTGATGGCTACCAACCTTTATTCATGCAATATCCTTTTGTCAAAAAATATTTACCATTTTCTCATAGATACTACCAGTACCAGATTTACTAACCTTCCACCCTTGGGCATTTTCTACTTAAAATAATAAACGTTTTTATTCAAAGTTATTGTTCATTTTTATTCTAATATTCTTAAATTAACATTGCATTAAGTTTTTAATCACACTTTTTACTACATTCAAATAATAAATATATAATATTGCATAAAATAAAAAATATGCACCCTTCCAATCATTTGCACCTTTAGGCACTGCCTACCCCAACCTTAAAGTAAATCTGTTAATGGATTCAATCCCAAACAGCAACAAAAACATACCTTATGCTAAAACAAATCTGATATGAGTAAAAAAAATAATTGATAAGTTTGAAAAAATAGAAGTATTTTTTACAAACAAACTGAATTGGTGACAGATATATTTAAATACATTTAATACAATAAAAGCAGTGTAATTTCTATGGGAACCCTGAGATTGATACGGTGCAGTTATTGTACAATTTTCACATCCATGTTTGATAAATTTAATCTTATATCACCTATCTCGCTTATTTTCAGTCGATTTCTCTGCTTAGTTAGGAGATGGACTAAAGCACTGTAAGCCTTTTCCACCAAATAAGATGTTGGAAATGCCTATCAATACCTATCCTTCTTCCTAAACATGAGAGTACATAGTTGGCTGCTTGATTAAAAAATTTTCATAGCCATTATGATTAAACTGTCTCCTGGTCTTGAAGTAATTTTCAATATCGATAAATTCTTCTTGAAAATATTGATGCATGCTATCCACATTGTTCACAAATGGATTAATAAACCAGGTAGGTACTACAGATTCTTTCAAATCTTTAAAGAAAAAACCTTTTAATTGCTTTTCTTCCTTCTTCCACATAAGCAAGCAGATTATTTTAATGATTTTGCTTTAACAAACAACCAAAATAAAGTGATCAAAAGACAGCTCTGCACTATGAGACAATATGAAAGTTAATGCAGGAGAAATAATAAAAGATGGTTTCTGGGAATGATCTTATAGTGTTATTTACTATCAGAAATAGCATTCAAGAATGATATTTTTGAAAATGCATTTTCTATGGGGATGGAAGTGACTATAGCAGATTTCCCTCATGTGGTGAATGGCAACTGTGTTTCATCCTGCTAACCTAATAGATGCCCCTAATGTCAAGCCTCCCTGGGTGGTCACCAGAGGCATAACTATGGCAAGGAATTGCCTTGGGGTCTCAGCCCTGGGGGGTCTCAGGAAGGCAAAAAATTATTGTAATATGAAATAAATCGAAAATGTTATATTTTTTAATTTCTAAAACGTAAAATAAAAATGTAAACTATATGTATAAATATTTAATTCTGTTATGGGGCCTCATTTTCATTATTTGCCTTGGGGCCCCAAAACTGAAGTTACATCTCTGGTGGTCACTCAGGCCAAAATGTGGATCTCTCTAATAACATAATAATTTGGAGCTTCCACAGTCTTATACATAACGTATGTTTGTGATATGCAACACCTGCTTCTTAAATCCTTGTCTTATGCCCCTGTGATGTCCTGCACCCCCAAAAAATCATTAATACTCCCTAGTGGGCAGCGCTGTCACAATTGGGAACCATAGTACTAGAGTTAACTGACATATCAATAAAAATCACAGTTCAACAAGGCCATCTTTAATTAGTAAATCATTATGAAGTACCTAGATGGAATTTTTTGAGATCTAAATATAAATGTGATGAAAGCACCTACCCAGAAATTCAGAGACCCAGGTTCAATTCCTGGTCAAGTTCAGAACATTTTCAAGGTCTGCTATTAAATCAGGATAAAAATGATGAAACAATCGTAAATCTGCTTGTTTTGCATTTATAGAATGAACCAATAACCAATGTTCTTACTGGCTCTGGAGCTTTTTCTGTTTTTCTTAATAACCAATGTTGATTTCATTGGCATTTATTATTCCATAAATCACACTGGTTGCTGAGAGAGAGATGTGCATTACACATGAAAGCTGGTCATGAAATGATTCAAAACCTTGACTTCACAGTGTGTCAATTTCCTTGTGTTGACTTGACTCTGCCAGTGTGAGCTTATAAAGTCCAATGAGATTGATTTAAATTAGTGATGGTTGCAGTTATTGTATTTTTGTTGATAGGCATTTTTTTATTTAAATATAATCTGCTATGAAGTTGATACACGCTGTTCTTCTGATGATAACAGGGGACTGCCATATGCAAAAAAAATAAGAGTGGTATCACCAAGCTATTTTTTACTTTTCTTCAGGTATAAGATGATGTATTTTTTTTTCTAGTACAGTGTAACCTTGATAAAGCAAGTATGGCCTATAATGAGAACTTCATTATATCAAGCGAAACCACATAAAATGAGGCCTGTTTTTGCTGCGACTTCACCATAACAAGCACATCCTAACTTTCCCCTGCTTCTTTTTCCTGAACTTTTATGCAGAAGTGCAGTATTTTTCTTCTATATACTTTTAGTAGTTATTGATTTTATAAAATACAGTATCCATTGTTTTCCTTGATTAATTAGTAAGGCTTTAACTTTCAAAACATTATTTGCCAAAAAATAAACTCAAGCAAGCAAAAATGTTGTCTTGCATGTCTAAACATTTGCAAAATAACAGATATTTTGCCAAAACCAAATCGGGTTTCAAATAAACCTCGACTTCCGGTTAACCGGTATTGTCAAAAACTAATCAGCTCTTCATGCTCATACCAAAGTGTTACATATGAAATTTGGTAATGATATGGCAAGTACTTTTCGAGTTAGAGTGCCCACAATCACACACACATGCATCATTCCGAAAATAGTCTAAACGTGTTCTAGGGACCTCAAAACATTTATTTCCATTAAATCTTGAAGTCAATTTTTTTCATGAAAGCAATACTTTCTCTATACTACATATATGGAGAAAGTAAAAATTGCTGAAGCCTGCTTGTAATTATGTCGTTTGAGACTAGAGTATCGTGAGACCAGACAAGTGAAACCAGTGGAAGGAGTGGAACATGGTATGCACAGGAAAGCTGTAACCACAAGTGACATGACTCCTGTCTGAGCATGTTATGATGAGGCTCATTTTTATTCTGAATATTTTAACTTAAATGTGTTCATTTGATATGGCTATATAATTGAAATAAAAAATTATGTATGGTTGGTTTAAAACCTATACACCCATGTGAATCTACACGCTTTAATTTGCCTGTAAAACTTAGTGCAGCACAATGGTATTTGTGTGCAGAATTTAGGAGACCCATTTCAAGATTGTTTTTGGGTATTACAAGTACTTGTTAGGATGAGTATTTTTCTGAATTTTAGTAATTCATACTATATCGAGGTTTCACTGTACATATTTATAAAACAGAGAAGTTAGGGTTCGTGAATGTCTATTTAGATCTGTATTTAAAGAACAAGCACTTAAAAAATACTTTCAGTTTCAAAGCAACAGTCTCTAGTGAATTTTCAGTGAATTACCACTGAAGATGGCTGCTTTGTAACCAAAATGCTTATTTGGTTTTTTATAACTTCGTTCTGGCTATTGGAGATACCTGAGACAAGTATTTTTCAAGTAGGTACTTGTTCCTGAATTTTTTCAGCCATAAGACAAGCTTCATGATTCTACTTTGAATGAGATTTCTACTGTTTGATTTATATGCAAAACATTTTCTACATTAACCCAACCAATTTATTTCTTGAATTATATGGTAAAATTTTGAAGTTATAATAACCCTCTTTCTTACTGATTTTCAAGTTCTTTTTACAACTTGACAGTAATTTTACTAAAATACATATCTCTCCTTATATTCTTATTATCATTTCAGCCAAATTGTCACATTTTGGGGGCATTTCATATTAGATGCTTGTATGGCTTATAAATTGTTTTTTCCAACAACTATTTTCATATGATTTTTCTAAAACAATTTTATAAGAAATTTTTTTTCCAGCATGTTTAATGCTAACTTCATCCCAAGACTTATTGTTGTAATCACTAAAAGAATTATTTTATTTCATAATTTTCAGTTCAGATTTGAAAAAGTATGAAACTGGAAGATTTCCTTAAGAGAAATGCTATTTTGAGATAATAATGAAATATACAAAAGGCAACCAGATATTAAATCTGGCCATCGGCCTACGAAGATACAAGCCTTTCTATAGCGTGCTACCCTGAGGGTATTTTCTCTTTTGCTGGAATGTTAAAAATCAGCAGATAAGGTCTGTGACAGATTTAGCCATTCTAGGGCTGTAGGAGGGACCTCAAATTTGAGCTTCCATGATAGCATTACTGTTAACATAATCATTTAGAAAATTCAAACTAAAATAATGTATAAATACTTCATAAATATGAACTAACTTATTTAATAGCTTTTCATCGTTTTACATTTAAAATGCTGTTTGTGTATGAATGCTTTTAATTTATACTCCATAAAATGAAGACCAATTTCGTGTGCCATTTGCTCCTAGCAATAAATCAATCACTGGCTTATGCCAACTTTTCAATACTGCAGCTAAATTAAAATTATATTTTCTATAATTAAGTGAATGTTTAACCCTCTCTCATTTAAAATGCCCAGAAACACTAGGTATGAAATTCAACTTATGGTATAAGCCAAGCAGGGCCAGATATTGGCCAAGGCACTGTGCCTGGCGACTATGAAAAGTAATGGTGTATCGGTAAATTATTTTGGTTATTTTTTTAATCCCTTATATGGTATCCGGACGTTTCTCCCAAAGCACTTCACCCACGAGACGTTTCTCCCAAAGAACTTTCACCCATGGGACGTTTCACCCACAGACGTCTCACCCATGAGACTTTTCACCCACAAATGTTTCACCCATAGTTTTTTTGTCCACAAGTCACTTCACCCACATAAAGTTTCATCCAAAGAACTTTCACCCACAGGTGTCTCACCTATGATTAAGAAAATGCATGAAACCTATTAAAAATTTAAATATATATAATATGGGAGAAATAAGTATTAAATAATAACTTTTATTTTATATTTTATAGATGAATACAACTCTAATTTAATCCAAATAATATTTAACCTTATTTAATTTTTTAATTAAAATTACAACAAGTCATTTGGTTTAATATGTTTTTATTTAAAGGTTTTAAGATTGTAATTTAAATTAAAACATTTCAATATGCATTTAAATGTTGAAATTGAGTCCACAAACATGGAGATAATCAATTATGTGATTACACTGCTTGTAATCTTCATACTCTAGTGTAATTGACTGTAACTTCTCTGTAACTTTTTTATACTTCATCCTACTTAATTCTCTTACAATTTTTCCAAATTCTGCTTCAATCATCATTTTTTCATTATCTGCTTGCACTTTTATAATTTCCCTCAGCAAATGGAAAAAGAGGGATGGAATGCATAAAATAAAAAATAATAGTTATTATTTAATACTTATTTCTCCCATATGATATTTATTTAAATTTTTATATGTTTCATGCGTTTTCTGAATCATGGGTGAGACTCCTGTGAGTGAAACTTCTTTGGATGAAACTTTATGTGAGTGAAGTGACTTGTGGGTGAAAAAACTATGGGTGAAAGGGCATGAATGAAATGTCTGTGAGTGAAAAGTCTTGTGGGTGAAACATCTCGTGGGTTAAGTGCTTTGGGGGAAACATCATGGAACCCCCTTAAATATCAATAATAAAGGTAACTTACCATTTTCTGCAAATTTTATAATCGTGCAGATAAAATGGTAATGTCTATATTACAATACTAGTAGACAGTGCTTGCATTCTGCAAGCATTTCAGCCTACTTTCAATTATAATGAAAAAAACAACACCTAAGTATTAGAATTTTAACATTGTCAGATTTTTCCCATTGGTTGTGACCGATAACCTATAATTGTGCCAAATTTCAAGTCTCTAGCTCAGTGTTTCCCAACCTTTTTAGAGTCGCGGCACCCTTAAGTGACTTTTCAGAATTTGGCAGCACCCCTCCCTATCCACCATCAGTAATAATGGTGCTGAAGTTGAACCTCTAACTCCAATCTCCATATCTCCTTTCATTTCGAAGTGCCTTTGCGACGAAATGAAGGTTGACGTAACTCTGGTTTGCATTCTTGAAAGCCGACAATGCAAAATGAGGCTAAAAATGGGAAAATAATATTTTTTGCGGCACCCAGGTTGGGAAACACTGCTCTAGCTTATCTAGAAATGCCTTATAATTTTTATCTTTGTATGGGGCAAGAATGGAGCAAAACAGCCCCAAAAAATTGGAATTTCAACAATTTCAGAATTATTCCATCTGGTGAGATGAAAACCTATAATCGTACCAATTTTGAAGGTTCTAACTCATTTTTAAGTCTATGCATTGACTTACGTGCTTTTATCAAGGAGCAATCTTGCGGCCCCCTATTTGCATGTTTAGAGAAGAGCACGTGAATCAGTGTTCCATCCTTTGGAAGGGACGTAAAACCATTGGTTTCCTTGGTGCTTCTTGTTAAGAGTGGGCTAATGCCAGTACCAGGTTTCTCTTCTCCCTTGCTTTGTGATTTAGACGGAGAAGTCTACTAGCGCTAGAGTCGTTTGAAGTCACAAGGTCCCACAAATTACAAATTATATATCTATGATATATCCATAGTGCCTAGGGCAGGGATGGCAAGCATGCCAGAAGTGGCACACTTACGATCTTACTTGGCATGCATAAGCTTGTATTTTCTATATAAATTATGAAGTTTCTTAGAGGAGTATACTAGTGGCACGCGAAAAAAATCAGATGATTCACATTACTATCTTGGCACACAACACAAAACAGCAGATGAGTTATCGATTGGAAGTGAACATCACAAATGTACTTTGAGGACTCCAAATGATATAAATAGAATTTAAAAATGAAAAGTAAGAAAAAAAGGAAAGTAAAAGAAATTAAAATTGATTTCAAGCTATCTCTTCCCCAATGGAAAATACTAAAACTCTGTCCCAGAATCTACTGTAATATTGGCTTCAAATAAATGGAGTAAGGAGAAAAATATCTTCTGTATGATTTTTGAATAATAAAGCTGAAGTTATGATTTTTTCATCAGGACACAAAGGATATTAAGATTGTGTTGTGTTAATAAAAATTCCAACACAATGGCTATTACTGCAGGATTAAAATCAGCATAAAGGCTATACAATTTCCATCATACTTTTAAATGAAATAACATTAAAAGTTGAAATGGTTTGGAGAATGGGAGTCTCTCCCTGGCCAAAAATATCTGTCTTCAAGTCAGAGGCTCATACAATACTACTGGTAAGTGAGATAACAGGGTTGTCCCATAGTTACAATGTTACACAATTGGTGGCACTGGTAGTTTTTGAAGTCAATTTGTTGTCAGTGTTATAATATTTACTGTAAATTAAGGAAACACGACGCGTTTGGTGTCTGCTGCTCACAAAAAGAGAAGGCTATTTGAATGGTAAATTGAAACAGTTCTTAACTATGATGCTGAAACTTAGACTGCAAATACAATAACTGCACAAAAGTAGGAGACTACTTACAGAACTCCTCAGAGCTGCCCTGTGCACCATGGCTGCTCATGTATAAGTAGTTATTTGGTCACTCATTTCCAAAACAATATACAGCAAAACCTTTTTATAACAAAATTGAAGGGATCCAATTTTTGGCACTATGTTAAAAGGAGGTTCTTTGTATGGAGATTTTTTCAGATTCATCATATATGTATATTACCGTATTATTGTTGGTTATAAGAGAGTCGGCCAAGCACTGAAGTAGGACCAGATGCAAATATCAATGGGGCACAACGATATTAATATTTATAGTAATCACGAATGATTTATGGAGTCCCAGTTTAATATTATAACTTTTAAGGAGGGTTTCTTTATTGGAAATCAGTTTTCAAGTAATTTTTAGTTAAAGGTTTTGCAAAATTTACACTCAATATTTGAATTATTGAGAAATTCTGGGGCCCCCATTATTCAGGGGCCCAGATGCCTCACATCCCTCCTTTGGTCAGCCCTGCTCACACTTACAGAGGCCCCACACTCTGAAAATATTTGTTGTGTTTATAAAGCACATCATTTTAAAAAGTCAGAAAAAATATCAACCACTGTCATAGTGAGAAAGGTCGCTTTGTTTACTTGAATTTACTATTAAAAATTTTTTATGTAAAAGAAGCCCTGAGCATACACTTTGAATCTAGTCCTGCGATTTTTCTAGCCAGCTCTGACTTTGATATTCAATCCCTTTGCTAACCTTTTCAATTCTGATTAGCCACACCCTTTAACCTTTCGAAATTGTCCCTTCTCATTACTTTGGTGGTTGACACTGGCACTATTCCATTTTATTCTGCTGATGCATACCCTTTGGCCTTACATTCTCTGAACTAACTCTCTACCTTATGACCCTCCTACATCATCATAATTAATAAACAGATTGATGGGAAAATACTTCTAAAAATAGCTGGGAAAAATATTCTTTTGGGCCCTATTGCAATTACTGTATTTACTCCACTATAAGACAAATGTTTCTGTTTATTTCTCAATCAAAGATTGGGTAATCTTATACTTCTGAACAAAGAATAGAAATGTAATAAAAACAGTGATGTGATTATGACTGATGTTGAATTTTTTAAACCCAATGGCATCGCAGACACCCCCGCAGCCCCTGCATGGCGGGTTTTCCCAGGGTTGAAGGAGGCACAAAGCGAACCACGGCTAAACAGCCACACGGACAAAGAAAAATGTTAAGAGGGAGATGAAAGAAAAGATGCTTGAACTACACAAGAATATAGGAACACTACCTTTGTTTTTCCTCCTATGAACAGAAACAATTAATAATGCTGCTCGCTTGAGGAAGAGCCGTTTAGACTGTTAGTAATTATGGTGACAAATAAACACGTCCATGACCCATGCCTGCTGTCTATTTACAAAATGCTACACGTAGGCTAGAACCATCTACATAAAGCATTTCTATGTTACACTTGGTTTTTTATTAACGTATTTGCCACGTAATATGTCTAGTGTACAAACAACATTTCCAAAGATATTAACGATGAAAGATCTTGACCAATGTTATGAGAGCGGACTTGGAGTGAGTGAGAGAGTAGAGACTCCACTAGCATCCCTGCATTCAGTCTTAGCCAAAACTTTGCTTTTTACGGACTTTGCTGTCCTTTTTATTCCAGTAGTTGCATTTAGGTAACTTTGAGAGTTACCAAGGCATCAACAAAAAAGAAAAAGTTAGTGTCTGCATTTATTTGTGATTTTCTCATTCTTGCTTGTAAATTAAGCAGTGTAATTGTGTGCTGTGAATTAATTAAAGTGCATTTTAGTGAAATATTTTCCATTTTATATTAAAATATAAAATTTGATGACCTTTATATTGTAAGGTCTCTAAGTCAACTCAGCTAAGTACCTAGTGCTCAAAAACGTAAATTTAAACGAGAATGTGAATATTCCCTTCAAAAGAATGCAAAATTATTGACAAGTTTTTTCTAAACAAAAAGCAGTCTGCCAGCAACCAGCTCTAGCTTGTCTTTGGGAGTAAAACATCGCAGTGACACTAAAGATGTATGCAAGACTCTGGTTAATGTACAGTGTAGTGATGCAATTAGTTTAATAATAAGTAGCTCTAGTAGTATTCCTCGTGAAAGCATTGATGTAATGGTAGTGGAAGAAGAATTTTCAGAAGTGAGGTGTTCCTTAGATTTTGATAAGATGGTTTGCCAGTATATCCTTCAGATAGAGGAAAATTTTCTGAATATATTGATTATCCCAAAGTTAAAACAATTATTTTGAGCTATGGATCCTGCAAACTGAATGGGCCTTTTATGAAAGATGGAAAAACAATAGATTTTTTAGCGTAGATTATTATTATGAAAAAACTCCTACAGGACAAAAGATACCTAGAGATGAAATTTCTTTATGCTATAACTGCTATAAATTGTGTTCAAATGGAAATTTTTTCACATGAGAATGAAAGATAAAAAGATTTTCATGTATTTTTTTATGTATGTAGGTAATTGCCTTTAAAAGTGTAATTATATTTATTTTCCAAGTTTTACTCATTAAAATAAAAATAATATACTAAAGGATATGAAAAGCACCTAATTTATACTGTACGATTAAAGTGAATTATTCATACTTGTTGTCTGTGGCTGGAAGGTCTAGAATGATTCCGCTACGCCACTGTTTAAATCCCATATATCTTTCCACTGTGCATTGTGATGACAATTTTTAGAGATAAGCAGGGTCAGTTATAGGCATGGGCGACTGCCCAGGGTGGCCCCTTACCAAGGGTGGCCACCCAGCTTTTACAAAAGTGGAAGATGGTAGCTGGGAAAACTGGGATAATCAAAGAACTCCCTCGGTACAACCACTGACATGGGTTATTCCATGCTGTTAGACACTTATCTAAGGAAAGTGTTCCTAAGCTCATCAACCATAAGAAGTGCTAAAGCAATAAAGTGACATTGTCCTTTGACATCTATGCCCCATGCCAGTCCTAGACTTTGACCCATTATCCATTCTTCTCAAGGGTTGATATCCTATGGTGCCTTTCATACTTGGGATAAATATGGTCTGCCTCTTATAGCTTCTGAAAAGGGGTTTTCCAAAGTGCTTGTCTCATAAATGCAAGGAGAAAACCTACGCGTCATTGTTTCACAAACTCTCTTCCTTTTCCATTTGGTTTCTAACTCTTTCCGTTGGTATTTCATTGCCATTTTTGGATGAAAGATCATCACTTTACTTTCCTTTGGATTCACTGTTGTGCAGAACTGTACTTTTTTCATGAAACTTGATATGTATATCTTTTTGTCCTGATAAAATGTGATCCCGAATTTAGGTTGTCATATCTGAAAAAATTGTCAACTATTTTAAATATAGGATCAAATGCCACATTTATAGAAGCTAGTTATGATCAATCAAGTTTTCAACCTTACTGTGGTTTCATGTAGGCTCTCCCTTAAACACATTCTCTAAGGCAGAAGTTCCGAAACTTTTTGACATGACACCTCCCATTTGGTTTTCACTAAGCCATCATGCCCCACCATCTTTTTGAATGAACTAAATGTAACCTTTTGCACTTATATTTACATTATTCATGACAAACTAACTCGTAATTATTTTACCCATGTATCTGGTACATATTGGGAAGATTGAAAAATACATTTAAACTATTTCAGCTGAATTTGACATTAAAAATTGTTATTTTCTCATGGTCTCGTGCCGCCTCCCCTGGACCTCTCTTATGTCCCCTTAGGAGGGCATGCCCACTGCTCTAAGGCCTTCCTCTCTACTACTTCATAACTTATTCACATTGAGTAATATTAATAAATCAGAGCCGCTTATGTTTGCTGAAAGCACACATTTTATATTGTGCAATATTTTTAGTAAGTTAATCATCAGCATCCTCATATAAGAAAAACAATTACTGCAGACTTACCCACTGACCGTGTTAAATTTAGTTACCAATACATGTATCTCAGTTATTGGATGATGTATTAATTGCTTGGTATATTCCATGAAATGAAATAAATTCAGTGCTTTTCACATAAATTAATTTAACAAATAAATAGTCCGTGTTAATTTTCATATTCTTCCAGCATGTAGGGTAATTTAATTTGTCACATCTTATGTGTAATTCAATATTAATATTGTTTTACATGATATATGCCAACTTATATGTTAATTACAGGTACTGAAGGCTCCATTATTAAGAATTTTTTCTGTAAATTAAAATGTGTACAAATTTTTAATTTCCAGAATGTTTGTAAATTATAGTGTGTGCATGTTTAGGGATAAATATTACGTCATTGCCATTTATGGGAATCTTTTTAATTTCTCAAATGAAATCCATGAGTTGGCCATTGGTTTTCAGATTTCTATATATACCTTGATTGCATATTCTGGTACCTAGTTCATTAATGTATGCGGAACTACGAAATGAAATAAGTACAAATTTTGATATTAGTTATATTTTCCGTAATTTTAATTATACCATAGAAAAAGAAGAATTCAATTCCTTCATTTTATTATGCTCATCATCATCCTATCAGTTGAAAGTGTTAAGTTACGAAATCTTGGCCCAATAGAGTTCATAGATTCCGTCACACTAAAAGAATATTTCCGTTCCGGAACAGCTCGCTGTCGGCCTTGATCCTATACCCTCTTCATTTCGGGGGCATTAAATCATTCCTATCTTGAATCTTGAGAAGTGGGGTCTCAAACACTACGGACCGAGGAGAACTTACGTTTCACTCAGTGCCAACGTTTGTTTGTGTAAATCATGTATATACGTCCGCATCTGCGTTTGCTGTGGAAATTCTAAGAAATAATAATTAAACTGGACGAATGAAATGAAAATATGGAAATCCTTCGGACTAGCAAATATAACGCATTGTTTTCACTTTAATCCTGAAAAATCTTAGCTGAAAAGCCACTTTAAATTAGTACTAATTTAATGTAATACGCAGACACCACAGAGGGACAAGACTAACTTTTCGTACACTAAGACGCTTTCAAGATAGTAATGATAGTTCAAATTATTTCCTGAAAGATAAAGGAGGTAGGAAATCCCGCGAAAATAAGCATCTGCACAGTAGATTAAAAAGTATGAATGTTTATTTTGACTGCAACCTCATAATCACAATAATAACTGTTGTCGTACTAATTGCTTATTGTCTACAGATCACTAAAACGCGAAATGAGAACGAAGGCGTTTTTAAAGGATACAATTAATGACAAGAATCGATAACTGCTAGAATGGTCATTTGGATCGATAGTTACTTCAAAATACTGTATTTATTTTATTTGTCAGTACAATATCCACTATAGATATAAATCATGGTCATACTTGCGCATAAAAATCACATTCCAGTTAAGCACTAAGAATTCTTAAGGGTCCGTTTGAAACGGAACCGCACGCAGAATAAAACATATATCCATCATATGAACAGCAGATAAAAAGACGAAGACCAATGAATAGCTGACTGTTTTGACATTGACAGATAAACTGAAAATATTTTCTTCCGTGTGGTCAAGGTCGTATATGCTCATATATCACACCTGTAAGGTTTAGTCTGCCATCTAGTGAGTGTTCAAGGAAACAGCTAGGTTGCTTACTTAGTCGTATTTCATGGAGTCGATTCGTTTTGATTGAATGCGGTAAGTGCGACGGTTACCATGGCGGAAGATGAATCCTTCGAGACGGCTGTTGTCTCGGATGTGGAATCTTTGTTGCAAAGAACTATCAAGGAAAAGGATAACTTAATTCGACGGCAACTCAAGGAGATAAAAGATTTAAAGCGTGAATTAGACACAGTGTTTAGTGAACGAGATATGCTGTTATGTGAAGTAAGCAAGCTAAAGTTCGAACTGGAGATGGCCGGTTTGAAGAAATTACAAGACGGAAGGTAAGTCCTATAACAGTTGCATATCATTTCAATATGAATACGATTGTTTGCTGAATAAATTTATTTAGTTGCTTTGAACGGTTATGTTTATGTAAATTGATCTTTTGGCGTTGTGAATACGGAATGCTTGAAGAGTTGATTAATCCAAGTATTAATCTAAATGTTAGCAAAATTTGCTACCGATGTATTGATGAAAACTTCTTGTGCATTGGGTGAAGTCGATTCAAGCGTAGAGTTTTCCGGAAACTTCAAATGCCATTTCGCGGGAATGTCCTTCGCACGGAAATAAAAGAAATGAATTCATTAACTGCAAGTAAATGTACAGGTGTTACATTTTTCACGATTTTCATTGAAACTAAAAGGTATTATGTGTGTTGTTAATCAATAATCGTTCTAATTACACTTGAATAATTTATTAAAATGTTGAAGTTTTGTTCCTTTGATCAGGAAAACAATTTTTAACCCTTTGTTTCATAACATCCCGCCGCAGAAGGATATACTTAGATCTGATTAAGTTCCACCTGTCTTTAATCTATCAATTTAGCATGTTAAAAAGTGCACTGTGAATGAGTCATGGTTAGGCAGAGTATTGACTGGTATCATCATACGTGAAACAAGCAATAATTACGGGCAGACACTGGACATTATTTTGTTGACTAATAATTTTCAGGAAAAGTTATAACGCAATATTTTTTGGATATGAATATTACGAACACGCATTTTGTGGGAACATAAAGGTTGTGTGTATAGTTTTGTTTACATATACCTAATCGTAAAAACGTCACTTCTATGTTTAGTGCCTCGTAAATTGTGTAAAGAATGTGTAAAGCGGCAGTGTAATTCAGTGGGATATCTTCTTCCATCACTAAATTTTATTATTTTAAAATATGCATTTGGTTTTATTTGAAATAAAATCCAGCGGCCATGGTTCTAGACACTCCTTTATTGTAATTGATTTCGTTAAACGCTAACTTGAATGAAGGGTATTCCTTAATAATTTGTTTTTAATTTTTACTTTCATAATCAGATACTTAGCTAATTTTCTTATGCATGTGCTGAAACGGTCATCTTTCTAAATATTTACCTTTTATTGTGGAGGGTAAAAACTATATTAAAGTGCATTGTGAACGTCGTTGCCATTTTTTCTTGTAATAATTTGAGGGAGGTCTTAATGGTTTTAATTGTGCTTGGTCAGAAACTGTGAACTTTATTAATGTATTTAATTGTAATTAAGTTCGTGGTTAGTTTTGAAATTGTTTGTTGTTGCTATGATGAAATGAAATCGCATCCGATTTAATATTCGTCAGTAGTCTTGCGGAAATTATGTTATTGCGAAAACTTATCCTTATTGAAATAACACAAACGACCGTGTTGGTTTTCGCCTCGAAGTAAAGTTTTGAATTGGTGGGATTTTGTTTCGTAAGGTTTTAATTTTGTAGCTCATGATCGCGAGTGTTAATTAAAAAAAAATCTACCATGTGATTATGAGTAATTTTAAGTCTATAGTTCTTCGACGATTTGTTTTTGGAAAGTACCGTACCATTTTTTATTCTAAGAATTTATGATACAGTAAATTTCTACCCGCCTTGCTCCCTGTACTTATTTTTTGTGTTGTTGACGTATTGCATTTTTTTCTAGATTTTAAAATTACTACAAATTTTGTCGCGATGGAGAATTATTTTCCAGCGTTGTGCGCCGCCTCACCTTAAAAAATTCATTTAATCCCTCCCATCGACGATTCTATTTAGGCTACCGATTGGCACGGAATAATTCGTAAGTTTGGCGTGACGCGTGAATGGTCAGAACCAATGCGAAAATTTTCATTTCGCGCCTTGTTCTTCCACCGTCGTTTCGATTCGCGCGCTTGTGTGAATGATGATTTACACCTATGGACGGTAGGTTATCTTGCTATTTCCAATTTTTTCAGTCTATGTGATTTTTAATACACTTATTTTGAGTTTCGTTTCTTAGGATAATTTGCGAGGATTTAATTGGTTCATTAGAAATACTAATGGTAAACAAATCAACTATTGTGAAAGATAAATCATTTTTATGTTCTTGTGTTATGAAAACACCACTCCTGTAGCAGTCTCTTATGTAGACCGTAAAATATATAATATTACTGTTTCGCTTTTATGTTTTATTGAATCATCTACCTATAAAATCTATACCACATAATGGAGTTCACATTAGCCTGTATCTGTCAAAAATTTATACACGAGATTAATTAATAATTCCATAAGATTAATGGAAAGACTGGTCTTTTCTATGTACTTATATATCGATTTCATATTAAGCCATTTTTAAAATCAACCATTTAACCCATCCATGCATGAAGTTCTCTTGATTTTCTTTTTTGCAATTCTACTTTTGTTAATTTAGGGTATATGTAGAAGACACTTGAGACAAATGTATATAAGAACATCTATTTGGAATTATAACACAAAAAACACCATATGCCATAGAAAACGTTCTATTGTGTCCAATTTATTGGATGCCATGCACTAATGGTTTAATGGCCTAAGGAACTAGCCATATAGATTTTTATGCAAGCCGTTAGCTGAGCTCGGTAGTTTAATTGTGGGTGTCTTTATGGGTCGATGAGAGAAGGTATTGTTTTTAATCTTGATATGTTATTATAGTAAATAATAGGCTATCAAATAATTTTATTGGCAAGCATAGTGAGAATTATCATAGAATTATTCTCCATGTTTAATTAGAGTTTTTGTTTACTTTTATAATCTCCTGTAAAATAATTAAATACAGTGACGAATTTTTGCCTTTCATGTAAGGCAGTATTTCTCAACCTTTAGTAGACTCGGGAGCACCTAGAGGTATTCATTAACTTAGGAGGAGCACTAGGACAAGCTTTTCAGGAAAACATTTGTTACCTACCAGCTGGAATGTCCATCATAGTATGTACACTTGTCAGTGCAAAAACGATCTAGGAAAAAATGAATGAACTGAGAAATTGGAATGAAATTAAAGACGATCTCACACATGTTATATATTGGCTATTTAATTTTTAAAAATAATTCCATACAAAATGGTGAAGGGTGAAAAGCTTGCGGAGCACCTATATAATGGTTACGGAGCACCAATGCTCTGTAGAGCACCGGTTGAGAAACACTAGAGTAAGGGACTATATAGTGACAGACTGTAGGAAAATCATAAAGACCTTAACTCTTTCTTTAATGACATAGAATCAGGTGTCTTTAAATTCTCAATTTTATTTTATCCATGAAAGAAGTATAATTGTGGTTAAATGGTGTATCTTCAACCAAGTTATTGTTGTCCTACCTTAACAATTTTCCAGTTATGAATTTCCATTCTGTGCATTTTTTATTTGTTTATCCAAGCAGAAAATGAGTATGAATTAATGGACCTTTCCCTTATTCCTGTTTACCCTGGTTAAGCAGGGATTCTCTTTATTGAGTTCTGATAGTATAGATGTTTGGGTAGAGATAATTCTTTTTTCAATGATTTGTTGTTGCATTTTGTGAAAACCGTTGCCACATTATAAACATTTTTATTGAATAATATGCAGTAAGGTCAATATGTTCATTATAAGTTAAAATTCAATGTAAATGAGTGAAAAGTTGCGAATGGTTAACCTTTGTAGAAATTTCACTCACATTTGGTTTTGGAGTTAAAGTGCTTGTCTTAGTATTTGTGCCACTTTAGACCACTGGAATCCTGAAATAGCTTCTTGTTATCTTTCCTAAATTGTGAAATTAGATCATCATGTGTAGTGGAGGGTTTTAGAAAATAAAGAAAATCTGAATGTAATGATTTTGAGTAAGTCATTGTAATATTTTATAATTTGATCATTTTTAATCATGAACTTTAAAATGTGCTCTCTCTCAAAAGAGAAATAAAAGTTCCTCCTGGGAAAATGAATGATCTAAAATGGTTATTATAATTAATGCTCCAAAGAGGCTTGGCTTGCGAGATCCTGACATTAATTCTGTATTTTAGCTACTCTGTGCATTATTCGTAATTTATCCTAGGATGTAGCAAAGTATATGTGTCAGTGTAAAATCATATCTAATAATACTTAGATCTACAAAATATAGGTTAGGCTTGAACTGAGGTGGAGGATATCATGGTTTTCATTCTATCAAATCCTTGAATAGCTAAATGGAATATTTAAGTAGGAGAAAAATGAAATAAAATTGGCATGTATCAGAATAAATGCCTTGAAAGTAGTCAGGAATACAGGTACTCCTTGATGTATGCGACAGTTGTGTTCCAAAAAGAAGTCACTTAGGGTGAAATGGAACATAATTTTCCCATATGAATCAATGAAAATGTCCAAGATCTGCTGCAAAAAGTATTAGAATATTCGTGATTTTACTTAAACTGATTGTTCTTTTTCTTATTTTAATAATATTTGTCATTTTAGTATGAATAAATTGTGTTTATAATTATTTAGTTTGAAGAACGCTAGACACTGCAAACAAATTTTGAGTAAAACATGGTGTTGACTGCCAGCGAAGTCTGTGCTTGAAGCTGAGAGAATGCATTTTCTCTTGGAAGGAAGGAAAGAAAACGGTGGATTCCAACCATTGGGGGTGGAGAGACCCTCAAACTGAAAGTAAACAGAAAATTCGCAATTTGTATTAAAGCAAGTGATATTAATTGGAATTGGTCTAAATTAGTTGATCGCATTTTCCGAACTTGCATATAACGACGAGTACCTGTACTTGCAACTATGAATAGGGCAGAGTACATTTTTGTAAGCTTGGGAAAATGTCTCCAATATGCTGCTTGTAGCTCAAACAAAGGCTGTGAATATATTTTATGTAATACTTGCATTATATCGGGGAGAAATAAAGTCATCGATGCTGCAAAATATACCGTATTTTACGGCATATAAGATGCACGGGCATATAAGACGCACCCCATTTCAGCAGGGAATATTTAGGAAAAGAAACTTTTTAGTGTATTTAAGCATTTAATGTTTACTCCTACTAATATGGAACATGATACAGTAAGTCAGTACTTGGGGACAGCACCATAGCTTCTGCATTATTCACTGTTATTATCATAATTTCAACTTTCTTTCAAAGGGTAAAGGATGTTTCCTAATAAAAATAATAAGAAAAATATGGCAGGTATGGCATTAATAAATAGTAATGCTTGTAAGAGTTCAGAAACAGTTACTGCTTATCTCTGAAGAGTTGGGTGCCATACTGATGATAATCATCGCGGGTTACCCAGCTTTAATGTTTACAATAATTAATAAGTAATAATAATGTAATAATAATGATGGAATAATAATAATGTGTTTAAGTAAACAGTAACATTTTTCATTTTGGAGTTGGGCTAGGTAGAATTTAGCAACTTCACATATTGGATGCAGGGTGATTTTTTGAGCAATTGTTTTGAAAAAAAGTGCATCTTATATGCCGTAAAATAAGGTAGTTAATTATTAGTGATGCTTTAATTTTCATAATTCCTGGAGTTTGCAGCATTGAAGAGCGAGATGGAAATGACAGTAGAATAACAAAAGGATACAAAACTTGGCAGTATTTAATCCATGTGAAATAAATGATTATTTCTTATTAAATTTATATATCATCTTTCTCTTCACAGGATTTCTCATATTTCAACAAAATAGTTAGAACAAATTTGCATTTTATTGATTTAAATAAAATTAAATATTTCTGTTGCAATAGGTTTGGTCAGAATAATTCGAAATTGTGGTACCAGGGCTTGTGGGGAAGGTATTTTGGAATGTCGGGATCGTTATAGCAGAGTGAATAATACGTTGTGTTACTTTTACACTTGTTCTATGGTGAGATTTAATAACTGCTAATTGTAAAGTAGTTAGTCCTTCTAAAATAAAGTTACTTCCTATTTCAACTTAGCAGAAAATTAACCAAGGCTGTTCACATAGTGGATCATATTTCATAGTGAAGGATGTTTTTCTGTTTCTAATAAATATTTTCTATTCCTCACCATATATATCTTTAAAATCTCTCATTTTCACATTTCTTGATGTTTAAGTTCTTATGTCTGCTTTACTCTACATTTCTTTACGTGTTTTTGAGGAAGCAAAAGTTTAAAAATATATACAATGTTTTTCTTATCTGATCATCGTCTAGTGACTTATTGAGTTTACAATTTCTGTAATTTGTTGTACCATTCTGATTATGATTATCACAAAACTTGCTGAATATGATTGAAAGAGGTAAATTTATATATTGGTGTGGTACTGGTTGGTTATCCCCCGCAAAGGGTACTATCCTGTTTTGGCCCCTCAAATATTTTTCATGGTAAATATTTATTGTTGAGAGGCCCATGGGATCGCTATGTAATATTTTTACCCTAAAGCTTTCTAACCCATGACTGATGGGCCTGTCAGGACATTTACAAACCCGATCACTGGACAACAGGGAGGGATAGTTTGGTTCCAGCCAAGGCGAAGGGCACGGTAGCGCCCGGAGATGACTACCCATTAAAACAAAGTGAGCCGAAGGCTCATCAATATATCCTTTCAATGTTATATCGTCTTGACTGTTGCGCCGCAAATTGAACCATTGTAATTTGCAGGGGGATAACCGACCAGTACCATTGATGCTTACCAAAGTCAAGACAGATAAGTTCAGCAAAACTATCTTGAAATATAATACCGAAGCAACACACCAACTGACAAAAGAATGTTATGATTAGAACATGATGGAAGAAACACAATGGATGTATTTAAAAAAGGACTTGGCAGAGCGAGTTATAAAAAATGCAGTAAAATCATGTGTAGCCTAATATGTTACTGGGTTTAATATGATAAATTATGGAAAGCATAAAAAATATGTTGGGGCTCCCCTGAAGCACAAGCTGAAAGTTTTAAAAGTTTGTATTTTTTAAATAGAACATTTGAATTAAATAATTATGGTACTGATGAGGAAAGAGGGAGAATGACTGTTCAATCATAAAAAATAAAAAGGAAATTTTTCAGAATAGCAATTGGAGTGAAGCTCTGCAGCAGTTTGAATATCTCAGTACCTTCTTGATCTATTCAACATACCAACCCAAGTTATATGCGACTGTGTGGAACGTGAAATGTGAAATGCATCGTAAAAACCAAATAAATCAATAGAACATAGAACATGGAACACAATGAAATGCTTCATGCCAAGTTCACAAAAAAGGCTAATTCTCCAAACAAGAGATAACATTGTTTCAGTTTAAAGTAACATAAATGGTGAAGGAATTTCTACACACAGAAGTGCTTTTTATAAGAAATTTCTTTTCTGTGGCTTTAGCTAATGATAAAGAAAGTGATTCATCCCTTATAATTCCAAATGTACCATTGGATACCGAGCACTTTTTCGTGGCATATTGTCCATGGTACACAGAGTTTAAAAAAACGGCTTACATACATTTTCAAAATCTTTTATGTATAAATTTTAATGCTGATATATTTTTTAGGGTTGATTTTGTCTTTTATGAATGTGTACATAAAAAGAATATGGATATCCTGTACAATAATGCAGCAGTTTTTCATATTAAAGTCTGGGGGCCCTGAAAAGAAAGTTACGAGTAATTTCCTTCTCCAAATTCTGCTTACATCTAACTTTGCTCTGCAGCTCTACAATCACATCTAAAGAGGTGAATTTATATGAACAAAAAAATTGACATGAAGGACTAGTTATCCCTATAATATTTTTTTGATCTACTATCACAACTGGTATTTCAAGTTTTTTCTTTTATTTTTTCTCAATGGTCATCCTTGATTTCTCCTTCAAGGTCATGTGTTCCACGATGTCCTTTGTCTTTTTTAAAGCAAGATTTGCTCTCCCATGCCCAAGTTTGGTTTTATCCCACTGTGCAATGTCTTTTCATCATAGCAATCGGAATATTCCTCTGGCCAACAATCTGTTGAAACTTCCTATCTTCATTTATTAAAGTCTCAAATCAAGACTGTTTGATACACCCTTCCTGCAATATTTCATTATAACTGCTTCCATAATCAGCAGAAAACACCATGGAGCTTATCCATATACATATGAGCTAGTAGGAGAAATGATCCACTAGGAAGAGAAATTTTAGAGAATGCTAGACTGCATAGAAATTCTGTGTGGAAAGTGAAAGGTAATAGAAATCTGTAATCCAAAAATGAGAGAGAGAATCAAATATTCAGCAATTTTATAGCCAAGCTTCTTGTATTTTTAGGTTATACTTTTATTACATCAATATTTTGCAATTAACATAAACTATGTTAGATTACATTAGTCTTGCTATTATTACATGATAGAGGTATTAGCTGTTTTGTCTTCATCTTGATATTTTTTATATTTCAAGCAATGTAGATTTGTAACGTTAGGTTATTGGAAGAGATTTGTTTATTGAATTATAGTTGGTCAACATAGTACTAGATGATACCCAAACCAATCCACATAATTTTATAGTATTATACATCTCAAGAAGGAATAGCGATAATATGTTTATGCCAGGGCGACCTGCCAGTATAACAGCAGCAACGCACGGATAGGTTGCCACATATCCTTCCCCACTGGTGGCTTGCCATTCCTTAACTATTTTCCCTTTTGGAAAAATCAGCTGCTCCACCTCATTGGAAGGAGCTACACATTGGTGGGTTGCTCCCTCATATCGTAGTAGCAGCAGTGATCCACCATTGGGGTTCTCTGGCATGAACATGTCAGTTGGCTAAGGAAAATATCCTGTGAAACATAAATTGAACTTGGTTTTAAAACATTATGTATAAAAATAAAAGTTAAGTTGAGTGATTGTTTAAATAAGTATGTTCAACTGTTAAACATACTCTTGGAGTAGATTATTTCTGCATTTTATTTCTATTATTGTTTATTTATAAATAAAAAACATCTCGAAGGATATCAATAAAATATTTTCATTATAAGCTTCATTTTATTACTTTTTTCCTTTCTGATTAAAAACTTGAGAAATGTAGCTTTTAATTCATAATACAGCAGGATCTCATTAACACTTTAACAGACTAGTAAATTTTTAATTTTTTACCAAAAGTTGAATTTCAATTGATATTAGGCATTAAAAATAATGATAAAAGCGGTGATTACTTCTTCAGTTCAAATATTATGGTATTTTCAATGTGATACAGCAGAAATTCTATGAGAAATCATCTAGGAAAGGCACAGGCAAATCAAACTAGAGACAACATGAGAAGCAGTGCCCGTACATGCTATGGGCAAATCAGGAAAAGGGTTAAATGTATAAAAATGTGTGAAATCCTATTTCTTCTTTGTTATGCCTCTTCATTTGTCCTGCTTAATTTTTTCATCTTTATTCCTTGTTAGTCTTCCCTTTCCATCATAATACCTTTTCTGTACGAGAAAATCAGATGAATCATGAAATTTCAGCTTTTTTAAAGCATTATTCTTTTTGATATCCCTCCATCAGAAATATCATTTTGTTTATTAGAGGTCTTTTGAAGTAAACTTTTATAAGGGGGTGTGATGCCCTGCTGCACCTCGTAGATGAAAGTAGAAAAACATAAAACAGTTTGATACACAAAGAACTTGAAATGCCAGTATCGATGTGTTTCTGCTTTAATCAACATTTTGTGCTAACACAGTTCTTTGCAAGGGTGAAGTGCACATGATGGTTGTAATGTTGGGCAGTGTCTTTATCAAATCATTGCAGTGATGAAAAGATTTGTGCCAATCATTTGAGAAAAATCATTTCAACCTTTATTTCCTTTAAAATCAATTTAGGAATTGTGTAAAGATTCCATAATAGCAATAAAAGACTTATTGTAATTTCCATTGAAAAAATTTACTCAACCACATCATAAGGAGAAACTGGTCAAGTAAATCTTTTCAGTGGAATTTACAATAAGTATGTTATTACCACTTGTTACTTTTCATTCAGCTAGAAACTGAATGCTTCTCAAGCGAATTCTAATTTAGTTGGCATTATGAAACTTATCTCAAACTTTTGGAAAAGTGTGAAAGAGACATGGAAACTGGTTGTTACCGAAGAAATTTGAAGCAAGTATTGGGAAATTGCTTGAAAATCAGACTGAAAGAAATGCGATTCCCATTTATTGCCAATTGTTGCAATCCTTGAGCAAGATATTTACTTTCTTTAAAAGGAATAAGAACCCATTGCCAACATTTTGTTTGAAAATATGCCTTATGTTGCTAAGCTGATGGATGACACACACATATTATGCATATGAATTTTTCCTGATGAAAAATTATTCCATTTCTATTTGCATGCATCCTCGGTGATGCTCTATTATTGATTATCCATTATTAGTGGAAAATATTTCGTAAATAGAATAGTTTTCCATTTTTCATTGTTTCTGGTTGAAGTTTCATCTAAAGTAACTATTGATAGCATTCTTAAAGCTCTTGAGTTGGGTATTGCTAAGCATTTTGTCTAAATTAAATGGTTAAATTTCATAGTAATACCAATGCTGTTTGAATTTTATTTAAATTTAATTTTAATGTCCTTGGATGCCATAGAAAAAAAGATCTCTTAAAAATTAAGTTGAGTGAAAACCTTCCATTGGACAATTCATTGAAATTTTTCTCATTAATGATCTTATATTTGCTGCAGTGATAATGTGATACATTTATGAGAAATGAGCAGTTTAGTCATTAGGTGGCCACTGTTATTAGGTCTTTTAAACATATCACAGTAAAATTAGGCAGATGACCTCCTCAAGGTCACTCTTGTTTTTTAATGGTTCTAGTACTCATCTTTGTGATGTCATCAATATTTAACAATGTTGATTTAAGCCTTAGCGAGAAAATGAGTAATTATTATTATTATCTTTGCAAAAAGTAAATCAGCAACTTCTATACTTATATTGTTAAATCCTCTCTCAACCAATAAAATTATTTTTTGCCATATTGTGCCATATCATGTTTAATAATTTTCAATAAACAATAATAAAATTGTCATATTACTTTTTACTTTCTCATATATGAAGTAGAAAAAATTCGCTCTAGATTTTTATGGAAAGACATTTTAGGCGTACCAGAGTCCGAAAAAGTGGTTTTTGCAATTCCGTCTGTGTCCGTCTGTCTGTTCGCAGCTCTAGAGTCTAAATGGTAGAGCGAAAATGAATGAAATCTTGTACTTAGGCATTTTATCATCATACAGAATAGAAACTATGAAGAAATGGTTGAAATTGCACAATAATTAAGGCAACTTTAACAACAATTTGATTTTCTCAAAAACGGCTCCAACGATTTTGATCAAATTTCATACAGTTACTTGAGTTTACGTCTACAATAATACTACATAGTTCAAATTTCTCAAAAACTGAATATAAGGCTAGCTTATTCTTGAGCAAGTTTAATAACAAATGGATTTTTTAAATAACGGCTCATACAATTTTCATCAAATTTCATATAGTTATTTAAGCTGATTTTTATAATGAATCTACATCGTTTATGTTTTTCAAAAGATAGCCAAATGATGCATTAGTACAGTGTTTTTCAACCTTTTTGCTTTGGCGACACTTTTTAATTGATCCAACTCTTGCGACACACCATGAAATAATTGTGACACACCATGAAATAATCGTGACGCACCATGAAATAAAAAGTCAATTTTCTTGGTTAAAACATTATAAAAATAATTAAAAATCATTTAACAATAAAACATCATAAATATAACAAAATGTTTGTTTATTAACATCAAATTAGTACAAATATGACCTAGGTCATTACAGAGTATGCACAATGATATATATCATCATCATCATCAGCCTTTTTCAGTCCACTGACGGATGAAGGCCTCCCCCAGACTCTTCCAGTTTTCCCTGTCAATTGCCTCCCTCCTCCAAGTTTGCCCCAAGAACTTAACAAGCTCTCTGTCCCACCTGTCTTTCGGTCTTCTTTTCGGTCTCTTGATGTTTCTTGGGATCCAATCGATGACACTGGATGTCCAACGCTGGTCATTTCTTCTAGCAATGTGGCCCGCCCACTGCCATTTTAACACCTTCACTCTTCTAATCACATCACAGACTCCCGTCTTCTTTCTTACCCAGTTGTTCCTCTTGCGGTCTCTTCGGGTGATCCCTAACATGCATCTCTCCATGCTCCTCTGTGTTGTTTGCAGGCGCTGTATCATTCTGGCATTCATGGTCCATGTTTCACAACCATATGTCAGAACAGGCAGAACACATTGGTCATACAGTCTCCTTTTTAGGAAGACTGGAATATTTGATTTAAAGATGTTCGCATTCTTGCCAAAAGCACTCCATGCCATCTTCACTCTCCGGTTGATTTCTCCAAGAAGCGAACCATCAGTAGTGATGAGTTGACCTAAGTAAACATAGTTGGTTACTTCTCCGAGTTCTGCTCCGTTGATATGTATCTTCTCAGAATTTGTGAAGGAGTTGTACATAACCTTTGTTTTATTAAGATTCATCTTAAGTCCAGCTTCACGGCTTGCTTGTTCAAGCTCTTCAGTTCTTCTACGGAGCTCTTCTGGGCTCCCTGCGAACAGTATGATATCATCTGCAAAGCGCAGGTGACTCAGATGTTCTCCATTCACCTTTATGCCTTTTTCCTCCCAGTCTAGCGTTTTGAATACTTCCTCTAGAGCTGCTGTAAATAACTTAGGGGACATCGTATCTCCTTGTCTCACTCCCTTTTCGGCCTTAAAGGCACTCGTCTCTTCATGCAGCTGGACAGATGTTGTCGCATTTTCGTAGATATTCTTGATCAAGGTTATGTACGTTTCTTCTACTCCTTGTTTCTTTAGTGCACGTAACACCGACGAAGTTCGGACAGAGTCGAATGCTTTCTCGTAGTCGATAAAGCACATACATAGCGGTAATTCATACTCGTTAGTCCGACTGATTACCTCTCTCACGACTCGGATGTGGTCCATCGTGCTATACCCACTGCGAAATCCAGCTTGCTCTCTGGGTTGGGCAGAATCAAGATGGTTTTGAAGGTGCATAGTGAGTATTTTGGTGAATATTTTGTAGACTGTTGGGAGTAGGCTGATCGGTCTGTAGTTGTTCAAGTCTTCTTTGGAACCTATCTTGTGCAGAAGGATAATACATGCGTGGTTCCATGTTTCTGGTATCTTTTTCTTTCTCAGACAGGAATTAAAAATCTTAGCGAGAATTGTTTCCGTATGATTACCCATTGCTTTGAATACTTCCGCTGTGATACCATCCATTCCAGATGCTTTTCCATTCTTCATACTTCTGATTGCCTGTCTCATCTCTTCTGGAAGGATATCTGGGACCTCTTCGGTGGGCATGTTTCCATCATCATGTACTTCATCATTTCCTAGAGGATCCTCATACAGCTTGGTGTAAAATTCTTGTACCCGTTTCAGAATGTTTCCTACTATGGGTTATGGAGCCGTCTTCTAGCATATGGGCCACCAGCTCTCTCTTTCCGATCGAGAAATGTTGCTTCATTTTCTTGTAACTTCGATTGTTTTCTATGGCTTTCTCGATTAGCTCATAATTATATTTTTTCACATCTTCCTTGATGTACTTCCTTATAGTTTTGTTTAGTTCTGCAAAATGGATCATTTCTTTAGGATCTTTAGTAATTATCATTTTCCTTCTTTTTTCCATCAGCAGTCTTGTTTTTTCAGTCAACTTTTTCTCTGGCTTTGTTTTAACTGTTCCGCCTATTTCTTAAGCAGTTCCCTTGAGTATCTCTATAAATTGGGATTCAACTTCTTGGTCTTCCAGTGCACTGAATCGATTTTTCAGTTGGAGCTGAAATTCTTCTTTTCGTTCTTTTAGCACCTGCGTGTTGATAATAGACTTAGGCTTCTTTATAAGCTTCTGTCTTTCTAACTTTGAGTTGAATTTTATTCTGCATCTTACCAAGCGATGGTCGCTTCCAGTTTTAAACTGGTTGAGGACGGAACAGTCTTCAGCCAATTGGTTCTTATTGACTAGTATGTAGTCAATTTTGTTTTTGGTACCATTGGGTCCTTTCCAGGTCCATTTTCTATTGGGACTCTTTTTGAAGAAAGTGTTCATTATATATAGACTAGTACATTCAGCAAAGTCTACAAGTCGGTCCCCTCGTTCATTTCTGTCTCCATAGCCCCATTTTCCAACTGTGCTGTCGTCTTCCTTTTGTTCTCCTACCTTGGCATTGAAATCACCCATGACCACTTTTAGATGGCAGCTTCCTTTGTCGTGCAGTTCTCCAACTTCTTGATAGAAATCTTCCACATCCTCTTCCGAGTATGATGATGTTGGCGCATAAACTTGGACTATTTGAAGTTGATATCTTTTATTTATTTGAAGCACTAGCTAGTCTAGCTGCCCGCTCGGATGACCTTTCCATTTCCACGACATTATTCTTCAATTTTTTGTGGATGATGAATCCAACTCCTGTTCTTCCTGTGTCAGTTCCCCTGTAATAAAAAAGATGTCCACTCTTCAACTCCAATAGGCCTTCACCTTTTCTTCTCACCTCACTAAGCCCTAAAATGTCCCACTTGATCTTCTCCAGTTGTTCTTGGAGCTCTTGAAGTTTATCTTCACTGGACAAAGTCCGGCAGTTAAAGGTAGTTAGGTTGAGGTTAAAGGAATTGGGTAAGGATGAGAAAGAGTGGCAGTGGGCGTTTAACCTCCGGGGATTCTTAGCACCCTCTGCCTTCATGCCTTGTTCCTGACCACTGCCACGGTCAGAGGCAATCCAGCCTCCGGAGAATGAGGGCCGTTTTTTATGGGTGTACATGTCATGGGGGGATTGTGGGCCTTAAAACACCACGCTGGCCCAGAGCGGGTTGGTGAGTACCTCTTTCACTTTGGCCGGAGATATTGCAGAAAGACTTCACAGCATGGTTGAACCTACCAGTGTCCGAGGACACCACTGTTCTTCGCCCTTTAGCCTCCGTTTAACCCCTTCTGCCGACTTTGAGCCAGTGAACTGAGGCAGTTGGAAGGGAATGATATATATATATATATATAATTGAAATTCATTATTTAAGAAAATAAACAAAAAGAAATAAAAATCTGTCGATTAACAATTTAAAAAAAATTAATGTGAAATTTGAGTCTTTTTTCTAAATTTTCGCGACACACCTGGACCTCGTCCACGACACACCGGTTGGGAACCACTGCTTTAGTATATGAGAAAGTTTGTGCAATGTATATTGTACCAATTTTTTTCAAGTGTCATTCAATATTTAAACATTATACTAACATAATGTCTTACGAACTCAAGGGTTAGAATACGTAGATGGCTGCATTACATATATTTCATGAGCATGAGAGTTAATTGGATAGTGAATATATTAAATATCTTGCACCTCGACTTGCTTTACAATTGTGCGCTCCCTCCAAGTGGCATGCCTGAAAGTTTGGAAACCATTTACTACATTACTCATGCTAAGTTATGTAAATTTTCTTCACATTAGTATCATTAATAATTACTTTGAGAAAATGCCATTTTGGTTATAGAATTGAATTGTTTAAATATGAATATAAAATTTGGCTAAAAGTAGTATAATGTCCACACGTAGATACTTTGAATTTGCCATATGATTCAAAGGACAGATTGAACTTCTTTATGACAAGTAATGTGAAAGGTACAGTGATGAAAATTGCAGTAATGTTTGCATATCATCCTACTAGTTAATAAATTAGTTTTTTTCTCTTTTTTGTGAAGGAGAAATAATGGGATAAGTTCTGTAGGCAACATTTTTGTGAAATATGTATATTCAGGTTTCCACTTCAAGTTCTAGTTGAACTACAGAGTATTATTTAAATAAATATCATTCAGTCTACCTATACTTTAAAATGAAGCTAATTCAGTTCTATGAAATGTCTATTAGGAAATAGGGAAGGTAAATGAAGACTGTTGAATGTCCCACCAAAAAGAATGCCTGTTTAAATTGGTATGGTCTTACATATAAATTTTCTAAGATTAAAAATAGAATGACTTCATAACATCTAATGTATTTAAAAAACAGCAAATCACCGTAACCCTTTCAGGGCCTTACTTAAGCATTGCGCCTGTCTACACTGTCTTAAAAGAAGATGTGAATGTTATGCAAGCCTGAGTAGATGATTGGGCTAACACTATTATGGACAGCAATAAAATATTTTTAAAAGTACTTTAAAAGAAAAAAAATTTAATTTTATGTAATGAGGATCGACTAACCAGCTTAAAACAAGCTATGTATGTATGGACTAATGGGCGGTAAACAAGCTCCATAGAAAAATTTACATAATCAGGAAATTTTTTTGGACAAATTGATTCAGTTCTCAACGGTCTAATGTTTATTTTACTTTGCAATTTTGTGAATTTGTCCAAAATATTTTCCTGATTATGTAGATTTTTCTATGAAGCTTGTTTACTACCCATTAGTCCATACTTACATAGCTTGTTTTAAGCTGGTTAGTCGATCCTCATTACATAAAATTAAAATTTTTTTTCTTTTAAAGTACTTTTTTAAATATTTTATTTGCAACTTTTTAGTTACAAATTTATTAAATAAGTGCCTGTTGAATTTCAACGGGTTTAGTCAATCTAAAATGTCGTCCATGCAACATGCAGACATCGCAAGAATAAAACAGTGCACTCCTATAAATAATATCTTCAAAACTATAAATGTAATTAAAACCCTCAAGAACATAATGATTAACACAAAATGAATGAACAAAAGAAGTTAATTAATTTAACGAAAGACAAAAAGGTAAATACATAACGTTTAAGAAATATTTGGAATTAATGAAACGATTGATCCAATCACAATTTGTGGGCAGTCTAAGTCTAATTATTTGATTTATTTACGTTGTTTTAAAAATGGTTTGCTATGTAGAATACAAAGCCATACAAAAATATCACTAAAACATAGTAATGTAAATAGTATAAACGCCCATCAATGATACAGGCAATCTTTAATTAAGGTTATATTGTTGCCTTCCTCCATCTCTCCTCTCTCCACCTCTCCTTCCCCCCCCCCCCCATAAGCAACAATAAATCGCAAGAAACAAGAAATCGCGGCGAAGTAAAGAGTCCGTGCGATTTTGCTGATTTTAAATCCTTTTTTGGTATTTCTCAATTTTTCTGGCCATGCTATCTACAACTTCTGAAAATTACACTCTCCAACCTTAATATTTTCTTTCTTCTAACGGTAAAATTTTTGAAAAAGTTTGAAACAACTAAATAAATAAAACATCTGTCGAAATCATTAAAATTTTTTAAAAAATAACCATAGTATTTTCTCTGGTGACATTGAAGGAGTTAAAAATTTTAAACCTTATTTTGAATGGTTGACAGGGCAAGTTATGAATTTTGGCATTCTGAGACATTATGTGTGGTCAATCAATCAATCAATTGGGGGGACCTTGTGACTTCAAACGACTCCAGCGCTAGAAGGCTTCTCAGTCTAAATCACAAAGCAAGGGAAGGAGAGAAACCCGGTGGAGGATTAAGTAGTGATGTAGTTTTCACTTTTCTCAAACATGAAAAGAACATAAAAAATATAGGAGTTCATATTCATTTTGATCATTTTTATCAGTATTAATCCTAAAATTTGCAGCTCCCGTAACCTGAAAGCAGATGTGTGAAGGAGACAGTACAATAAACCCTTGTCCATTGCAGGTTTCCCTAATACCATTTTGTTATAAATATCACATTTATCTAATAAAATTTAATTACAAGCTTTTCTTAAATTGGGTGCACATTACATTTTATGTATGTAAAGCATTGTTTTTTACTCCTGAACCTCACAAATGAAAGTGTTGAAGTTTTTATGCAGACATGCATATGCTGAACAAGAATCCTGAACCTGCTCATGCATAGTCTTCATTGAAGTTAATGCCTATGATCCCTCAACCTCTTCACTCATGAATGTCCATAATACAATTGCATCATCATCCTTTAGTAAAAGAGTATAAAAGAACACATTTACGTATCTGCACCGTTTTATTTCATCATTTTTGTGCATGCGTTTTACAGTCATATCTTTTTTCGTGATTTGTTTGTTCTATACAAGCATTTGCTCTGTCTTTTGTTTAAAAGACATCGAATTATATTTCCCTATCTTATATTCCAAGGTCACATAACCCAATTTTATTTTATTCCTATGGTACTAAATTTGCACATTGTAGTTTTGCCCAAACATGACCTCATCCAAGTATGTAATCCCTGCATAGCATATGGGGCTGCCGTATACACAGATTAATCTTGAATCCCTTTCATTAGCCTAATGAGCACAATTTCCTCTTAAGCCATTTGTTACGGGTTAAATAAATTTAATAAAAGTATAATAGGGGATCACTTTTGTAAAATAGTAATATAATTGAAAATGAATACTTTTATGGAATGAATAGAATGAAAAGTCCTTCCCTAATTTCCCAGAGTTGTATTAATATTGAGATTGAGGGTAAATAATGGACTTCCAAACCTTTGGTATGGGAATCTACTAAGTGAGACGAAGAGCTAAAATGCCACCCCAGATCATAAGATACATTAGGTACAGATTTATGTTGATAGTGCATTAGTGTCAGTTGAGGTGATTGCCTCTCAAACTCATGTAACGCCATAGCCATGTGGTCAGGCAACAGCGTGCCACCTTAGCGTAGTGTGTTTGTCGTATGACAAATTAGCCAAAGTTCTTACCAGATTATTCTTAGCAACAAATAAAATAAAAAATTTCGTGCTGTCATTTCATTGTACTTTTTAAATGCAATAAATGGTATCAGATGAAACTTAGTGGAACTGCTGGTTGAACAAAACTAGAATAATGTGAAGTTTCATCAAATGAGTTTTTATTAACAAATCTCAAGTATCATTTTTGGCTAATGTCATAAAGGATTGTGCATTAGAGACTACTTTGGAATGATGCTCTTAGTCAAGATATATTAAGAGATTTCTGTGTTGTTTTTTATGTTCTACCAGTCATGGCATAACTACATGCATTCCTATCACAACGAATAGTACTAAAATTGAGGAAATCATTGAATTTTCTATTACTTTATTAGGGTTAGAGGATGACCATCTATTATTCAATTTCATAATGGGAGGGGAATGAGCTGATAAAATAATATCACATGCCTACAATTCATACCCAAGGATGTTCCCAGAAAGTTGCATAGGATTCTTGCCTATTTTATCTGCTTGAATGTTGTTTATCTTAAAGGTTATTTGTTTTTGTTCTGTCAAAATTTGATTGTTAAAGCTGTTAAATTTGATTTATTCTGCTGAATTCATTGGCTTGTTTATGTTGGTGAATCTAATATATATGCTCTTGGTTTCTTTTTGAAACTTTTTTCGCTTCACCATGTTTTACCATTTTCATTTGGAGATAATGTGTCATTAAATACTTCAATATTTTATTTTTTCAAAATAATATTGCCTTTAATTTTATCTTTGACACAAAACTGGTGTCTCGCATGTTATCTCTATTAATGTTTGCATGCTAAGTAAAGCTAAGCTGCTGTTCAATGAGGGTTGTAATATTTGTTATTTGGAAGTCATTATGGTAAAATAGTATGCTGGTAATATAGTTAAAATGCTTAAATCACGCTTGCCTTGCTGTTAAAGCTTTTGTAGCTTTCCTGAAGAATATGCTATATGTAGTGCTTATACAAATCTCAGATGCTTAGCTTAGGTGGTGTGGTAGTTTTAATGTACATATGTTAAAAGTACAGTATAAATGCCTAGATGTAAGAATTATTTCTTCATTATTTAATGTAGTATACTTAAATCTAGCAATGATAGTTTAACAGAATTTTATTATCCTTTATATTTCATTTTGTGTTCTTATGTACATGAAATATAAGCTTACTTGTAACTCTTAGGATTGAGTGTGTATGGGGAGCAAGATATTGGATAGCAGTAAAGTTTGTTATTCTGTAATAGTAACCAAGCTCAGATAGGGTAATATTGACAAGTCATGCACTCCGAGCCTTAAAAAATTTGGCAAGTGTTGAAATTCAGTTTAATATTTTACTTCAGAGTTTCTTCGTGTATTTTTTATAGAAGATATTCAAGGAAATGGAGATCTATCATGCAACATAACAAGTATTAGGATTTGTTTAAATCATGTATCCAATATCTTAATCCAGTGAACCGTTTTAAGGTATGAAGCCACTTTAAAACAGTTAAATTAATGGATTGCATTAATGAAAAGTTAAAATGTAGTTCTTTTCCAGAGTGACAATGGTCCTATTTAATTAATTTTCTTTATTCAAGATTCATGGAATATGACTCCAGTGCTCTCTCACTGCCTTGTAACACATAGGGTTGCAGAAAGGGACAATAAATGAAGCTATTCCAGATTATCTGGCTATGGAGCCATGACTGGGAAGAGATTAAAATAATTCTATTTGTTGGACCAGGAACAAAGACTAAGAAGATTATCTCAAAAATTCATGGCTGTTATTAAATTATCAAAGCATAAATGATATTTTATATGATTTGTGATTGATAGCTTTATTTATTGAGGAGATGTTGTCCTAGGAGTGCTTCATATAGATCTGACATCTATATCAAAAAATGAAAACGATATACATCACAAGATGAAAACGACGATAGAAGTTTCTTATTGTTGCTATTAATAATAATGAAAATGTATAATAAAAAATTTCAAGAGAATACAGTGAACCCTTGGTATATCGGACCTCAATGGATCAGACTTTGGATATAATGGAAAGAATGTTTGGCGGTGCGATGCTGTTAAGTGACACCACTAATACATTGTATCTCATATGGACCTATCACACGAGTGTGACGCTGAAGACCTAATGAATGCATTGAAACATTGTATCTAATTCTATACATACTATAATGTAATATAATTAGATATAATGCATAATTTAATGGCGCAATTCATAAAAACGAGTTGCTCCTGTGTTTGATTGTTGCGACTGGTTGTGATGGATCGACTTGCGTTACTGTTACTCTCAAATGTCCACCAGGGTTTAGAAAAATTTTAAATCTCAAAAAAGTATCCCAAGCTTGATTGATAAGAATAATTCCATTTCAAAAAAGAATACATGGGAATTTCAATTTTCATTTCGCAAGCCATTTTTATTAGGTCACTATAATTTATTTCCTTTTACTTATGTTCTGAGATAAATATGTTCCTGCTTGCAAACTGTAAGTACCTTTCACTAGTAAATTATAAAAATGAATACGTAATTCATACAATTCATATTTTTTGTAAATTAATTACAAAAATTCCACGCAATTATTGCACATACTCTAACAATTTGGATATATATATATATAAATACTACAGAAGAGGAAAGGTAATTAAGGATATTTAGGGCAACTAGGTGTTGAAGGAAACCCAGTGAACATTTACCAGAAGTAGAGCCGCTGGGGTGTTGGAGAGACACATTTGTAGAGGTTAGAGCTTTCGGGATGATCCCTTCGTCAGCACAAGAGAGACACAACTCTCTCTCTCTCTCTCTCTCTCTCTCTCTCTCTCTATATATATATATATATATAATGCGGATTTTGGCAACTTAAGCCAACATACCTATATGTTCACTTCTGATGTTTCGGATATAAGGGACACTTGGCAATAACGGACAGTCCTTCTCCCCCTTTAGTCCGATATATCGAGGGTCTGCTGTATAATCAACTGTGTTCAAGCTGTGACAAACAAATGAAACTGGTGCACCTTTTGGAAATTACTTTCCTTTGTAAATGGGATGTACATGTAATTAGATTGTTTATTGCTTTGATTAATCTATGGAAATTTAAATGGTACATCTCCAATTTTTTACTTGCTGTTGTGTTTAGACTGTTAATCATTACTAATAAGAAATAATTTGTAATATTTTTATGAAAAATTTAATTGGAATTTTGGTAGTATTCTATATTATTATAATTAGACCGAAGAGAGATATTTTAATATATTTTAAAATTATGCTTTATTAATATACACATATTTGTGAAAATATGTATATTTATATTAAAGATACTTTTCCTTTGAAAATTTAAATTGGCTTATAAAAGATTTCAATGAAATGGCTAACTTTTAGCTGATATTCACCAACACAAGATTTTATTGTGAAAGCATTTTACAAGTATGTGCGTTTTGTATTTTAAATCAGAGATTGTTACAATGTTTGATGTCAACCATTGCCTTGGCATTATGTATTGTATGTGGCTATGGGAGGTTAATTCTTGGGAAATAAATTTCATATGGAAAATAATTACCTTTTAGGAGTTGTATTATTAAGGATTGAATGGCATTATAATTTGGTGTTTTGTTTTCTGTATTTTAAATGTTGATTTTTGATACTGTTATAAACTATTGTCAGGCCAATAAATGGTGCAAGTAAATTAATTAGCTGATTTATACTTTATGCAATTTAGTATTTTACTTTTGCCATTTTAAATATTTTAATAAACATTGAAAATATTCTTGTTCTAGCATGTGTTGCAACAATTTAGTTGTTAACTAATACTTTTCTTTAATTAGAGTAAATTAATGTCTAATTTCTGTTAATCTTTAAATTTAGTTTTTTTTCTGCATGGTACATACATTCACTTGAATTGTAATACCTCACATCAATGTATTGCCCATGTCTACTTGTTAATTAATTACACTATATGTTATGCTATTTTTTTAACTTCTGCACTCTGAAAATTGGAAAATCGTAATTTGGGATAATAGATGTTTTCAATTTTTTATACAATTAATTTAGCTTTGATATGCAGTTTTACAAATTAGTTTAATATCACTTTATTTTTGGTTGATCTCACCTTGGATTTCATTACATTTATAATTTAAGCATGCAACGCTTACTAAAGTAAAAACATTGCACTATTAATATTGCTTTTTGTTTTGGTATTATATTTTTGGGAGAATATTAATTGTCATATACAGTAACAATACTTATTAATATTTTCTGCATAAGTATTATTAACTTAAGAATAATTCAGTGATGATGATAGAGTATTTTGTTAGTAAATTCCGTATTTCTTTTACTAATAGCATTAGTTTTTGCATGCGTAAAATCGAAAATGAATTGTCGAGCTCAGCCCATGACTTATAGCAAATAAATAGATCAGGTGACCCCAAAAGTATAATGGCCATAAGACATCTGTGTAATTTACCAGAGGCGTACCTGAGAGATATGGCACCTATGGCAAAATTTTTAGAAACGTTTTGGTTATTTTTGCTGCATTTTCATTAAGAAATATTGCACTTTTATTAAATGTAACTTTAACATTTGAGTACTAAATGAATACATATTTATAGGAAAATGAACTTTTGTCATTTTTGCAGGAATGTTTAGCACCTTTTGTAAGCAATGCCTATGGCTAACGCCACCTTCATCATACCCTAGCTATGGCACTGTAATTAATGTCATAAATATATAAAATTTCAATTTTCTTCATTTTATGTTTGAAAATTTTAAACCTTATGGGAGTCACATCACATCGCATGCACCTTATCAAGCCTCAAGAGTTATAAAAAAATTTGGATGTTGAAATCTTTTTTGTGATGCACATTCAGAAATGGAAAAATGCAGCATTGAATTGTTGAGCTCAACTATTGGCTTTGATCAGATGCATTATTTTTTAAATATTTTAAAATTTTATCTAAGATTTGATTTAGTAAACAATGTGCGTTAGTTCAGTTGTGTTGTGGCAACATTTTCTCCATGATGGGCCACATTTGCAGTTGTGAATACTTTTAGAAGTTTTGAATACTTAGCCTGGACTGAAGTTTTAATTGGAGTTTCTATAATACAAACAAGACCAAACTTATCTAGCATTAACATTTCAACATTTGGAATTTTATGACCATAATTTTAATTTACAAGTATGAAATCATCTGTGATAAAGTTTACTCGTGTTTTTTCATCATATCTTAAAATGCTCTCGGAGGCTGCATTAGGCCCTCGGGTCATAGATTCTCGACCCCTGACCTAAATCATTTTTTCATGCATAAGTAAAATGTTATAAGACAGCAGTTAACTGCAGTTCGTATAATGCGCATGCTTTTTGTCAAACCGTCTGTGTATATCGTTCACGGTTTGTTATATTAGTTATTTTGTGCGGGTTTACATGTTGTAATATGGTGCAAACTTCAAACTGAAGATAAAAACTACAATAATTTCTAGAACGCTTCATGCAACGATTTGGTTCTAAAATTTTTCGAAAAGCATCTCGCACCATATTTCGATCTTAAGAAATAAAGAGTTTCATCCTCAAAGGTGGTGTTAGATCTGATAACAGTGACCTTGTGTAGGATCTATCATTTTGAAAGCTGGCCTACATAATTGGAAATCACAGGTCATCTAAATGAATTTTAATATGAAATTATGCGGAAAAATTCAAATGTAGCTATAATTCCAAGAGTCGAGAGCCACTATAATTAGAAATTTTGGCTGCTGGAATATGTGGACGTACAAGGAAAATATACAGTCCTCAAAACATGTTTTTAAGTAAATTGGATTTTAGTGGATTTTCACTGAAAAAAATCCTCAGATAGACACAAAAATATGAGCTCCATAGCTGTGAACTGGAACTAGATAGAACTTAATGGGTTCCTGCAGTAACTAGATAGTTCAATTTGAGAAATGTCTCAATTTAGTCTAAACTTGGACTTAGTGGATTTTCATTGTACGCCCACAATATTTTCTCCTCAAAATTTCAAGATTCTTTACCTGCCATTTGAATTTTGTTCACCAACCCGAGTTTTTTGCGTTAGATTGAATATAGAAGTGCCTAGTCGTTAAAGACTGAAATTTTTAGCCGTTGAATGGCCTTTTTCATAAGACGTATTTAGTGGCATTAGAATTTTGGAACAAAGTAATGTGTGATCATCTTGTCAAATATCAACGTATATATCGTAATTGAGTAATCAACGTATATATTGAGTCAGGACTAGGCCTGTGTCAGTCACAACCCGAAGCGAAGCTTCCCCTCCACTCTCAATCATTGTCAGCCACGCTTGAGGGGAAGTGGAGGGAAGGATATGCGGGGCGCGAGAGGGGCACGCGGATACCTGGAATCAGGGCCCGGGAGAGCAATTCCGGGTGCCGGTGCCTTTTCCGCTCCCGGGTCCCCTTCAAGGTATTGTGATTCATCTTCACGGGAAACTTTTGCCTGAGAGCGGGCGCCCCTTAAGCCCGGGCCCCGGTTATTTGTAGCTGCTGACCCTCCCCCCTCTCCCGGGACCTGCCTGGAATAGGGCTTCGAGCCTCAGTGCACGGGTGCGGCAAGGAAGGGCGTTGGGTGGACGCGAGTTGGACAGCAGAGGGCCTTCTTACCATAATACTCAAAAAGAGCTCCGATTTCGGAGCTGTACGGGCAGATAGTCTTGCCCACAATATCTAGATGACTTTGTTAGGTTTTTCTTTCAACTTGCAGCTACAATAATTGATTTATATTCTGTTGCTAATAAAAGCGCCCCTCCAGGGCGATTTTTCAAACTTGCATATGTTTTTAAATTACAATTAACTTGTTCGCATTTTCCAGTTTTTCTAATTTTACTTTGATTAATTATTTATTAATTATCGCATAAAAATAATATGTTGATACATCTAGTGAGCATGTAATGTTGGTTAAAACTAATAGGTTAATGTGGATTTTGATACCTATGTAAAAGTACGTCTACAGGTCAGGTAAATGAAACTAACGCTTCATAGTGTCGCTGTTTCGAAATCGAATCATCAGCGGCAATTTATTGTCAACAAAAGAGTAGGTAAGTATTTGTGTTTCGTATACATTGTTATTCTTGAAAAGTTAACGTTCCTGAAAAGGTATGCGATCGATTTGTATGTAACAAAACAAAATCCTTAATCACCACCGTACATTGAACGAAAAAAGTAAAGCGTATATTAATACTAAGCTGAATTTTTTTACTATATTTTTACTAAACGGTTTGATGATGAAAATCCATAACTGGACACTTTGATTTGTCTACATTAGGTTTTACTCTTATACTGGACGACAAACGCTCTCTTGATTAATATTTCCAGAATCACTCTGCGAGATAATCGTTTTAGCTTTGTTTCATGTCATAGGTTTCGTGGCAATTATGTTATGGAACCCGGTTGATCAAATTTACGATCTCTAAGCGATTGCTTGGCAACCACCTTGATATTTTTAAATAATCTGCATCAAAATTATTATATGGACTGTAATAACTCTGATACAAAACAACTTTTATATACAAATGCAGTGAAGTTCGATAATGTTGCAGTATTGTCTCGCGAAGATTTTTTCGATCATTAGCATAGAGCAGTGACATTGATTTATTTCCATGTGCTCCTTGAACAGTTGTATTAAATGCTTAATACATTCCTTATCGACATCTAATTAACTTTCTTTGAAACGCAACCAATTTTGTTGGTCCTTCTTTTAGGATCGTCTGATACCACACTGTTAATGGCGCTGGCATTGGTGATGTCACTGCGTCGAATTTGAACAGAAGTAGTGCTAAGTATTCTGCGGATTAATGATTCCCTTGCGTCCTTGGTGTCGACACACGATTGGTCTATTAGGATTTCAAAATTTTACTGCTTATGATAATCGGTGAGAGGGCAAGTTTGAGTGCGCAACACGATGTACGCATTTCTTCGTCGATTTCGGAGACTGTATTTATTGTTGTGATGCAGTTTGGTCTAAATAATGTCATTACAAAGGGTTAGTAATGAAGAGGGGAAGTGGGGGAAAAGGAGAATGGCTGCTGACCAAATTCTCCCATCAACAGTAAGTATTTAATATTTTAGTTGCAGTTGAGTTGGTGGTAAATGCGATTCAATTTTTTGGAAGCTTTCTCTAGTAGACTTGGACTAATGCATACTGACTTATGTCTCATAGGCTGTCTTTAACATCCAGTCTGAACTCTGCAACACCTCTATCGAAAGAAGATAAAACATAATTCATGTTGTAGAATACCAGTCGCCTATGCTGCTCTTGTATAATATAAAGCTCATCAAGGATAACTCACGAGTACGACATTATTTGTCAGAATGTTAATATCTAAAAAATAAACTGTCATGCGTCCTTGTCCGGTAAATGTAGCTGCAGTGCCGTACCTGAAAATCTGGGGGCTCCCCCGCAGCAAATAATATGGGGCCCCCTATGGATATCTTAGTACGGTTTGAAGGATTGGGGGCCCCCTAAATCTCGGGGCCCCCCGCATTGTGGGGGTTGAGGGGGCTATCAGTTCGCCACTGTGTGGCTGGATAAAATACTTTGGTTTTAGACCTTGACATCGTGTCTTATACCTGAAGTTGTTCACTTGGCCTTTCCGATGATTCGTACAAGATATGTTAGAACGGCTATCTCAAAGAATAACTAGCACTATAGTCGGTCTCACGTTAAGAATTCAGTACGGGAGAGATAGGGCTGTTTCTCTCACCCTCTTTCCAATGTAATTCGCCCGTAGCTCCCTACTCTCTCTCAGCCTTGTTGCCAAATTTGGCAAAATTAGCAGGAGGAGAGGGGGGGAGAGAGAGAGAATTGGCAAACGCGCTCCATAAGCGCTGTACTTAACTCTTAACGCGAGACAGACTATAGAACTTACAACCGCATGCAGTCTATGCAATTCTGTTGCTGCTTTATTAACCTTGGTTTCTCTAAGGTAGGGACCGTCAGCCCATTCAACAATAGAACCCTTTTTCAAAATCGGTTTAAAACCACATGAGAATGGACAATACAGATGAATAAGAAGGTATTTATTAAAAGTGTCACTTAA